>OY776102.1:7656936-8111936 GCA_963675205.1 Catocala nupta
ATAATATCGTAATACTATTGTTCTCTAGATTCACCGCTGAAAACCAAATTGGGTTCCGGTCGTCCCGGTATTATATCAGCACTAGAGACCAATAGATCACGTCGGGGTCACCAATTATTGCGTGTTGCTTTATGAACCAATTAAAACGACGATGTGGTGATTGAATATTGACTGTTTTATTGTTACTTAATTAAGGCTTATATACTAAGTTATTATACATACGTAGTACGGACCTATATAGGAAAGGGAAATTATGATGTTTACTTTATTTGCATAATTAACAATATTAACTATTATGTATTACGGCACGTAGTATTTTGCTTTGCTAATAACAAGTTATATATATCACGTTTGCATGTACTATACTATACTATGATATACTATGGCTTTCGCCATATAATCCATTGCTTCAAATTGCAATCGAATAAACAAATTATATCTATTAATTTGATGATGGCATGATTTATAAATCGTGATCGTATACGTGATGACAATGTTATTGAACGCGGCTAACAAGAGTGATGACCCTTTATTTCAATTTTTTATTCATCCTTATTCGAGCTTTAATATTTTCTATGTGCTTCTACCGCGTGAACAACCTGGCATATACATTCGTATAAAATGCATTGGCATAGCGATTGAGCTAATACGTAATCAGATATTATCAATCAACGTCAACAATTAATCCATTCGAATCAATCAAATAAACCGAACGATTCGATAGACCTTTCGAATCATTCGATTTACTTTAATATTCTTATGGTTTAAACATTTAACAGATAAGCATACACCGCTGATAGACAGTTAAGAAACTTTTCAAAATCCGTCTGTCCCCACCCCTCTATAAAACGGCGATTACCATTATACGTTTCAAAGTACAACATAATGAACATCACTATAATCTCTGTGTTTGTTCGTCGCATTGTTAACGTTTTGTATCAGCTCATATAAAAATAGAATTAGTATAAATAAATAGTGAACAATTTGACGTTAAGTGCTTCACAATACACGTATTTTGTTAAACAGCGAGATTCTAACGAGGGTTGAACTGCATAACAAGGGGAAATGATACGTATTCGTTAAGTTGTAAGGTTGATTTTATGATTTCCTTTGTCGTTAGTGCATGTAGGGTGCTCAAGCCATTATTCGGCTGGTCCGGAACGGGAGCCGGATTAACAGATCGATGTCATGTCAATCAAATGTGAAGCGGTGGGAATGTGCGTTATTGCAGTTTAATTTTAATTTAACCCACGTCGCGCACCTCTGTCTTTCGGAAGTTATATGACTTTTCGAAATTATGTGCGTATTGATTGACAATTATCGCCTGCTCGAAGATCACGTTAAGCTGTCGGTCCCGGCTGCCATGAACATCTATGGCAGTCATTATTGGGAAGTCAGTGCCCTATAAAATCCTGATACTGGTCTAGCCTTAGGGTATCGTTAGCCTTCGGGTTGCGGAGGTCAGGTGGCAGCCGCTCCGTGTAAAAACTGATATCCAGTCAAATCCGGTTACACTAAAAAAGCCGACTCCAAGTGACTTGGGAATAATAAAGGCTAGAGAGAAGAAGACATTTGTTAATTGATAATTTACAATGTATTAATTGGTAATGTACCCCTTCTCACACAGAAAATAGGCCAGTGAGACAGCTTAAACAGGGCTGATAAGCCACGGCGCACTATGGGACCAAACCGTGCATGCCGTCTCAAAAATCTGTAACTTTGTTGTTAATTGAAGTAATTAGCTGTAATTTGGAACATAATATCTATAATGTATATACTATCAAATACATTTGTTATTTTTTTTTTTTATATATAAAAGTAATACAAATATAAAAATTACACTTTTTCATACAAAACATAGTTTACTTAACATATTGAACGATAATTATAAAGTTTTATGATATTACAATATTATTTCATATCTTTTTAAATATTACATATGAAAATAATATATCATAAATGACAAAAATCTATTAATTCACTACTTAAAATAGGAAAAATCGATATGTCATACTTTAATTTAAATGTCAAATAGGTTCTTGGCTTCGTTTTATAATTCCTTGTAAACAGTGACTGATAGTTTTCTGATGCTTGATATGTATGGATCTCTGTAAATAAAAGACCATGACATACGTCTTCATTCGTTGCGGACCTAGAGCACTTTCTAGCGTGATGTAATATGATATTTTTTAAATCTTTATTACGAGATTCTTGGGCATCCTCAGATAAATTACCATTAGGTAGAACAGCAAAATGTCTATTTATACTTTCCCCATGTATTAAGTGCATGTAGACAAACCGTACTCGTAAGCGTTCATATTATCTGGCTTTGATTCAATCTTCTCCAAATTATTCATCTTCCTTGGTTTAGCCCCCACACACCGTACACACAGCTCCAGAACTTGTGTCAGTTAGAACTTGTGTAACTTTTCCATCAACCATAGTTAAGAATAGCTCGTGACTTATTTCAATTACCTGGTTCTACTTTTTCACTTCTGTCACAATTCCTCATTGTTTTAACATTAGAATCTTTTTCCAATTCTCCTTCAGACTGCAATCCTTTGACATATACGTTATGTATATACTCGAGTCAATATTCTTTAATCAACTCCATATTCTATCTTTTTTTCGGTTTCTCTGATAGATCTTCATAAGATTTTGGTGGTTGTCCACGTTCTCCAGATGTTGTAGGTGTGATAACCATCGGTACTTCCTCGTATTGTACCTTAAATTTAGCGTCCAACCACGTTGTATTTTTATTATAGTTAACGTTCTTTAGTTCGGTTTGATTTGGTCCAGCGATCGTTAAAAGCTGCTATAAGTGATTTTTGAATACCTGTCACAACTAATTCACTTTTTGAAGAAGACAAATGATGGTGTTCTTCTAAGTATTTTTTAATATCATCTGATTTTGTGCCGTAGTTAATGAAAAATACGCATAATACTCGTCGAGGCACAACAAATTCACTCATTTTGTTGTATAGGTACTTCAAAAATATTGTTTTACCGAGGATGGTGAAGATTGTATGTCGAATGACAATGTAAATCAACAACTTTTATAGTTGAATTCTGTGAGAAAAATATTATTATATGCGGGTATTTACATATTTATCACGTTCTTAACTACTATCTATGAAGTTGGTTAGTAGTACTGATATGATGTGCAATAATAACACTAACCACCATTTCCTTCCTTTTCCTTCACCAAACTCAGTAGTGAAGTACATAAACTACATAAGAATTATTTAATTCACATACAGTGATAACAAACATTAACCACATCCGACCAAATGATTAAAATAAAATTAATATATTACCCAGTATTCCCACCTTACCTAAACTTTTATTTAATTATTAATAGATAATATAATTTAATAATAAAATGTCAAAAATAATCTTTACTTAATATAAATAATAAATTTTGATATATTCTGCATTTTCCCCGACCACGCATTTTTCGTTTCATTTTAAGAGGCGCAAATTCGGGCAAACTTTTTTTTGCCTTGACTTCTATATGATATATTTTATGCGATGCTATCAAAATTACGACATGGGCAGACATCGCTAACTGTTAAAAGGCCATTTTAAAGTTTCTAATAAGGATAGGATATTAGATACTGTAAAAAATATTGTGTACTTCACCAGTTTTTACAAAAATGTCCTTTTAAATACATTTTAAATAGAGTAGTTAATCACCAATCTAACCATACGTCACACTTATAGATTTGCATTGAAAAAAATTAAAATATGACCATGTGAACTGGTGGAATTCTGTGCTACATAATCGACATTATTTTGAGCGTCAACTTGCAAGTATAGTTTTATTTAAATAAAAGCGAAATAATCTATTTTAAATGCTATATAATATGTATTAGACATTCAGTCAGATATATGCATTAACAAAATATTCAATATCGAACATTCCCAAAACCCATTATTGAGACGGTACGCACGGTTTGGTCACGCATAATGCGGCGGCACGGGCAGTAAGAGTACCTAACACTATTTTGCAAACATAATTAAACTTCATTATAATTATGTCCTCAAAGTGTCTCTTAAAATAATTTCATCTATTTCTATGTTTCACACGGTAAGGAACGGTTGTTGTGAAGGACCTAATTCCTAGATTTACCCTTTTCTTTTAACCCATATTTAATACCTTATCTATCCTTAAGGTTGCTAAGGTCCCTAAGGTTGCAAATAATACCCCGGGTATTGCAAGCATTTAAAGGCTACAGCAATATAATAGAACGTAATATAAAATCCTTTCAGAGCATTAATTTGTTGAAATCAAATATCTAAGCTTTTATTTTTGCAGATTATTACTATGGCAAATTACTTGGTACTAGCAACAAATACAACTAAATTGGTGAATTTAGAATGGGTTCGGACTTATGTATCATGTATGTATCTAAATTCTAAACCTTAGGCATAATAATACAACCGCTTTAACACTTACAGAAAAGAAACCGAAAAAATATAGCTTGCAATAAAATATTCCTTACTAACATCGATTGCAATTTGGAAAACAGACTGGCTAAAAACGACGGCATATGCGACAGAGCAGCAGTTATGTAAGAAAGCGGTTGTCCATTCATCTTACAAATAACAACTGAATCTAAGCTCTCAACTACAAATCATATAGGGTCCAGCTTCACAGAGCACAGAACCAAATTATACTTCAATTCAGCTGGGTGTTGTTCATACTAGAGACGCCGATTTGTCATACTCACTAATATTATAAATGCGATTGTGAGTTTGTTTGTTTATTTGTTTTACGCCTTAACTACGTGACCGATCATCATGAAATTTTACGTACACGTCAGGGGTACAAAAAAGTACTACTACAGGTTTCGTCTGCAATAAAAGCACAGCTGTACTGCTGTGATCAGCTCATTATAACCGTGAAACAAATGCACTCACACTTAAACATGATAAACAGTGATTTCAGAATAAGGCAAAGAGAAAGGAGAATATACGTATGCACGCTTCTTGGCGATAAAATGGATAACGGTGGTTTAATGTTCTTGAAGTTTTGACTGTAAGTTCAAATGATTGCTGTAAAATATTGTTTGTAATCAAAACTATTAGAAGCATATGATTTAGATTATTGAATCTTAAAACACATTTTTATCGGAGTGTCAAAATCGTTTAGCACAAATTCAGCATAGTTATTTTCATAGTTCGTACCTTTCTTGTATTGGTACATTTAATTCGAAACGTCATTGAATATTTAGATTTGCACTTTAAATCAAGACACAACAATTACAGATTGGGTAGATTTATCTCGTTCAGGCGAACGTAATGACAGTGCTCTAAGAGATGGTGGTGGGGCTCGAGATCTAGGAATGGTTGATGATACTGACTACTAATATCGACTATCATCTGAGTTTATAGCTGTTACTATGGGAAAGTATTAACAGCTTTACTCAAACCTAAGAAGAAACAAAACATTCTGCATAAATAGTAACTTAAGAAATTCAATGATGTTCACCTGAACATAATTTTTGATGTTACTATTTAAGCAGAATGTTTTTTTTAATTTTGTTAATTTTTTACAAGAAAACCTATGCTTTGAAATAAATTTGCCGCACGCTGTACGACTTATTAATATAATTGCCAATGACGTTAATATTTATCACTGTGGCTTGCCGAAATACAAAGAAGTTGCGAAAAAATGCTTAGTATTTAATGTGTATTTTTTTATTTTATTGTATATTTTATATTATATTTATTTAGCTTATAATATCGTTTTAGGATATCCTGTAAAGATATAATGAATGTGTTTAAATAAATAAATAAAAATTAGTCGCCCCGTGACCATGGCTACTGAATAACTATTAAAATCGAATGGACTCGTTGGAGAAACTGTAAACTCTATTTGAGTTTTTATAATTTATATGTTATTTTTGTAATATTATGCTTAGCTAATAGCTTTAATGGTGCCAATTATCTTTGTTAGTAATAAATGTATCTTAAATTTGCCCAAAGAAATTTAACTACAAACCTTACCAGATATAAATAAAATAAAAAACTAAAAATATGAAGTACGTACCTTAATTCCATTAGTCATTGATAAGCAGCGCATAATATTAATTTTAAA
The DNA here is from genome assembly GCA_963675205.1 of Catocala nupta. Lineage (NCBI taxonomy): Eukaryota > Metazoa > Arthropoda > Insecta > Lepidoptera > Erebidae > Catocala > Catocala nupta. Next base: position 7,663,040 of record OY776102.1, read on the forward strand.
ATATATTGCTTTATAATATTATTTATACAACATTTATCGGGATCGGTCAAGACTAGAGTTTTCTCTTAGAAAATTCTTAGTCACAGAATAGAGATCCAGAATTCTCGAACAAAGTGTAATTAGATTTACTTGTAAGGTAACTCTCAGAAGCATTACGAAGTCTGGAAATGTGCCCGACAAACGACAGTTAGTTTGCCTTTATTACCTTTATTGAATTTCATGTCACACGCAATCACATTACTTAAAATATAGTTGTTAAATAGTGATCACTAGACCGAATCTCGGTCAAGATGGCCAATCTTAACAGAAAATAACCGACTAAGCAAAGAAATTATACCGCATAAGTGTGTACATGTGCATTCTCCATCACTCTCATAGATTGATGAGACGACAAGCCTACACGACCGAAAAAGGATAAATCGCAAGTAGCATCTTTACATGCTCGCTAAGGCACAGAAATGTACAATACCGCCAACATCCTAATTTTTGACTCCTACTAAGAAATTCTTAAAAAAGGAGTTCGATACATCATTGCCGACCCAACCGCTGCCAGGCATTTAACTTGTTGCTTTTCTTGAAAAGCTGCACTATCAAGTAGTAATAATAATGTAAACGTACATACACCTATGAATACTACATATATGTATGCAAAACAATGTATGACTTACTGTATATGACTTTTCGAAATTATGTGCGTATTGATTGACAATTATCGCGTGCTCCGTGCCTCGGAGAGCACGTTAAGCCGTCGGTCCCAGCTGCCATGAACATCTATGGCAGTCGGTATAGGGGAAGTCGACACAAAAGATCCCACTGGGTCGAAGTGTCGCCGGTCTGTACTGACTGGCCCCCACACAAGATAAGATAAGATGCAAAACAATGTTAAAAAGCCTATCGTTTCGTGAAAAAGGTCTTGTGAAAAGAAGAGTACAAAATAAATGATATGAGAAAGCTTTCAATTAAGTTTTCTCCGTAAAATATGAAAAGAATATCAAATTAAATGTCTTTATTGAAATAAGTACATATGTATGTTCAACTGCGCTGATCACTCACGTCGTACGTAATCCTGTCAAATTGGCTCTTCGTTTCTCGTTACTAGCGTACACTTTAATTGCTTCAGAGTATTTTGTATTTTATTTCTAAAGTAATAAAATAGATTTTTTTTCGCGCCTCTAGAATTGCTTGGAGTTTTTGAAAGATTTATTTATGTGGCTTATAAATTATGTATACTTGAATAAGATTTTTTAATACACACAACATAGTTTTATCGTCTTATCTAAGTTTTGATACGATTCATTTCCTACAATTTAATTAGTGATGTGCTGTATGTGATTAGTGCATATTATTCGAATATCTATGATCCCGCATTCGAATGTTGAACAATTGGTTTTAACTGATTTTAAAACTCGGTTTGATGGTAACGCGTATCATGATCATGAGAGTGATCGTGATCGATAGTGATGACGATACTCTTGTATCCAGTGGACAATGGCGACTACCTTTTTGTCACGTTTGTAAGATTCAAGAGTATGACAACAATAATTATATTGTAATAAATAATTCCCATAGTTCTAACTATGTACATGGATATTCGTGTTTCGTTTCCTTATTGCTACTGCTCCTACGAATTCAATTAAGGTCAACGATCAATGCATATTAGTAATTATCAATGTAATATGGACATATTTGAATCATATAACATTGTAAATCATTTGAAGTTTTAGATCAAGGTTTATAATAGCACTTGGCTAATGTTAATATTATAAATGCAAGATAACAACTGTCTCTACATTGGTTTGTACGTACGTTAATTTTTCACGGCGAAACCACATAACTGATTTTAGAGAATTTTAACAGTAGAATACACGCGCATTTTACTATAGTAGATGAGTTGCGATTACTACCGTGCCATTTCTTTATTTTCCCATCTATCCCCCTGCCACTCTAGGTAAGCCTCGGCGACTAAATTACGCAACGATTAGTGTGGCGCCTCGCCGTGCGTGAGCGCACGATTCTGTAACTGCCCGCCAAAAACCGTACCGTATAAACACGCGATTATTTGCGTAGAAATAAAAGGTAAGTGTTGATTATATTTTTGTGTTGATTTTATTACTATTTATACTGATTTTATTGTTTATTTTCTAGTGAAAAATAATTTTATCAATGGATCCTGATGCCGAAAATCGTGTGCTGGCTTTGCTGCACGAGGAACATGATGATGAAGAAGTTATCAAGAGCGAATCGGATTTTGAGGAAGAAGAAACAGTGCCGATGGAAGAAGATTTATGGAACCAGATGACTGAAGCGATCAGTGACTTTTCTTCCTCAACTGAAGACAATGTGCCTCTTTCGAAATTTTCCCGAAACAGTATTACGTCAGGTGAGGTTTTCAATGTCCTCCAGCCCGAAATCGATCGACAAAAAAGTGGTGTAAGCGCTGTGCACGGTGGATATGCCCTAATCATCAAGTCATACTATGTTTGGAATGTGACGAAAATGATAAATAAATCATCCGAAACATTGTGTACTATCATGTTTTGTAAGTTGATCTTAAATATGCCAAAACTGTTGATTTTATTACTAACCTAAATGAAAGTTCCTAAGCTAAGCTTAGACCTTAGAAGTGTTTATTTTTGTTATTTTCTAAAAATATATTTTCGTAATAATTCATTGCTTTTAGCTTATCTAATTGATTACAAAAAATTCCCATTTTGACTTTTCTACTATAGCGTTTTTTCTACTATACTGTAGCGCACGCGAGCAAACTTGCAAAAAATAGGTCGCGTGTACTGTCGTGTTAATGTAATTATGCTATATTTATTTAGTCAAACGCTTAAAAACATTAGTATTATACAGGATATAACATATGACATATTTCATTGTAGAATGCTTAAAATGATAAACTATAATGTCAGAAAAGACACATAAACTTACGTCTGTTTCTCAAAAGAATAGAGTAAAGATTTACCCTGACTATGACCTAGGCGTACCATTCCTGCTTCATTTACTTAATTGACAATTTCAACAAAGATTTTTCTTTACTGCTGCAATGGCTTTGTACATGTCTAGACTGTCATCTATATATCCCTGTAGGAGTCAGTGGGTATTACAACCACAATTTGTTAGTTGTATTACAAGTGCCAGGTAATAAGAATATGCACATTGCGGTTCACTGGTCACATTAACATCCTCCACAACGTACTACAACTAAGACTGTCGAAAAGAATAGACAAAATACAAAAACTCAAAGCTGATGTGCTACTTTCAGTGTCGGTAATTGGCGAATTAGCTTATCGAAAGTTGCATCAGCTGATCACACGTTTCTTACAAATACTAGTGCTAACCATAAAAATAAAGCCTTTTTCGCCAGTTCATTGCCGACTGAAATCACACGGTTGAACTTCAAACTATCGCAGAGTTGTTGAAACGCAAAAGCGTCGCTTAAAAGGCCCAGTTTTAGTATCGCATAGATTAAAATCAAACAATAAATACTTACACAGAATAAACCTGTGTTCGTGTCCTAGAGAAGTGGACTGCTGATTCCTCTTGCTAGGATCCTGGCATATACCTCTTGCTTAATTCAACCTTATTACATTCATCTTGCACGCTATTCAGTTTACATTTTCTGGAAAAGCCCGATTGAGAGTACCCCTTTCGCGATTACCTCTCAGGTTTATGTAACAATTTATACATGCTACGAAAAATCTTTATTTGTACTCACACAAAGACAGAACATTATATAGACACAAACTCACACACACATACACAAAACTATACGAGAGCGAATATACTGGTCCACCGCTCGCCATTGCAAAGGTAATTACTCTCAGAAGCCATATGTTGTACCAACAAGTACTAATAACCGCAAAGTTACAATAGCATTGACGTAATCCGTACACGATCACTCAAGTGTGATAATAACTACATACAAAGAGACTCACTATGCGGCTATTGTTAAAAAATATTGAAATTGCTTTATGAATTTTACTCGGTATGGTGAAGACACGACGGGGGGTAGTATTAACATGCGATGTTATAATAGGGATAATAGCCGCACTAGTTGATATTATGAGAGCTTCATTAGTAAAGATCTCAACATCCTATGCAAGAATGGATGATAAAAGATGGACCAAGAAAGAATATTAGCCAAATGTGAATATTCTTTGAGTTTCTAGGGGGCATTATGGAGAAAGGTTAAGAGTTATCCAAAGAAAGCCAATTTCTATTGTAAAAGGCATAAGCTTTGCTACAGCAAGTACCAAACGACCGAATACTCATTGAATAATAACCACAAATTTTCAAATGTTAGATTCTATTATTCATGGACAAAGCAAAACTGAAAATAGAATAGCAGTGAAGATATACCAAGCGATAAGCCGTAGCTCGTTCCCCAGAAAATAGTTTAAAACAAAACAAACATAATTCTAAATATCATTTTTACACTTTTAATACGTATTCCTTTATATGTCATATTGTAAGTGCATAATAGAATGTGAATATTTTTAATAATGATGTATCTTTGTTTCTAAGGAATAGGCAATAACAGCCGAACGATCTCTTTATATGGACCAAGAGAAAGATCACCTGGGCTTTCTTTATATCCGAAGCACAAGCAAAACCATTTTGGGATCCCAAAAATTGTGAAAATTACGATTGTTCTTAAAAACGACAATCATGTAGAGAAATTTAACTAGCAATATAAATCAACTTTGTCATCTGTTCAACCATTATTTAAAGGCTACGGTATGAAAAACACATGGCGAGAAAAAGTGTTCAAATAAATGGAAAAAAATTGCCGTATTGCTGTCGACCCACCCCGGTCCTTACTAATCATACTTTCACCAGCCACCCTATGGTAAGCTACGAGTGCCAATGCCAAACATAACACATCTATAAGAATATTTTCTTAAGATATTAACATATACGGGCGAATTCGAATTCTTGTTTACATAATAAATTGTCGTACCACCTAACTACTTAATGAATCAATAAATACACTAGTAATTAAACAATAAAAATAAAATATTTTAGATTAAATGATATCTTAATTATTATCGGAACAACAGTTACAATCAATTAAATTAGAATTAATAAACCAGGTCAACATATTAGCATAATAATAGTCAATTAAAAATTAATGTAATTATGCATTTAATCATCATCGAATGCATTGTTATCAGGGAGACTACCAACGGTACATTTCACAGCTGTTACTTTTAATTTCATATTATTACTTCTGGTACCTTTATAAGAAAGTATTACAACAAAATTAAAATAAATTCTTCAAAAAGCCAACACAAGTAAAACGTGCATATAATTTTCCATGTATACTTCACGCTTCCTTCAAACAAAGCCGTAGATAGTATAGCTTCCAATTAATGATAGAATTTAAGAATTATTTCAGTTGTTTAATAGATTACAACCTCATATTACACTCTTTATAATATTAATATTTGCTCATTAAAAAGATTAACCAACAAAATTAAGCAGAATAATATTTAGGTAGTGAGATTAACTTAATAACTAAAGTACACGAAACACATATCACATGTGCTTTAAATGTATCTTTGCGTATTAGTTTTACTCTAAGATTGGCAATGATTTTTCATTAATATTCTCCTTCATATACCAAATTGTTTGCAAGATTATAATCATAATATTAACATCCGGTTTACCATCATACATCAATATCAAAGTAAATTTCTGAAAAAGTCTAATAATAATTATACGAATACACTACAATGCATAGATAGTCCATTATGCAAATAGAAAATTAAATTAATGAAAGAACTAGGTATCATACCCGAGACGATGTTGAGTTCTTCTTCTTTAAATAAATAATAAGTTTCTCGTATTCAATAGTTTTCTTGGCATACACAAAAATCTCACACAAGTGGCTCATTATTTGCTAAAATATTGGTTTATTAATCTATATAGAAACATTTGAAGTCGATTAACAGTTGTATATTGACGTTATCAATTAAACAAAATTAAATGAATAAATAACTGTTTATAATATATAAGTTAATACTGATAATAATTTTACTTAAATATAGTATTACAAAAAGCTCTTTATTTTTGACTTGAACCTTGAATATTAAAACTATATTAAGTAAATAATTGGTTATTGTTTCTTAATTAATTAATCGTCTAAGAAGTCCCTGTGGCACTCCACGTGTTATTCTATTTCAATATAATTCAATGTAATACCGACTTAAATTATATTTTACCGTTGAACATTAAGCTGAAACGTTAATCACCTTAATGTTATCAGCCCTATTAAGTTAGTTTCACAGGAAATGAGGGTAAACCGCATCGAAAGCCTTAGCAAAATTAGATTAAAATATATGCAGATAATCATTACCTACTGTATTCGCAAATGGAAAAGAGATATTTATACATACGTATAATAGCATTTTGTATAAACATACCTCTTAAAACATAATTGATTTTCCATTTTCTTTGGGATATTTAATAAGCTTGCTCGCTTATTTCCTCTGATTCTAATTATTTTCTTTAATTACCCTGGGGGGCCAGCTAGGCGGTCTAGTTATGTCATCTACTTTATATACCTTCTACATTTCGTACTCGTTGGGGTTTAATAATAGATTAAAACAATATATGCCTAGTTAATTTGGTTGTTATATCGTAGGTATATCATAATTATGATGTCATAAATAACTGAATTTAAATTGTTATATGTCGTTCTTCTATTGTGTCACTTTTCTTTATTGTGGACGCAGATAAATAATATAATATATGAAATATATTGACAATATATGTTTTTTATGGATTTATTCTTACGATACAACTATTATTACAGGTTTTGTAAAATCATACGATATGTGTTTGCAATCCGTTAGTATTGCACTACATGGTTCGTGTCGTGAAAGTAAAGAAGAAAATTTAATATAATTACTTAATTAAAATTAAATACGTTTCTTATTAATATCATATAATATTCTTTAATGACAAACGTTCTCCAGGCGGGATGCGCACTGTTAAACAAAAATCAAGCTATGTTCTATACCGAAATTGAAAAAAAGAACTTTATTTTTGAAGTAAAGACTTCTTTAGGCGCGTTGAGTACTTTTTGGGTGAACAAAAATCATGGAACTCGCGTCATCCTCACCGCACGCTAGTTACTTAGTTTTCACTTCTATCGGCAGTCCCCAAAGACAGCCTCGCATTTCTTTTTTATATCCTGTACCTATAACTATCACAATAGATTTACATCAAAAAATAAACCTTGTTAATCTGGAATCCACCCAAATATATATTTCTTAATGTATCGAAATTATTCATAATTTATCGTCCCTCATAGGCAACGTAACGATAGTAAGTAAATTACATTGCGATGTCCCAAATACGCAACTTAACTATGTATAACACGTAAATTCTGTGTTATGACCATTCCAAAACTAAGTAGGATATAACTTTTATAAATACCTACCAGGCTGTCTGTCTGTATGTCCAAGTATGTTGTCAATAGTGTACGCAGTACCTCGGCGACCTGCCTCCGACATCGCGACGACACAACACCACACACGCACTTCAGTTATAATAATACTATTATATTATAATTAATTATTATTAAAATAATACCAACAGCTACTAAATAAAAATTAAAAATAATCCAAAAATAAAACACCCGTGTTCACTATCACAGATATATATTTTTTATAATTAATTATTTTTATATTAAATTCGCGTAAATAGTTAACCCTATATCGTCGCGACTCTATCGCTCAAATTGCAAACTTTAACTGGCAAGTTGACGGCTTGGCGAAAGCCGAGTTTGGAATAACGCCCGATTATAGACGTAGCTTTATTCGTATGTTTGTCTCTGTCGCTCTTGTTGGAGGTCGTGTATATTTGTCTTTTTTACTAGCCCCGCCTTTTCTTGCGGATTGGTTGGGGAGTTAAGTTAAGGGCGATGAATGGATTATGTTGAGTGTCACGCGGTGATTCAAAAAGTATGGTTTGTTCGTTGTTGCTCTGTGACATTGTAATCGTAATTTTATATTAAATTTTATCTGCTGTTGTATTAATCTACATAATTATATATAATGAATATCTGTCTGTTTATAATGATATGTACTTAGATATGCATTTCTTTATCAGTCGTTAGATTACTATTAAACTTTCGTGTAGCACAGCTTCGAACGTTTCTGCCAAAAAAGATCCAGAAAATAATCAAAAGACATTGCAACATATGCTTAGTTAGTAGTGAATAAATCAGTTAATTAGAATCTTAAAAAAAAAACTAGTTTTGATTGCATAAGGGTTATGAAACCATAGGTATACCTATGGTTTCATAACCCTTATGCAATAACATAGATTTTGAAGTTAAATTATCCCGCGGGCACTTACCTACTCACGAACATATGTCGGTAACTCACTCCGAAGACCTTTTCGATTTCCAGGTCGGGGGCATTACTTTTAGGTTCATTAATTATTAAATTTTCAGTAGTAGTGCTAAGGATGTGAACTTTGTCTCAACCTCTTCTTAACTGTCTGTACCTCTTCGGAGACCTATATATGTTTATATTGTGCATGGAAGACATACGCCTAAAATATTAAGTACTGGCTTTTGCGCGAGGCTCCGCCCGCATGGTACCAACCTCAATAAAAAGTAGCTTATGTCCTTCCCCAGGCTATAAACTACCTCTATATCAAATTTCATCTAAATCGGTTGAGTGGTTTAGCCGTGAATGGGTAACAGACAGACAGAGTTATAATATTATATAGTAAAGGATTATCTAAAAGAATAGCCATATAAGAATTTATTACAAGTCTTCGTTTATGCGAGAGTCGGTATATTTCAAAATTTACTGTTTTTATTCATCAGAGCCTATAGAAACAAGCCTTGTCAGTCCCTTCATATAAGCCCATATTGGACTGCCTCGATGGCGCTGCAGTATTGAATGCGACTGCTGTCTATGACGTCTCGGGTTCGAATCCCGTATCGGAGCAATAATGAGTTATTGGATCCTTCTGATTGGAAATTTTCAGCAGCAACCCGGTGTTAGAAATTTGACGGTGTAACACACCCCTCTGCCTCGGAAAGCACGTAAAGCCGTTGGTCCTGCATCTGATTTATCTTTGGTCGTAGCGGATTGCCGACATTATAGGATTATAAGATTTTGTAAACAGAGAGTTTACTTGTGTTTGCGCGCACATTTCTGAGACATTATACTCCTGGGCAGAGAGCCAGTCTCCATTAAGTTTGGCCATATATAAGCCCATTAGCCTGACTTCGCTTCATTGTTGAGGGTTAGGGATGTCGTGCTCACTTCATAATTGGCTGGTGCCAAGTCCATAATTGGCTAGTTTCTACTCAAAATTCTAGGCTTGTAAGCCATCACTGCTAAGGGGTCCAGGAAAATAAGCTTATATACGCCATTGATTGGCCGATCCAGAATAATAATAATTTAATAATATCTTACGTTTACGCGAATGTTATACATTGAAATTAAACTACTTTATACAGTATTTATTTTTTATAAAACACTGTTTTTACCTAATTTTGCAACTTTAAACTACTACTGTTAAACACTTTTACTAGTTCAATACTGTTTACTTCTATTTAAGCTATTTAAATTATAAAAACTATTGAGATTTAATTTTACACTTTCTCCGACATTTCGATTGCTTTTCAGCAGCCAGCCATGTTCATGGGGGGACTAAGATGGTGGTTGTCTCAATGTTCTAAAGTGTAGTAGTCTATTTACGCAGAATGAGCTCAAAGTATAATTATGATAGTTTGTTATATTCAATCTAGCACTAGCATGTCTGTAGATCTTTCCTTATACCACACAAATCGATGACAGTTTATGCGATATGATATTGAGGCCCTTTAAAACGTATATTAGTGCTAAGTGCTTTAGTGAGCTCATCCATGAACATTTTAAGACTAAGATTAATGAAGGCATAAGATAAATTGCATTTTATTTCACTTCATCCTATTTGTACTCCAACATGTAATTGTTGTTATAAGAAGTGTATTTCACTTAAAAAACAAATAAGTACCAAAATTAAAACAGATGGATAGATGACTCTTATAACACAGGAATTTCCTAGCATGGGGGTCATAGATCAATTACTACCTGTAAATATTGATTAAAGTGCACCACTATTGTGTGCATGTATGTAACCTTATAATAATAAATAAATAAAAAAATAACTATTATTTGTTAATTATAATCATTTGACTAGCATCGAAGGTAAAGAATTTTTATCAGTTTACCGCCAATTTTATATGTTGAAGATAAACAGAATATTTCTTCTTATTTAATTATCTTCTTATTAATTTACTAATGTTCTAAGTTAATACAGTCAAATATGTTTAATTGTGTAAATATGTTTTACTGTACTGTATTGTATCTATTTTAAACATGCCGTGTACACATTTTAGAACATATATTAAAACAGAGCAACATTGTAAACCTAGACTAAATTTATCTATGGGTAGAGTTTTATCTTATCTTATCTTATATCATAACTGGCTTGTCTTTTTATGAAACTCTAGACACGCTACTGGTGTTAGGAATGCTGCACGCAATGAGTTTATTCATTTAAGTCACAAAGTACACTTATGAACGTCAAATTTATACTTATTAATGTGCTCTACAAGATCGAGCAGTTCGAAAAGTAAGAAACGGAGGTGTTATTATTAGCACTGAATCCAAATAGAGAGGCTCAAGCAGACAGTCCAACTTGCCACATCAAATCTTAAGGTCGAAGAACCATATAAGCACAATTATAATTATAGGAGTTCTCGTTTCTATGGCCGAAAAGGAGGTATATAAACATTACATAGATACATATCTATGAACAGAACTTAGGTGACAAAATACCTTCAATGACACGAGATACATTTATGACCTATACAAAACTTAGCCACAAATCTGGTAAGAAAGATTCGGACAGCTGCAATTATATTTTTGAAGTACCAGCCGTGATACGAAAAGCACTTATCACACAGAGCTGAATATTTATGAACTGGACTTCCTGCCCGGTAAGAGATTTCACGCTGGTGACTAGTAGCTTCAAGTGCCAGCAATACGGTCACGCAGCCAAGACATACAGAACCGTGACTTCTACTTGTGGTCACTGCGGTGAAGACGGTCACTCTATTCAATACTGTACAAAGAGTGAGGAATCTCCAAAATGCGCAACCTGCCTGCGGTTCAAAAAGCCCAGCAAGCACAAGTCGGGAGACCCTGAGTGCCCGGCGAGAAGGGCTGCCGAAAATAGGTAGGTATATTAATTTTATTGCATATGAAGGCGCCTAGGAGTGTCACATACTCGCTAGTATATGGATTATAAATATTAATTTAATTAGAAAATGTGTCAGATTCCAAGTCATGTGCGGTAGAGGACTGCAGACAATATTTCTCCGGTGTAAATCATTAATTATCCATACTTACCCAAAACATACATAGTATATATAAGAACATAGACAGTTTTAATATTTTTCAACATAGACTTAATTTTGATTGTGATATAATAATTTTAATTAATAATTAATAATTTTATCGGCCTCGGTGGCGTAGTGGTTAGTGTAACCGACTGCCACGCCTAAGGTTGCAGGTTCGATTCCCGCACAAGTGTGCATGAACATGGATGTTTGTCTTGGTCTGGGTATTTCTATGTATAACATGTATGTATTTCAACAAAAAAAGGTATATATATGTATGTTTATCCATTATCTAGTACCCATAGTACAAGCTCTACTTAGTTTGGGCTAGATGGTGTTGTGTGTATGTGGTAGTATATTATATTATTATTATTATAATTCTAACAGAGTGCTGGTTATTAAATCGGGGCGAGGTTCCATTAATGCCAGGATACAGTATATACCATAGCATAAGAAATTTTAATCAGAATGATGGTTTGGCAGTGTACGGAAAGGAATCTTTACAGGTTTCAATTGAAGAACCATACATATATACATAGATTCACGGCTGTTTCCCAGAGGAGTAGCCAGAGACTACGGATTTCTATTTGTTACGATCCTGACACACTTCTCTGGCTTCATTCACTTTCATCACATTCCTCATACACGCCCGTCGGTTCAAGGTGCTCTTAACCTGGCCTTTGTCCAAAACGCCTCCGATCTGATCGAGAAACGTTCGCCTAGATCTTCCTCTTGCGATTGTTCCATTCACACTAGCCTTATAAATTTTCTTAGTCAGTCTTGCCTCGTCCATTCTTTCTACATGTCCAAACCAGCTTAACATACCCATTCCTATTCTTGTCACTATATCTACTTTCATACCGCATCTCTCTCTAATCACACTATTCCTTTCTATCTTTCAGAGTCACACCACATATGCTTCTCAGCGCTCTCATTTCTACAGCATTTATTCTGCTCTCATGCTTCTTTTGCCAACTTTCACTTCCATATATAAGTGTGGGCACTAATAGTGCTCTATGAACAGCCAAACGTGCCTTTTCGGATACATTTTGACTATGCATAAAAGCGCGTAGAGCTCCATTCACTTTATTGTCAGCAATCGTTCTCCTTTCAATATCTCCCTCATGTTTACCATCTCTTGTAAACAAAGTACCCAAATTTACAAACTCTTTCACTTGCTCCACTTTTTCTCCATCAATCATAATATTACACATCGTCACGCACTCTTCCTTTTCAAATACCATTACTTTCATCTTGCTTACATTTATTTTCATTCATTTGCTCTCAAAAGCACCATGCATAATAGTTACCATCGCCTGCAACTCTTCCGCTGATGACGCATGTATTACTTGGTCATCGGCATAAAGAAGACATTTGACAAGTAACTCATTCATTCTTAATCCCCATTCACACTTTTAAATATTTCTAACAATCGTCCATGTATAGGTTAAACAGCCAAGGTGACGCTAAACATCCTTGTCTAACACCTTTTTCGATGCTAAACCATTCTGTGTAAGTCCCATTTATGCTAACACAAGCTCTGGAATCATCATAAAGAGATTTCAGAGCTCGCGTGAGGTTGCTATTCACTCCATACAATACAGACCAAAGTTCATTCCTCACCACTTTATCATAAGCCTTTTCCAGATCTACGAATGCGCAATAGACTATAATTGCCAGAGTCCACGAAATCATGGTCGCCAGTCACCACAAATAGCACACGTGCACAAGGTCGACGCATGGACAAGCCATACCTAATTGAGTGCATAGATGTCGTAATGGTTTAAGAGGTCACCTCGTCACTGCCGCCGCGCCGAGTGTTGTGGGTTCGATACCCATACGAGACAAAAATTATGTGATACAGAAATAGTTGTTCTGTTCGGCTGTTCTTTGTGTCCGTTTACTTATATGACAGTAGTCTCCGCCAACACCACATCTCAAAAGCATCGATCTTAATATACAAATATATGTGGATGAAATATGTAATGGTGATATTAAATAACGCTTCTTAACGCGTGAACTATACTTTGCCTAATTATGTTTCATCATCATCATCATCTCAGCTGAAAGACGTCCACAGCTGGACAAAGCCCAAGGTATTCCATACAGACCGGTCTTGGGCCACCCGCATCCAACCGCTTCCCGTAACCTTTACCAGGCCTTCGATCGTAATTATGTTGACATCAGTAAAAAGATTATTAACATACAACTAGGTACATTAATAGCTTCACGCCTATAATACCAAAGGGAAAGGCAGAGGTTTATTACATTGCTATATCACCAATTTTATATTTCCTACGTAATAAGGGCTATGATATGAGTAGTAGAGCCTCGCTGATTTCAGCATGAATGGGCCGGCTCGACCGGGGTAGGAACCTCTCACAGAATATCGACGTAAACTAGCAGTATTCCTACTGTTGTGTTTCGTTCGGGGAGTGCGAGTGCCGGAGGCCCAATCACCCTCTTGCCCCCGTGCCGCTCCTTCTCCTTCCCTCTTCCTTCCTACTGTTGTGTTTCGTTCGGGGAGTGCGAGTGCCGGAGGCCCAATCACCCACTTGCCCCCTTGCCGCTCCTTCTCCTTCCCTCTTCCTTTTCCTCTTCTTCCTTTCCTAAAGGATCGGCAACGCGCAAGTGATGCCTCTGGTGTTGCAGGTGTCCATAGGCTACCTACGGTGACCACTTACCATCAGGTGAAGTATATTGCTCGTGATAATTCAATTATAGGAAAAAGAGACCCTACTAGACTGTTAATGCCTGCCTGTAAATCAACGCTATTTCAGAAAAATTGCTATGTAATGTGCATAAAAGTTTTTAATAAAGTGCCCAAATCAATTCGTGAATTGCCATTAATAAGAATGCGAAAGGAATTGAGAAAATGGTTAATACAACACACTTTTTATACCATACAAGAATTCTTTGAATTAAAATTATAACTTTGTTGATAAATACATAAACATGTGGTTAATAAATGTTTGTTATGTACATAATTATATATAATAATAATGTAATAATATAATAATAATGTAAAAATATAATAATAATGTAATAATATAATTATAATGTAATAATACAATAATAAGTGTTAAAATAAAGTTGTAATACTATAATGTTTGCATACCCATATGGGTGAAACTTGTGGATCAAACTCTCTTTGTAACACCATGTATGTACCATTTTTCATGCAAATAAATGATTAAATCTCTTAAATCTCTTAAAATCTCTTAAAGAAAGTAGGCTTTCCCAAGGTTTTCTACAGAGACCGGTCTTGAGCCACTCGCATCCAACCGCTTCCAGCGACCAGATCATCGGTCGTAGTTATGTTTACATCAGAGAAATAATTGGTAACAAACATTCACATAAATAGATTCACGGCTATAGAAGCGCTATAGCGAAGGGGTAGGCAGAGTTTATTACACTGCTATATATATTTAAGCTTTATATTTCCTACGTAATAAGGACTATTGACATCTACCGAGTACAGTTTCAGTCTCCGTCCGGTTACTAAGAATTTGTAGACAGAAAAACCTATTATCATATTATAATAATATCCGCCCGATTTCGAGCTCTGATAAATGTGACTGCTATGGATAAGGTCTTGGGTTTGGTACCCGGTTTGGACAAAATGTTATTAGGATATTGTAGCATGGAGTCCGAAGCTGTAAACTCGCCCGTCCACTATTGGAACTTTAAACCAAAACTCCGCACTCTGTCCAAATTGGGAGTCAAACAGGAGATCTCATGCACAAAGATCGCATTCACCACCGCTTCTTTATCCACATTTTATTTGTATAATAAAAAAAATTAAAATATTGTCAGCCTCTTTTTCAAGTATTATACATATACCTACAATTATAATATATCTAATCAGAGGGCTTATCATGTTGGTTGTAATCTCCTAATTAAATACAGTAGTACATAATAATATTAAAAAGCATATTTAACCTACCATACACGACAATTTCCATTTACCAGAAGTACATTAAACATTAAACCCTCAAATGCTGGCATTACACACTAAGCCGCTTATAAAGTTGTACAAATCTTTTGAGACGACGCACTTAAGGGTTAATCCATAATTATTTAAGGATCAGAAGTCATTTCGTCGAAGAAGTGAGACTTACTTACAGGTAGCAGTTTAAGTGGGTTTAAGGCGTTATTATACAATATAGAACAAATAAAAATGGTGATATTTAAATATCTTTTATTCCTTGAAAAAATAAGTTTTAAAAATCTAATTAACTTTTTGTATACATATACTAAAACAGTAGCGATAGCCTAGTACCACGCAGAGGTCTCGAGTTAGATCTCAAGGCGCGACTCTCTGACTTTTTGAAGTTGTTTGCGTATTTAATAGTTATTAATGGCTTGATTTAACGGTGAAGGAAACACATCGTGAAGAAACCTGCTTATTTGCGAGTTCTCCGTAATGGTCTCGAAGATATTAAGTGAAGTCTACCAACCCTCACTGGGCCAGCGTGGTAGACTATGGCCTAACCCTTCTCACACTGAGAAGAGGCCCGTGCCCAGCCGTGGGACAGTTTAATACAGGGCAAATATAATGTATATGTCGCAATCTTGATAAAACAAACTTATCTTGAAATTGAAAGTTATTAAAAGAAAAGGCGAAGGTTATGTCTTGTAAGGAGGTTAAGGTATTGACCGAAAATTGAGAAAGATGGCGTATACTCCATCTACAAGAGCAAAACTCTTAAGTAGGTACCTATGAAGAAGACGATGATTACATTCATATTTCGCCAGCTAGTTTTAGGTCTCACGTAACAAAGGGAATTCCTATTGTAGTCTACCAGGTCGGACTCCATATTGCTACTGAGGCATTATTATTGACAAAAAACCCATGAGTCGCTTGTCCGATCCGGGATTCAAACCCGAGATGAGGGATACCCGATAGGGTGTGAATCCCAGTTTAGCAAAGTGCAGAACAGCAGTTGCAAGCATTACAGCTGCACCACCGAGGCAAATTTAACTATAAATTCATACGAATTGTATAAAGTATTTTGATTTTATATATACACATGTATATAGCATTGTTTCTATGAAAAACACAATTATTTTATTTAGATTTACTCTTTCCCTAACGTTTCAGTGGACTTAAGACTAAGATGGTGACTAAGATGTCGTCTCTATCTTTTGAAGTGTGGTTATTTCAAAGTGATAATACTTTATAAACTAGTATAATTTCAATGTATAACATTCGCGTAATCGTAAGAACTAGAAATATTACCTAACTAAATTTAACTTTTCAAATTAACTACATATAAATTATCTGCCTTTATTTCAATAATCTTATTATTAGGCAGGGTCTTTATTCGCCACCTTTCTTGAATATGGCCCCTGGCTACTCCTGCCAATTTCTTGACAGAAAATCCAATAATATTCTGCCCGACCGGGATAGAAACCCGAAATCTCATTCACAGCTGTCACAATCACCACCGCTGCGTCATCATGAATCCTGTTCAACTATATGTAGGTATGTAATAGGGATTAAATTATGTAGTTGCCGTTGTATAGTAATAGATACTTTGAATTGACATAAAACCTTCATGGTGCGAGATTTCATGTAAAACATTTTTCACATGATACGTCTATAAGATTCTTCTTTTAAAAATGTGCCACGTTCGATTTTAGACTTTCAATTGTTTTTTTTATTCAGCTTAGACGGGAAAAATGGATACTTCGAAAATCCGAGTCATTTTTGAATACGAGTTCCGACACGGAACTAACGCGGCAGAAACGCCTCGTAATATCAACGCTGCGTTTGGAGAGTAGACTGTTAATTAACGCACTGTTCGTTTTTGGTTTAAACGCTTTCATAATGGAAACTTCGACTTGAAGAACGAACCATGTGGAAGACCGCCACACACACACAGGTGAATAACGCTGAATTGAAGGAGATGGTGGAAGCCAATACAAAGTCAAACTACCCAGGAATTAGCGGCATGGTTTAACGTTACCCTACCTACAATATCAGCTCATTTGCATCAAATCAATAAGATAGAAAATATGAAAAATGGGTGCCTCATGATTTGACTGATCTGCAGAAAGAAATGCGTGTTGAAATTTGTGTAGCCTTGTTGAATCGGTACAGAAATGAAGGTATATTGGATCGAATTGTGACATGTGACAAAAAGTGGATTCTTTACGATAACCGTAGGTAAGCGAAAAATGCAATGGCTGACCCCAGGTCAAACGCCGTAACTGTGCCCTAAAACAAAGATTACCAATAAAAAAGTAATGGCAACTGTTTGGTGGTCTCTTCATGATATTATTCACTATAGCTTTCTGAGATCTGATCAAGCAATAACAGCATATGTTTACTGTGTTGAACTTCAAACAATGATGGCGAAACTGGCAGTGAAACAGCTCCGACTCGTGAATCGATCTTCACCATTATTGCTCCATGATAACGCATGACCACACTGCACGAGAAACCGTTGTAACTCTACAGGAGCTGCAGTTAGAAACCATACGTCATCCTCTGTACTCGCCAGACCTTGCTCCAACGGACTACCATTTTTTTTATCTCGGCTATCTCCCAGAACAGAAGTTGTTCATAATAACAAGTATAATAACCCGTGAGAGGTTTCACTATTCTAAGAATAACCTTGTATATTATATTCCACATGGTAGTGGCATCAGCCTTCATATTCTAACTCTTTCACTTCGCTCTATGCTATACATCATAGAACATATATATATGTGCTAGAGATTATCTTCAGATAGATCGCATTCTCTCATATCTCTTTCCACTAAAACCTTTTCAATGAATAACTGATAATTAATTATTCTTACGGCACAATAATATTAAAAGCCGAACTTAAAAAAGTACTAAGCTGCAAATGATCTCCTTCAAATTTTGTTAGACTAGATTAGACTCATTAAGAAATACCTACCCACCGCAGAGAAAAATCATACTACAGATACATCATAGTGTAATAAGTACTTTATATTCATACTTGGAAATCAAAGCAGCTCGTAATGGGGGCAAACAATGACGTCTGTCTCCGCCCGCAGTCGGATCAGAACTGCGACACTAATTTGGCGGGTGCTTCCTTCCGGCGCGAGAGGGCGCCACTGCCAGTGATTTAATCGCCGTGTTCCGTTCTCTCTTGTGAAACATCATATCTTGTAATTTAGATGTACGTGCCTTACCCGCGGGTATTCTTGTATCGCCGACTAAGATTACTAGCTAGCAAGTATTTAAAAACTGGTGTTAGAAGAGGCGTATACCACTATTTTTTTTGTCCATAAAACATTCTTACCGTCGTTTATTGTGGGCGACTTTACAATAATTGAAAATACAGACACAAAAAATACCCAGAGGTGGCATTATTTGTGTATAATAATAATATCAGGCGTGTATATAAACTGCTGGGCATTGACCTCTTCCTAATTTGAGAAAGGTTATGCCATAGACCACCACGCTGGGTCAGTGGGATATGGCAGACTTAACATATCCTCGAGAACATTATGAAGAACTTTCAGACATGCAGGTTTTCTCACGATGTTTGCCTGCACCTTTAAATCGAACGATAATTAAATTTTAAAACTCAGAGATGCGCGCCTCGATATCGCATTCGAGACCTCTGCGTGGCAGTCTAACGGTTTCCCACTAAGCTGCCGCTGCTCTTATAGCATAATGATAATGTCAAAAAATGTAGCTATGGTATGCGTAGCTGTTATAATAACTTAAATCTTGTGTTTTTAATCGAAAAAATAATTTATTTTATAAAATCACTGTGTCATCTACAAAAGAGCAGCAATAGCTCAGTGGGGAGACCAACAGACTGCAATGCAGGGGTCTCGGATCCGAACCCACGTCGCGCACCTCTGACTTTCGGAAGTTATATGACATTTTGAAATTATGTGCGTATTGATTGCATATGCAATATATGCATATTGCATTGCAAGTGTAACATTGCACTGATGGCGTAGGATTTACTGGTCGCCGCTGTCGCCACGCCAAGAATTGTCGCTTCGATTCCCACGAAGGACAAAAATGTATGTGATACTCGAATAGTTGTTTCAAGTCTGAATAACCTTTGTTCCAGGTGCGGGAGATGTATATTTTTTTTTTTAATAGACAGGTTGTCCGGTTATTAATGGATAACCTTGAAATGTCTTATAGTAGAATTGAAGGCCGTTCAGAAAAATGAAACAAATGAAAAATATTTAAAAAAAATATATTAAAAAGTGCAAGCTATACCTATTATATAGCATAGCATACTTTGACTGTCTATCTATTAGCATAATTAGTGTTTAATAATAAAACAACAAAAATCCGGATGGATTTCATTCATTTATGGTCCTAGTATACAAGAAAGTTATACAAGGTAATTAAAAAAAAACCATATCTCAGGTAGTAGTTAGGATAGACTTTTTCATATTTTTTTCTGAACGGCCATCGTTTCCACTATAAGACATTTCCAGCTTATCCATTAATTACCGGACACCCTGTATATGCAACATGTTTTTTTATAAAGTAGTAAATTATAAAAATTACAATCAAACAATTCATTGCAGTCCACTGCTGGACATAGTCCTCTACGAATTTACACCACAGCACCCTGTTATCCTTGTTCCGTAGAAGAGACAGACAGACTACAATTTAAAAATAAGAACATGAGATGCCATGATATTGGATTTATAAAACGTTGTACTTGAATCTGAAGTTTTAGAATCCAAAGAAAACAACAGCGCTTCAGGAATTTTAGAAATCTACACCGTAGAAACACTGCACTATAAATACGGCACATACATTATCACCATCACATATTCACACTCTCATCAAGGGTCGGGGGGCTTTTGGGACCATATATTTGACCTTATTTTCATCTTGTTTTGTTTTATTTTATTTCTACTGTTCTTAATTGAGCTTTATTATTTATGTTGACTTTTTTTAAATACAACTATCACACTGTTAGTAAATTCTGTATCGCGGCGGACTTTACAAACATTCAAGTAACGGACACAAGGAACACCCAGTCTCGGAACAACAATTTGAAGATCACACAATTTTTTTGTACCGTGTCGGATTTGAACCCATAACACTTGGCGCAAAGGCAATAGCGAAGCGTTTTTTTCTTTTTTCTTCTATTATGGCAAACAAGCATACGGCCCACCTGATGGTAAGTGGTCACCGTAGCCTATGGATGCATGCAACACCTGAGGCATCACTTACGCGTTGCCGACCCTTTAGGAAAGGAAGTTGGAAGAAGAAGGAGCGGGAAGGGGAAAAAATGGTGATGGGGCCTCCGTTACCCTCTCTTACCGAACGAAACACAACAGTAGGAATACTGTTATTTCACGTCGATATTCTGTGAGAGGGTCCTTCCCCGGTCGGGCCGACCCATTCATGCTGAACTCAGCGAGGCTCTACTACTCTTAAATGCATTAAACTACTAGACTGCAGAGAATTATTATATAATTATTCTAAATTATTTAACCTTTTATATTGGCTACCAAGATTAGTTATGTAGCTAATTGATTTTGTATATTTTATAGAGTAAAGGAAATTTCCTGGTTAGTCAGATTTCACCCAAGCATCAATCCCGTAACTTCGCAATCATAAGGACATACTTACTACTTACTATGGAAACAACTTAAAAAACATAATTTATAATTCTACTGCCTATAGTAGTTAAGAGGCTTAAAACAGATCCATTTTTAAAGACTAAGGGAAAGGTCCCTTTAAAAGGCTCAGACAATACAGATTATGTAACAAGTTTGATGTCGTCGCAACGTCTCGCGTCGTGTCGCCGCCGCGTCGTCGCGCGTCGTCGCGCGTCGCCGCGTTAAATGACACGGAACATTCACAAAGTGGTTACTCAAGAGGAACAGAGAAATTTATTTCCGACTATTAGCAGTGGCGTCTTTGAGAGGCAGGCTTAATGGGACAGC
Organism: Catocala nupta; assembly: GCA_963675205.1. Lineage (NCBI taxonomy): Eukaryota > Metazoa > Arthropoda > Insecta > Lepidoptera > Erebidae > Catocala > Catocala nupta. Next base: position 7,684,380 of record OY776102.1, read on the forward strand.
TATTATTTTATTTTCCGGCGTTCGTGAAATTGCCTTAATTCACTACAAAGAATTGAGTTGGATGTAATTGCGATATACGGATGAGTGTAGAGAGTAGAGACTACGATGGCTTTGTCGCTTCTATACACTTTGATTTTGTGGTACTGCTTACTAATTTGATCTACTTATTAATCCACAAGTATTCTAACCACTTGACTTTAACATATCTCTTTTGCTCGCAAGTCATTGATTAATAATTAATTAACCTGTTATCAACGGCTCATTGCTGTTGAGTAATGTTTAAGGTAATGTTTTTCTGTTTAGTCACTTGTTAATGCTCAGCTTCTGAAATGTTTGATTTGTTATTAATATAATTTATTTTTGTCTTCCTAAGAATTATCTCAGTGTTCAATTAAATTCATAAAAATACATCAGTGTTTTGTTCTATTAATTGCTAAATGAATGCTAGTTACATAAACGTAGATAGATCATATAGCAGCGATATGATCGATGGGAGACCCATGCAGAGATCTCGAGGTAGGTACAAAGCCAAGCTTTGACTTTTCGGATTTATGTGCGTGTTAAATAGTTAATTATCGCTCGCTTTCACGGTGAAGAAAAATATCGTTAGGAAATTTGCATATCCGAGAGATCTTCATAATGTTCTCGAAAATATGTAAGTCTGCCAGCATGATATACATATTTATATGACCTAATCCTTCTGATACTGAGAAGAGGCCCGTGTCTAGGAGCGGATGCCTAAATGGTATTTGCTCTTATATTATTTCGAAACACTAATACTCGCACAATAACCAAAAGAAATCTGGAAATATTAGAAAACTTTGAGATGAAGCATTGAAACCGATTGGAAAATTGTATTCGACAGACAACGTGATCATAGATACTTAACTATTGAATTACTTAACGAGCGATAATTAACTATTTAATACACACATAACTTCGAAAAGTGCGATTCAACCCGAGACCTCTGCATAGTAGTCCAACGGTCTCCCACTAGGCTATTGTTGCTTAGTAATCATAGTAAACTAAAATATAAGTATAAAAAATGTCGTAGAACAAAACGTCGGCAATAAACCAGTAAATTGTGAACATTGAGTATTCGCGGGCCCTCACGTCGAACGGCGGATACCACGAGGTATTGAGTGGTTAATGGTTGATCCATTATCGCGACTGCGCCTTCAAAAAGTTTTCCAACAAGCGACACAGTACCACTTTCTGGAACACAGCGTGTATTAAATGGTATGTGGAGGTTATGGATTCACTCTATTATGCGACGATATAATAAATATAGTTAAAAACGAAAACACATGCTGAGTTATACTTCAGTGTGTGTCTCGAAATATATACCTATATAATCTCAAGTCGATAACTCTGATGGGGTAGGCAGATGTAAAATTTTAGTTTCCGTGCTGCAACTAAGAATTTATTTAAAGAAAATCCCCAAGAAACCTTGCCCGAGCCGGAAATCGGAACCCAGTAGTTGATTTGCTATGAAGTCGGACGCCAATTTTACACCTCAATCATCACACTGCACCGTAAAACCTTTCATGGCCAGGGAATTTCTGAGGCCAATTGCAAGTACTGTGAATATCTTCACTCTCATCATAATCAGAACAGCCCCATCGTATCATATTATTGTATTGTTATCAGAACTACACACACCTGCCAAATTTTATATTGATACAATTAGATATGATTGAAATTCGGGTCTTATATTTCATTACATAGGTATTCATATTCATACAGGATTCAAAGAGCTGTTAATGTTGGATAGGCCGATACCATTATTGGGCCGATAAAACTGTGGAACGCATATTGGCATATGAACTTTCTTATTGCCATGCTGCAAATGTTACATATTATATTTGTACGACCCGATTTTAAACGATGATTCTAAGATAGCATTGTCTATGTTAGAATCTTCTCAATAATCCTATGTTGTATTCCTGAGGTTATTAGTAATTTCAAGTGCCTTAAACAGATACTCTACATGCATACAAAGCAAGATGTCAGGAATACAATATTAATCAAACCAAATGACTTACGCAATTCTCAACATAGGTTTACAGTTAGGATGTTAACATTATAGTTGTCCTGCCACTTCTTCAGGCATGCAATTTGAAATTAATCACTATGCTTTGCAAATGATTGGTGTTTATATATCTTTTTTAATAAAGATTGCAGTAGCTCTCCTAATAGAAGAAGAGAACATCTCTTAGAAGTATAATGGGCGGCCATTGAAAGTTCAATAACGTGTGTCATACACATGGTATTGCTATCAGGTGGCTCGTAAGCTTCTTTGCCACCAAATAGTATAAAAATGAAAATCTACACCTGCAACAGGTAAATGTGGAACGCACTCAAGTTGCGGCTACTATTTTAGAACAGAGTAAGCGATATAATATCTTTTATATCTTCCTATTCTATTCTCTTCTTAATCTCAGTTCTTTTCTTAAACATCCGTGTTGTGCACTGTGTCGTCAAAAAGTGAAGAACGAGTCGCGCATTTGTGCCTCGTGTGTCGTTGTCGCCGCCATTCTCTCCGAAGAGCTATTGGAATTCGAACGGTTTAATGTGAAACCACTCAATGTGAAACATTCGAAGAGTTTAAGTCTCTTAAGCATAGATTTTAAACAATGAACACAATGCTTCCATTAATGTCGCATTACACAATGACGGCCTCAGTTAAACGCTAAGAGTATAACCGCACTTGAGTCCAATAGCTCCGCCCTTCGGCTGCGTTCGCTTCTATAACGTCCGATATCCATACTTATATAAATAATAATATTGTAACTGGTCTCTATGTAACTAACATTATAAATGCGAATGTGAGTTTGTTTATTTATTACGTTTCGATCATAAAAAAATCAGGATCAGGGGTACAGAAATGAAAAAGTACCTACTCTGCCCGAAGGATAGTAAATTGACATAACATGACGTCTATACATATACTAAAATTGTAACTGGTCCATGTTCGAAAACCAGCGCAAGGCTTCCTTAGCCTTGCATAGGTATGCTGAACTAGGTCCCATTTGGCAAAATTTAATTATTTTATATAAACCTTGTTAATATTATTTTCTTTTTTTTGTCTAATAAATTTATTTTCTTTCTTTCTTTCTTTATTGTTTGTTTGTATTATAGGAGATATTTAAGAAAACTTTCTTGGTGTACTCTTACGAGCTGAAGAAGCTAAACCACTTATTTTTAGAAATCTTGTCGGCCTGTATGTTTGTACGCGCATCACGCAGAAACTATTGCACCATTTTTATTGTAATTGTATGCGGTTTTCACTGTAATAATACAATATTATTCATTGGAAGATACATATATATGTATCTTATCCTAGAATATTCTAGGATTAAGTTAGTCTGCATAACCATCTTGTAACGAACACTAATAAATCGTGACTTCACTAAATCTGGACTTCTCATTCGACATCCTGGACCCGATTTTAAACCGACATAGAAAACACGCATCTCACACTACACAAAGCAGTTAAATATGCTTCAAATTAATGATTATGAGTAAAGTTTTCAAATTAATGTATTATACAACCATTCTAAGGCTGTTTAATATCACGCTGTGACCTAAAATGATGAGGAGCAAAGACATAAACATCTTTAAACCCCGGTGAAACGGCGGGGCACAGCTAATTTATACTAATATGATAAAGCTAAACATTTTTTTTTTGGTTGAACACGCTGCTCTCAGGAACTAGGTACTGAATCGAGTTGAAAAATAATTTTAGTGTTGGATAGCCCATTTATCGAGGAAGGCTATAGGCTGTGTAACATCACGCTACGACCAACAGGAGCGGAGCATCGATGAAAAATGTTCAAAAACGTTGCGCGGGTCAGCTAGAACCTATATAAAAAGTGAGCAAGGTCTTTAATCTGACTTCACGGATGGCGTAGGAGTTTAAGAGGTCGCCTCGCTACTGCCTCTGCATGAGGCTGTGGGTTCGAATCCCACACATGATATAAAATTGTGGCGTCGACAAATAGTTTCCTGATTCTGGTCTGATACTGTGTCCATTGGTTGAATGTTTGTATATTTCTCCACGACACAAGAAATATTGATAGAGCGGGCATTGTGCTTTTAAAAAAGAAATAAGGAATATGTTTAGCAAAGATATAGTGACTTTTCTCTACTAGGTTTATTGTCTTAACGCGAATGTTTCACGATACACTAAATTAGGTAGATACCTTACATTTTTGAATTTATATGTCACCTACCAGTTCGCCCAGTGGTCAAAATCAACATCACACAATTTTTAAAATTTATATTTTACCTTTCTACTTTCCATTTTCCACGTAAACTTATAAGCCTAGCTGACTCGCGTAACTTCGTCTGCAAAGACATAAGAGAAATTTTCCTATTTCATTATCTTAATTTCATCATTTATGCTCTGCTCTTACTAGTCGTTGCGTGATGTTATATAGCCTATAGCCTTCCTCGAAAAATGGGCTATCCAACACTGAAAGAATTTTTCAATTCAAACCAGTAGTTCCTGATATTAGCGCGTTCAACCAAACAAATAAACAAACAAATTCTTCTGCTTTATAAAATTAGTAAAGATATCAGCTCAGTACCTATATAAACCATCCCCTATGGGGCACGAGCTTCTTTTCATTGTTAGAAGGGTTAGACCGTAGTCCACTATACAGGCACAATACTGCGGCTTGGCAAACTTTACATATCTTCGACTCTCAGACAGGTTTCCTCACAGTGTTTTTCTTCACCGTCAAAGCGGGCTATAATTAACTATTTAATATGCACATAACTTAACGCTCATAAAACTCCAAGGTGTATATGGTATTTCAACCGTTACTGTCATCATCCGATATGGTCTAGTGGCTAGGATACCTGGCTCTCACCCAGGAGGCTCGGGTTCGATTCCCGGTATCGGAATTACTTTTTGGATTCAGAATCAATCTTTGCCAGTTTTTTACTTGCCAATAATAATGTTTTAAATTGAACTAAAACGAGAATTTAACGAATTCCTTTTTATTTAAGAATATTAAATTATAAAAAATTATTATTATAAATACACCAAAATATAATACATGGCTGTTTTAGGCGGTGTCATGAAATTGCTCAGCGTCGCCGTCGACTTAAAAATATACCCAGAAGTCTGGCACCATTCTCACATTAAATGACAATGCAGATATATCTTTTAGATCTTGCACATTTCAAATAATGCCTGTCTCGCGGTCAACTTTACAACCATTTAAACAATGTACACAAGGATAACACAGACTCGGAACAAAAATTTGTGGATCATATACAATGGATTATTTACAATACAATCCCAGTACAATATATTTTTCTGCCTGTAGGGTATAGAGCTCACAAGCAGAACCTTCGATCGATTCGATCGAACTCAAGACCTCTGCGTGGCAGTCCAGCGGTCGCCCACTGGGTTATCACTTCTATATAGGCGCTCATAGCCAGTTGTATTCAATGATTGGTAAACGATTAGCGAGGTTAAGCAACGTTGGGTGCGGTCAGTCTATAGATGGGTGACCGCTTAGTGGTATTTCATCTGAGCGTCTCCGTGCTTCGGATGGCACGTAAAATTCGGTCCAGGTTGTTGCCAAATTGACAGCAGTCGTTAAGCCATATCAGAGGCCTACGGGCGGCTTGAACAACTCTTGACAACAGGTTGACCACTAACCACAAGAAAAAGAAGAAAGAAAGAAAACAATACATGGTTTTTATTTTTATTTACTTAATATACAAATGTCAAGCTATATATATACGAATTTTGCTGCGAGTTGCCATGTTGATAACTCTCTGTATTTCTTAGCAACACTTATAGCTTCTGAAAAGTATGTGATTACACGCTTTAACTACGATTTCAGAGTTATACAGGCATTCACTTCCAAGTAAAGTTATGGTAAACGGACATATCGCTAAACTATTAAACTCCTCGGTCATACCTAACCTCTGTGTCAATTTTAACAACCTGACAACTACAGAAAATCTTTTATTTCCAGAAAATGGAAGACATAAATCTATAAAGCTTTTTTATGTACAAAAATATTGTTCTAACAGGGGATATAAATATTAACATTGCTTACGGAAAAACCAACATTCATGCACATAATTACTTAAATATTTGTTGTTTTCATGGACTCTTACCAGAGCATAAATATCCTATGCATTAAAGCGACTCATGCTTAGATCATTTTATCATAAAATCTAATGCACCCTCCATAACGCTTGTTACTAACTCTGCTCTTACCAATCATCATGCTGTTATATTTACACCTAGAAAAAACCGTCTGCAAAGCTATTCTAAGGTCAATATGAACAACCTTGAACGCGATATAATGAGCAGTAATTTTCACCCCGTTTACAGTTCTAACGATGCAAATACTTCTCTAAGCTATTTTATTATGTCACTGTGGCATGCGATATTGAAAAACACATGGATAATAAAAGTGTCTAATAAATATAGAAATATTAAACCTTGGATAACGCCGGGCCTCCTGCTTTATATAAGAAATAGAGATAAGTTGTATCAACATTCAAAACTCGTACCTAAAAATTAAATACTTTCCCAAAAGATATCGCAATGTCTATCTTTTAAAAAAGTTGAAGATTGACAGAAATTAATTACAAAGGCCGGCAATGACAGCAAGCTCGTCTGGAAGTTTATAAAAAGTAATACATCTCAATCGCAATCTCCTGGACACCTATTTGACCTATTGTCAACAGCGACAAGTCCTCTCGAGGCATTAGATAAAATAAACTCACACTTTGTCAACGTTGGTAAAAACTTAGCAGAAAACGGCCTATCAAGACAGGGTATTCTCCCCAAACTTGCTCTGAGACCAGTTTCTTTACAATACTTCGCTCTTTAGTTTAATTAGACACCGACGTTGTCGAGGTATTAAGGATTATATTTTGTTTAAAGGAAAATTGTGCTATTGAATAGGACAATATATCTAGTAAAATACTTAAAACATTTATTATTTACTGGCTCTCCAATAACACATATAGTTCAATCATGTTTAAATAATGAATTTTCCCTAAAATGCTGAAAATAGCTGTTATTACTCCTGTATTCAAATCAGGTGACAAGAAATATTTAAAAATCTATAGACCCAGAGGGTCTATAGATTTTTAGAAACTGAGATCAGTTTTAACCAGTCCATCGAATGTTTTGAAAAACTTATTAACATTAGATTGATAAAATATCTTGAAGATGTTTTATACTTGAAGTCAGTTGGTTTTCGCCCTAAAAGGTCTAGAAACCAAGCTGTTCAGTACGTAAAAAACTACGTAAGTAAAAGCTTAAAACCCTTTTGACACTATTTCTTACTCTATGTTATTGCGCAAGCTTGAAAGGCTAGGAATACGAGGAATTCAACATTAATAAATAATCTCAGACTATCTAATCGTCATCAATGCACTAAAATTGGTCAATACACAAGTTCCACTCACAAAAACAGTTAATACGGAATTGATCGGGGTAGTATATTAAGCCCTAATTTGTTCTTGATTTATTTAAATAACCTCTGTGGTTTAAAACTCCAACAGGGTGTCCATAGTATCATAATATGCAGATGCTTTGTTATTCTCCGCTTCATCACGCACCGAGATACACAAATACGCACAGCGAAGCTTCAACATAGTCTTGAAGTGGCTACAACAAAATGTTTGAGTCTGAATGCAGATAAAACTAAATACATTTTATTTAGCACGAAAACAATAACACGCTTTATACAAACCTAAACATAAGTGCACATAATAACTGTAATAATAAAATACTTAAAAGCTTTACGTTTGCTGACACTGCATGCACTTGTCCCACACTAACTAAGACGGACGATATAAAGAATTTAGGCATTACCATTGACACAAATCTAAACTGCCGCAAACACATCGATTTGTTCGGCTTCCATCTCAAGACCTCTACGTGGCCATTCAACTGTCTCCCACTAAACTATACCAGCATGAAAACACATTCTATAAGATGCATACATTCCTCAGTATTCTTCATAAATCTAGCCAAAGAGTTCTTATCGTCCTTGCCCGTTGGATGGTAAGTGGTAACGGTAGCTATACATACATAGATGCTTGCAATCTCGGCGCCACTCTCCAAATTAATGTTGTCTTCACAAAAAAGACTCGCTTTACTTGAACTGCGAGGGACTCATTGGTCTCTCTCAGTTGCAGCACAGCGAGTCCCTTTGGTAGAAGAAAGTAGAAACTATTTTGACAGAAAGGAAGTACCTATTGTCTAATTCTGCTATCAAAATAGTACCTTCTTGAATTAGCTTTAAAACAAATCATTGTCAGTATATGGTAAAGATTGTAGTTGGATTCCTAACATAATGCACATAGTACAAAGAAAATATTCCAAAAACTTTAATATATAAAAAGGAATTGTATAGAACGGATTGTTTTTTATTAGGTTACCAAAAATGTTTACTTTGCTATTTTGTTTTATAGCGCCACCTATTGTATAATTAATTTATTCGTTTAGTCATGTCGTTTTACCGCCATCTGCCGTGCAAAATTGTATTCTCTGAAACCAGATACGATGTTATTAGTATTACTACTTAGCAATAGATGGCGTGTAGTAGATACATGAACAATCTTTTATTTTGTAGTCTCAGTTTCTGTTCTTGTTATCTATTCAAATGTCTTCTGTTGTAATCTATTCAAATATCTATAATTCCCAGTTTTTATTGAAGCTGATGTTGATATCAACCAATTTGTAAAACATAAAAACATGTAAACATGAACCTTTCAAACCAAAAACCGTCAGTTGGAAAAATCAAGATTGATCTTTTCAATAGTACAATACAATACTGTTATGTATTATATTCTAAGTTAATAGATATATTTGATATTATGTTAATATTACGTTTATAACAACATTTTTAATTTCCCAGACATTACAAGCGCTAACGTTATATTGCGTCATAAAAAAACACTATTTGCATAGTTAAGACGTTATTACTGTTTCTATTTGACACAAGATAGCGCTATTATTAATAATAACACAAATATTATTTCTATAAAAACTAATCACCAAATAATTGCCAACGACGGACTATTCTACCTATAAAATGTATTTTACGAATGTACACATGTTCTCAATAACCTCAAAAAATCCTTTCCCTGACTCGGGAAACGAAACCGAGAACTTTAGCCCTGTAGCTAAAGTTCTCGAAACCGAGAACTTTATCTACAGGACGAACTAGACAATAATTTGCCACTCTAGTATACATTATCACGTTATAGTCACGGCGGCCAATCTTAACGGAGATTGGCCATCTGCGCAGGAGATATTATAGTGCACAAGTGTGTGCGCAAACACGAGTGCACTCTCTGTTCCCTAACCATCGGGATCCGATGGGATGGATAATCCGACACGACCGGAGAGAGATCAGGCGCAGGACCAACGGCTTTACGTGCTTTCCGAGGCACAGAAGTGTCTATCACCGCCAACTTCCTAACTCTGGGCTCGTATTGAGATTTCTTAACAGAAAAGCCCAATAACTTTTTATTGGCCCGACCCAGGATTCGTACTCTCATGCACAGTAGTCCGAGACCGCGAATTAATAAACACGCGGTAGGTCACCTCTTGGGTTGCCACCATTATTTTGAACAAATAGAGTAGGTACCTACGTTTACTCCGTGCCTCAGAGAGCACGTTAAGCCGTCGGTCCCGGCTGTCATGAACATCTATGGCAATCGTTATTGGGAAGTCAGTGCCCTATAATATCCTGACACTGGTCAAGCCTTAAGGTATCGTTAGCCTTCGGGTTGCGTAGGTCAGGTGGCAGCCGCTCCGTGTGAAAACTGATATCCAGTTGTGGAGGTCTAGACCAGACCAGAAAAGCCGATCCCAAGTGACTTGGGAATAATAAAGGCTAGGGAGAAGAAGAGTTCCTACATTTACTATCTGAGGTAAAAATAAAGCTCCAAAAATATAGTATTATTTATTTAACCTGCTTTTTGTTACCATATTTTTGTTGATGCTGGTAACATCTAACATATATTTATTTATTTACATACATACTTACATCTATCATTACAATAATAAAAATACCAATGCGATAGAGAAGTTACACAAATACGCACTTAATATACTAGAACTAAAGATTATTGTGTTGATCACAACTAGCTATCCAGTAAGTGGCCTTTGTGAATTCGTTTATTGAACACGAAAACAAGTCAATGCGCTCAGCTACGTAGTTAAGTGTGCGCAATGCTCGCGTCAGTGGCGCTTGTTGCAGTTAGTTTGAACGCGCTGTCGGTACCGCCAGCAGCCGCGGTCGCCGCCGCCGTCCCACGTAGTCATCCGGAACGCTAAACCTAAGCTCACCCAGTACTGTCGGATAGTGAATTTTCCCTCGCAACACTTTGAAGAGATACGTAGCAAGGGCCACTTCCCGTCTCACTTCCAGCTTGTAATATCCTACCATGCCAAGCACAAACAATGTTGGATAGATTAATGGAAATCCTGGGTAAACTCCATATATGTTGAGGTAAAGAAATCTAGCTTTATTCTGAATTTTCTCCAACATTGCTTTATACTTGGCCTCATGCGGATTCCAAATAGCTGCGTTACATTCAAGGTGACTTTTGACTATAATCTCCTTGATAATAAATATTACGTTTACGTCTTAACCGCTTCTTAATTGCATCTTTAAAATGTAGGTATGTCTATATTCAGATAGATAAACAATTGTTTTTATTTAAATTAGGGAATCTCTATAGCGTTGCTTTTTATTTAATTATGTACTTGTACACAATTAAAATAAAATCTGTAGAAGTTGTCATAGGTAAAATAAAGTGGGGGTAGTCGGCTTCGTGGGCCTGCTCGCCACCCGATCAGCACCAGGTCCAAGAGCCGACGTACGTGTTCCCACGCGCGCCTCTGTGTCGTGTCTTCGTCCCCTCACAAGGGGACAGTGACTACACAGAGTCTTTTCTGTGTAGTGGCCTGCCGTTTCACACGGCGCGCGGCAGGCCGAAACCTCGGCAGGGTCGTGATTGCGTGTGAAAGCGATTCGCGCGGCCCCGCTGTCTATGGTTATGTCGAGGAACACCGTGGTAGGTTTAGTCGGTATTACCAGGGTATTTTTCCCCCGGTGAGCCCGACATAACTTGTCGCCCCGCGGAGAGGTATGCGTCAAAGCAAACACCCACGTAAAAAAAAGGTAAAATAAAGTATTTTCACGTACTTTATTTTCGTAATAAAGTATAAAGCACGTTAACCGAAATAACGTACAATATTTTATTATAAAGTACAGCTGGCAACCCTAGGCACCTCCCCGACCAGATCAAATCAAATACCTACTTTAAATGTTCAAATATGGTATTTACAATGGGATTAGTAGTATTTCATAAATATTGTGCCTTGTAATGGCATGCAAATACTTTTGTGTTGTAATATTATTAATATATTAATTATTAATAATATAATAATATTATTAATTAATATATTAATGGCTTCGGCTTCGGCCGAGAAGACAACTTTTCTCCGTATGAAATGTACCCTATGTCGTTTTTGGACCCCTGACAACGTGTATGCGAAATTTCTTTAAGATTAAGCGTGTAGAAAAGTGTAATAGAGAAACAAAAAATCATAAATTCGCATTTAAATTTTTAGTTAGGTTTCGTCATTTATGTAACCTTTTAAGTTTTAATCAGTTTTGTTTTTTAATAATTCTGTTAGTTCTAATGAACTGAAAAAAGTGGCTACGTTAGGTTAGTAGATCTGGATGCCGCAGGCGAAAGACTATTCGTTGCGGTAAAGAATATATCCAGAACTGGTCTGCGATAAACAGACTAATAGAATAGTATATAAAAAATATTGTTACTCAACATTTTTGTTGTTTATTGTTAGTTAGATGTTTTCACAAACAAAAATAAAAGTGATACACTGCACTATGACTAGGAATAATTGTGTGTAAATAAACATTTACGTTTAGTTTATACTAATATGTTTAAACATGAATGTGTCAAGACATTCTACTTCCGAACGGATATATTATTGTTGCAGTTTTAGTACAAGTGCCGACTCTCAATGCAATGGACGTTCGGGTTACCGTTATTTTATATATCACAAGTCAGTATACATTTTAATTTATCACTATTACTAACATTTTATAAAACAAAGCCTCCGTCGTTTCTGTTCGCGATAAACTCAAACTACTAAATGGATTTGCATGCGGTTTTCACTAATAGACAGAGTGATTCATGAGGAATGTTTAAGTGTATAATTTGTTAAGGTTTAAAACTACCCGTTCAATGCCGGGGCGGGTCGCTAGTTATTTATAAGTTTGTTTAATTTGTCGCTGTAGAGGACCGATGGATAAGACATTGGACTTGCGATTGAAAGATTGTGGGTTCGATGCTACCTTTACACTACTGACGTGGAGTTTCTAACACAAGCATACTAGCACAGCTACTAATAATATAATTTGTAACTTTGGTGAAACAATTTTTTATGCATTTTTGTTTTGTTTTAAGTTTGATTTTTGTCAACCTCGTTGATCCCGTGTCTAAGCTAAAGTTTGCGTGCTATTATGAGATTCTAGTTTTGATTGCCGGCTCGTAGGTACAAAGTGTCATTAGATTTTCTGTTTAACTGATAGTGATAGTTCGCAGGCGGAAAATGTGGACGTTCAGCGATAGGTGTGAGCGTATTGCCGTGCGTGTACCTACATGCCTAAAGCTTTAAGACATACCTACTGAAATGAGTGTATGAGTGTCTAAAGTTTGAACCGTTTTCAACTTACCTTACCTATACCTATGTGACTTTTTTCGGGCCACGGGTTTGCCCATTAAAATGCCACGCCAACACGTATCTAAATATCTACCAGTGAACACGTGCAACAGGGGACCAACCACTACCTAGGATTTGACAAACCACAGATACTCGCAAAAGAACACCGATTCCTACCACGGATGCTTCGCGAGGCTATTGAAATTAAAAAACATCCTAATTTTGAAATAGTCAAACCCAAGAAGAAGCAAAACACAGCTAGACTTCATGATACTTTGAGCTCATTCTGCGTGAATAGAAACACCAAAGATTAAATTATGTTCGGGTACTTTGAAGTAACTAGCTACACTTCAGAACATTGGGACAACTACCACCTTAGTCTCCCCGTGAACATGGCTGCTGTAAAGCAACCGAAACGTCGGGGCAAAGTGTAACTTAAATATAAGTAAATAGTTTAATTAAATTAAATAGCATAGTAAAGTTCAATAATAGTAGTGTTAGAGTTTTCAAAATTATGTAATAACAGTGTTTAAAGTAAAATAAACAACGCGACAAAATCCGTATAAAGTGTTTAATTTCAATCTACCAGTAACTAGAGACAATACATAGTGATGTTTTATCTTAATTTTTTTGTCATCTTATTCATTAGATATCGTATAAAGTCCTAATGGAGTAGTCCTAGTCGGACTCGCACAGAAAGAGTTCCATATCATCCTACAAGATTTAACTATGTATATATAAGCTATGTAGATAAGCAAAAAATATTGGGTACCTAATTAGATTCGCTTATTTTAACCTTTTGTGCAAGTGTTCAAAACTGTAAAATATATTATTTTGTTTACAGTATGTGTTCAGCAAATGGTGTGTCAAATGAGTGAATTCTCTATCTGCCACGACACCTACGATTTAAAACTGGCAGATGGGTTTGTTAAAGAACATACATTCCCATGGCTGGGCTTCGTCCAATATGTACACGGTAAGTGGTTCTGTCTGATTCACGGTTTGCCTCAGAAGTGTATACGCTTGCGAGTTACGTGGTCTCAAGTTCGAAAACCGGGTCTAAAAAAGGACTGAAAATCTTTTTTTATTGCTTTGGTACAAATCAACTGACATACTATCGCTTTAATTATATTACTCAGGGTTACCTGTAGAGATGTAGGTATGTTATTGTAGCTCAGTTCTACTGCCATATACTAACTAAGAAGACGTTAAGTGATATGGAACACATGTGGCTTAACAGCTGCTAATGAGACCTCTGCGAGGCAGTCCAACGGACTCCCAATAGGTTATCGCTGCCTATTACAGAAATTAGAATGTACATATGTAAAACAATTGACTCCCAATATTTATAATTCAAGTTCTTCTTCTTCTTTTCGTGTGGTTAGTGGCCAACCTGTTGTCAAGAGTTGTTCAAGCCGTCCGTAGGCCTCTGACATGGCTTAACGACTGCTGTTAATTTGACAACAACTGGGACCGACTTTTTACATGCCCTCCGAAGCACGGAGACGCTCAGATGAAATACCACTTAGCGGTAACCCATCTATAGACTGACCGCACCCGACGTTGCTTAATCTCGCTCGCTTGAATCGCTCGAATAGTTTACCGATCAGTGAGTGCAACTGGCTATGAGCGCCTCAATTTAAGTCAAATACTTACATTAGCATAACTCTTAATTATTAAGATTTTTTAAAAATAATTTTATTTATAAACAATATACCTACAAGCGTTTCAAATCTCTACCAGATTTGAAACGCTTGTAATAGGTATGTTAAATGACAGCAAAAGGATACATCCCTATTTAAACCCATCTGCCCGAGGGAGATAGCGTGATATGCTCACTACGATCCCACTTTCTAATATCCAAATTTAAAATATTAATTACTCCCTGATTTTGCAACCAATTCTGAAACTGTTTGCACAAAAATATTTATTTGGCTTGCTATTTACAATGTGTTATATAATGTACAAAAACAAACAGGCAACTACCCTAGATAAAATTTACGTTTCCAGTGACAACGGAGAGATTGCACAAGAACAAGGCCCCGCGAGTGGTCCTCGTTCAGAAGCAGTTCGTACTCGGGACCGCCGTGGACCTGATACGCATGCCAAAAACATTCAAACTGTACGTGTTTTATGTTGCCCTAGTACCTTACAAAGTCTTCGCGTTTAATGAATCAATTCAAGTTTAACTCTACAGGGCGTTGCGGGGGACTTTACAAATAAAAGAACTGACACAAAGAACATCCAGACTTGGAACAATAGTTGTTTCGAGTCTGCGTGTTCTTTCGGCTTGTGGTTGTTCGAATGGATCACATGAAGTTTGGTCCCGTGTGGGATTTGAATCCACAAAGCTCAGCGGCAGTTTCGGTGAGGCGATCGTTTGCACGCTGGGGCATTTACGCAGTCACAATAATGCATTGGTGATAATTAGAAATAATTCTTTGTCGTGGTGGACTTTAGAAATATTGAAACAACGGATTCGAAGGATACTCAGTCCCGGAACAACTATTTCCGAATCACATAACATTTTGTTGACAAGAAACTCGAAGAACTCGACGCAGTGGCAAAATCGAGGCAACCACTTCGCCATCACTCCAGTGTCTGATTTTGTTTGTCTATTTGAATTATCCTATAAACATGTATTCTTTTAGATGACCGTACCTAATTGTTTTAAAATTAATATTCTATAAATAAGAGGTTTTGCATATCAGACACACTATATTATCTTTGCCGACGTAGAATCTGAGGCATAGAATTAATTATAATTACATCTAAGTCTCAGATTCTACGTCGTATAATTGATTATTGTAATGTGTCATACTATAAGTAGGTACAATAAATTTCATTGTATTTGATTAATTGCAGTGGCAATGTCATATTTGGTGAATACGAACGCGAAGAACCAGAGTGCGGTCTGAAGGAGACACAGATCAGGGCCGGCGTCAAATGCATGCGCTCATACCTCGAGATACCTATTGTGGAGGTCAAACCTCACCCCGAATTCACCAGGTATGACCTAACATGATGTATACAGCGTGTAACGATAAAATGTGGTCATAAGGCCGTTTTGTGGATCCTGTGATAATAATATCAACCCTGTATTAAATTGTCCCACTGCTGGGCACGGGCCTTCTTTCAGTGTGAAAAAGGTTAGGCCATAGTCCACCATGCTAGCCCAGTGCGGGTTGGTAGACTTCACATATCTTCGAGAACATAATGGAGAACTCTCAGATATAGGTTTCCTTAGGATATTTTCCTTCACCGTTAAAGCGAGCGATAATTAACTATTTAATACGCACATAAGTCAGAGACGCGCGCTTTGGGATCGCACTCGCAGACTTGCCCGGCAGTCCAACGGTACTCATACTAAACTATCACTGCTTATACTACGATGGAACTAAAAAAACAAATACATATTAATATCTTTATATAGGCGATCCGTACTTTCTAGAATAATGTAGATACAATCAGGAACTTACGTCGATACAAACTTTTAAGATGCTTGCTGTCTCTCAAAAACGTATAGAATGATATTTTTATAGCAGTAATAATTTAAAAATAACAGAATATCTATTAGGATTTTTTTTATTTATAAAATAGTTTAACAAATCTTAATGTTAACCTTTGAAAAGTGAAAGAATTTTACAAATATGTGCAATGATTACGGAGATCAATTACCCTTTACATACACACAACACTATTTTGATAGTAAGAATATTGTAGAACTAAAAGAGCTACTATATCTAATGAGAAATATGGTATCTGACACAGCATATTTCTCATTAGACATAGGACCTTTTGATGGCATGTCCGAATTTGTCTGAAAATGATCTGACTAAGAAACTAAAAGCAACCACGCTGGCCGTTAGCGTCGAGCAATATTTGCAAAATAATTCAATACAGTGATCGGAATCTCTGACCAACCACTGACTGGAATTCAGACGGTAGCAAGACTGTTGGTACAAGTTGTACGGTTGTTACGAGAACCGGATCTCTGAGGTTAGGGTGGTGTTGGGTATTTAGTACGGGAGACAAGTGAAACAAGTGATAGCTATTGACACACTGATTTATTCGTCGTAGACGAACCGCGCGGGCGCAGCCACGCACACATAGACGTCCTATGCACACATACACAACAATCCCTCACCCTATTTAAGATACATATAAAAAAACACAAATTATTAAAAGAACTGTTTATAATCGACCCTGGGTATATTCCGCAACAGTCTACTGGAACATCTCGAATTCTGAGGGGATGAGGATAACAATTCCGCCTCATTCCTTTCCCCTCCCCACCATCCGACGACTGAGAACTACTGGGTTCGCTGTGGATTGGGTCGCTGTCCAACACAAAATCGTCAAGGTTCCCCGATTGAGTCATACCTTTATATAAAACAATTTGATTTTTATGTTTTTTGACATCACAAGAAGAGACATGGTCTTTAATCAAATACAACACTTTACCAAGTCTTTTTATAATGGTTCCTTTGCACCACATAAATTTACAATTATTCAAAAATTTTTTAAACATAACCTCTTCGCCTGGTTTATACACTTGTATATTATTGCCGCCGTAGCACTTAATTTGCGAGCACTGCTTTTGTTTAACATCGTCAGCGAGTGATGTGGGTGGGATCGACTTTAACTTTGGGTTAAGTAAATCTAACCGCGTTCTGAGCTTTCGCCCAAACACCAACTCAGCCGGTGAGAAACCCGTGACAGAATGAACTGAATTGCGGTAGTCAAACAGATATTTTAAAATATTAAGCTTACACTCACGCCTATTGCGAGAACTTAAAACACTTGACTTTATACCCTTTTTGACTATTTTAACAAAGCTCTCTGCTTGTCCATTACTGGCAGGATTGTAAGGTGGTGATGTAAGATGGGCAATACCATTAAGTAAACAAAAATTTGTAAACTCCGCGGATGTAAAGGCAGTACCGTTATCGCTAACAATTGTGTGGGGTAAACCGTACTTAGACATAAAATCATAAAGATTTTCAATAACAGCTGCCGAGGTTGTAGATGTACTCACGTCGTATACTTCTAACCATTTGGTATGCGCATCTACCACTACCAAGAACATTTTATTATTCAGTGGGCCCAGGAAATCTATATGTAACCTATGAAATGGTGTAGGAGGAAACTTCCAAGGGGCTAACGGCGCCCGGGGCGGCGAAGGCCGCAGCTGTTTGCATATTTCACACGAGTATATCATTTTCTCTAGCGCTGCATCAATACCTGGGAACCAAACCCGTGACCTAGCCTCTGACTTCGTTTTTACGATGCCTAAATGCGAGCTATGTAATTCCGACAAAACCTTCGACCGCAAAGATTCGGGCAGTACCACCTTGTGACCCCTCATTAAACAACCGTCTTCATATGATAGTTGTGTCTTACATAAATGATAGGGTTTCAACTGCGCGTCCACAACCTTTTTAGGCCAACCATTTTGAATATATTTTACAACTAACTGCAATAAAGTATCCTCGTTAGTAGCTTTGCGTAACTCGTTCAAGGTCAACGGCATGTCGCCTTCGACAACAAAGTTGACATATGATGCGCGATCAATGGGAGTAGCGGCAGCGGCGGCGTGTGCGCCGACGTTGTCTCCCTCCCTCTCGGCCGCGACGCCTGACTCACACTGCAAACTCGCACGAGATAGGTAATCCGCGTTGTTATCGGCGCTACGAACATACTCAATTATATAATTGTATGCACTTAAAAACATCGCATATCTCTGCAATCTATTAGCGGACACCTCCGGTATACCTTTATGTGTGCCGAAAATAGAAATTAACGGCTTGTGATCCGTTCGTAATATAAAGGGATCTGATCTGCCATATAAATACTGATGGAACCGACGTATTCCAAATATTATCGCGGTCGCCTCTTTTTGTATTTGTGAGTAATTCTTCTCAGCTGAGTTCAACGTGCGGGACGCAAAAGCTACCGCTCTAACCCGTCATAATCTATTTGGGACAAGATTGCCCCCAAGCCACACGGGGAAGCATCGACAGTTAAAACTATTTTGGCGTTAGAATTAAAGTGTGCTAAAACCTGATCGGAAGTCAAACGTTTCTTGATTTCATCAAACGCTTGTTGATGTGACGTAGACCAGTCCCACTTAACTCCTTTTTTTAATAAGTCATACAAAGGACTCAGGATACAGGATGCTCCAGACACGAAATTCCTATAGTAGTTTACAAGCCCTAAAAATGATTGCAATGTATTAACGTCGGTAGGAACAGGCGCATCAGCTATGGCTTTCACCTTTGCCGGGTCTTTCTGTAATCCCTCCTTGTTAATTATATAACCTAAATATTTATTTTCGTTTTTAAAAAAATCGCATTTTTCTTTCTGTACCGTTAACCCTGCATCCTGAAGTCTTTGCAGAACTAGGGTTAACTTTTCCAAATGGCCCTCAGGCGTCCCGTCACTACTAATTAATATGTCATCAAGCAGGCATAGAACTCCGTCTAGTCCCGCAAGCACTGTTTCCATAGCGCGTTGAAATATAGACGGCGCACTAGACAGCCCGAAAACTAGTCGAGTATAATTAAACAGACCCCGATGCGTATTGATACATGTCACCGGTTGAGACTCCTCGTCTAATAAAAATTGATTATATGCCATAGACAAGTCAATTTTTGAAAACTGATGGCCCCCGTACAGTCTTGAAAATAGTTCGTGCACCGTAGGTAGAGGATATTGTTCTATCATCAGCTGTTTGTTGATAGTAACTGAATAATCAGCGCACAATCTAACCGACCCGTTGTGCTTAAGCACGGGGACAATAGGTGACGCATACTCAGAGTGTGCAACCGGTTTAAGAACACCTAAGTCTACTAAACGAGTTATCTCCTTATCGACCTTATCACGTAACGCGAACGCAATTGGACGCGCTTTACAGAATATCGGTTTGGCATTATCCTTTAATTTTAATTTAACTCGATATTTTTTAAATTCACCAAGCTTATCCGAAAATACTTCTGGAAAACGCATTTGCAATTGATCCACCATACTCTGCTCGCCCTTTAGATAGTGGCAAGGCGTTAACTTAAGTTTGAATCTCGCAATAAAATCCATGCCTAATAACGGTGGTCCGCCATTGCGGATGACGTACACGTCCAATGGATGAGTGTGTCGCATGTACGTCACAGGCAAGTTCATGTACCCTACACAGTTCATCGTATTGCCGGTGTAACTAAAAAAACTTTTTTTCGAATCTCGTAACGAAATATTACTGAACATGTTTTTATAGGTACCCTCGGATATAACCGTCACTGCTGATCCACTATCTATTTGAAATTGAAATTTTTTACCGTTGATTTTCACTGTTTCTGTCATAGGTTCCCCACGGACTGAGCTTATGTTAAACAATGGCTTACCATCGTCGTCCTCACTCACATCACCCGTCAACACGTAATTAACCTTTTTGTTACACATTTTCCGCAAATGACCCTTGGTGTTACACTTATTGCAAGTATAGCTTGCAAACCGACACTGGGATGAGTCATGACTATTACGACCGCACACTGAACACTTTAATTTACCGGCACTCATCGTTTTAGCACTATTCGCTTGTTTGGCGATCTTGAAAACTGGCGTCTGCTGTCCAACGACAGCCGTAGTAGCGGCCGCTCCTGCGCGCGCGCACCGCACGCTCTCCGCCAGCTCTACCGCCTTCGCCAGGGTCAGATTCTTGTCGAGATCCTGCGCGAACAGCTTCTCTCGTTCATGGCCTGCTACCATTCCCATCACGAACCGATCTCGTAACGCTTCCTCGACGTTACTAAACTTACAATGTGCTGTAAGTCCTCGTAGCCTTGACGCCCATTGCGTGTACGTCTCGCCCAGCTGCTGCACCGCTGCGTAAAATTTGTAGCGCTCGCTAAAGCCACATACCTTTGGAAGAAAGTGCTCATCCAATAGCTGCACTACGTCGTCATACGGTACCTCTTGGATGTCCTTTGGCAGGGCTAGATCCGCTGCCAACTTATACGTAGCGTCGCTCAATGCGCTGAGCAGGACCGCCCGTCTCTTGGATCCAGTTGCATCATTCTTCGGGAAGATGTCGTTTGCAATAAACCATTGCGTAATTCGGCCTTTGTACGACTTCCATTCTTGCACATTGTGGTCGAACGTGGATAAAATTCCAATGCTATTCATTTCTTAAGAATTTATTTTTTAGATGTGGGTATCTCGTCGCCACTGTTGGGTATTTAGTACGGGAGACAAATGAAACAAGTGATAGCTATTGACACACTGATTTATTCGTCGTAGACGAACCGCGCGGGCGCAGCCACGCACACATAGACGTCCTATGCACACATACACAACAGGTGGAGAGTCGGGATTTGGGGACAAGACCTGTCTATAACTGGTCCCGGAAGGTGCTCTCGGGCACTGGAAGGTACAGCGGCTCCTCAATTATAACCTGACGGTTGGTGTAGGGGAACGCTATATCATAAACTGGGATAGTCGTAGAGGAAGGGGATGTTGGTACACATTTATCCTGACTTCCTAACTAATATTATAAATGGGAGTGTGTTTGTTTGTTACGATTTCGATATCACGCCTTAACTGCTCGATTGCTCATCATAAAATTTCGTAAGTATACCTACATGTTACAGGGAAACAGAAAAGGACATGGTTACCAGTCATCCAGAAAAAAGTTATGTTCCTAAGGGTTAGAAATTTGTTGAGATAACCAACAGCCTTTGACCGCCACGTCAAAAAGTAAAAGCGTGCTCTCGGCGCCAAGCTACGATTTCATCCTTTAATTTGTCATGTAGTCGTGACCGTGGCGTGCTGGACACATTTTGCTTTGTCGTATATACATGACTGTGGCGGTCAAAAGGTTAAGGCGAGCGAAGCTGCGGTCGATATCTAGTATTTAATCAATTTTATAATTATTTAAATCTGTTTTAGATTCGGAAGTCAGAACAGCCTAGCATTAGGCAAACTACTAAGACCGGTGATATCATGTAAGCAACTTATTTTATTCATCTATACTAATATTTAATTCATCTATTCTAATATTATAAAGCTGAAGAGTTGGTATGTTTGGTTGAACGCGCTAATCTTAAGAACTACTGGTTCGAATTGAAAAATTCTTTTAGTGTTGGATACCCTATTTATCAAGGAAGGCTATAGGCTATACAACATCACGCTACGACCAATGGGTGTGGCGCACCAATGAAAAATGTTGCAAAAACTCAAACTATTCTCTTATGAAGCAGAAAAAGCAGCTAGTGTATAATGGGTGTTTCTTAGTATAGTGAAAACCTCTCAGGGGGTGATTAAGCTTGTTATTATGAACAACTTTTGTTCTGGGGCATTGCTGAATTCGCGGGGAAAAAAACAGCTGTTCTATACAAAATTGGAGTTTGACTTCGACAAAATGTATGGAACAGCTGTTTTTTTTTCGCGATTTCGGCAATGTCCTAGTCCAAAAGTTGTTCTTAATAATATAATTACCCCCTAAAAGGTTTTCACTATACCAAGAAACACCCAGTATATAAAAAATACAATTGTAGCTCTACGAATAAATAATACGTACATATGTCGCAGAAGAGTTTACAAACATTCAACCAACGGACATAAAGAAAACCCATACATGGAACAACTATTGGTATATCACATAAATTTTTAAGTCGTTTGAGTATCAGGCCCATAGCAATCAGTTCAATAGCAGTGGCGAGCTGACCATTCAGACCAATACGCCATCCGAAAAACTTAACTTAAAACTTACTTAGATATTATATGTATCAAGCCTTAGTTCATTGAATAGACCTCTATAAAGATTGAACCAACAACTCGCAGTAGAGAGATGACTACTAATACCGCTGCACTATTAATGTAAGTGTATTTATTATAATAATAACCCATCAAACAACCGTGCCTTAGCCCAGATTTATTAGTTGCCTTTCTTCTCCCTAGCCTTTATTATTTCCAAGTCACTTGGGGTCAGCTTTTCTGGTCTAACCGGAGTTGACCGGATATCAGTTTTTACACGGACCGGCTACCACCTGACCTCCGCAACCCGAAGGCTAACGATATCCTAAGGCTAGACCAGTGTCAGTATATTATAGGGCACTGACTTCCCAATAACGACTGCCATAGATATTCATGGCAGCTGGGACCGACGGCTTAACGTGCTCTCCGAGGCACGGAGCAGGCGATAATTGTCAATCAATGCGCACATAATTTGGAAAAGTCATATAACTTCCGAAAGTCAGAGGTGCGCGACGTGGGTTCGAACCCAAGACGCTCTGCATTGCAGTCTGTTGGTCTCCCCACTGAGCTATCGCTGCTTGCCATATGTAGCAATAGTCTCCTATATCTGATTAAAGCTCTCGAAGGGTAGAGACTAGGGTTGCCATCCATACTTTATAGTAAAGTATTGTACGTTATATGTGTATTTCGGGTAAACTTGCTTTATATTTTATTACGAAAATAAAGTACACACGGCTACACATCAAGTTAGACGCCCTATATAGGTACGCATAACTACGCTACATACAAAATAGAGAATTGTCGGAAACGGACAGTGCATAGTGGTGTCGATGTAATGGTAAGGATAGAGCGTAACAAAAATATAATGCACTCTCTCGCACGATTCGCAGCGTTCAACTTCTAATAGTTCAAAGTCCAAACAGTCTAGGTTGATGTGTCGCTGTGTGTACGTGGAAATACTTATTTTACCTATGTCAACTTTTACAGATTTTATATTGCTTACTTATACAAACAAGAAGCAATGCAATAGAGCTTCCCTAAATTTAATAAAACACTAATTACCTATTTATCTATCTTGCTAAAGACATTCATTGTAAAGATACGGTTAAAACATATGTTGCTCGAAGCAACAAAAATTTGTAAACAAAATAGAAAATAAAGACATAATACTTTATTTTCCGATGTTGTACTTTATTCTTCTTACTTCAGGAATAAGTATAGGTACTCTATTTATCCAAAATAAAGATGGTAAACCTAGTAGAGACCCTTCAAGAGTTCTAATCAAAAGTGGGACAATGTGAGAGAACGTGCAGAGGCACGTTGTATCCATGTCTCCGTATATGCCTCCCAAAAATCTGGGTATTTTCCTAACGTAGGAAAAAGCTCGTGAAAGAGAAATAATAATATTAGCCCTGTATGTAAACTGTCAAACAGCTGAGTACGGGCCTCATCTCAGTGTGGAAAGAGTTAAACCATAGTATACCACGAGAACATTATGCACGGATGGCATAGTTGTTTAAGTGGTCACCTCGCCGCTGCCACTGCGCCTAATGTTGTGAGTTCGAATCCCTGGAAAAAAAATTGTGTAATCTAAAATAATAATTTGTGTCCGTTGCTTGAAAAACATTTAAGCAACAGACACAAATGTCTTTTCAAACCAAAAAACACTCCCAAATATGCAAGTTTCCTCACGCTGTTTCCTTTCACCGTTGTAGTGTACCAAGTGTATTTAATAAAGTATTTTTTTATTTCAGCGTATATGATACCAATTTGCCTGCCAACTATTTTACAGCGCACAAAGCTGAGAGACAGAAATATTGTGTATTTAGTTGACTATTCTAACTGTAAGTATTCGGCAGTTAACGGTGGTAGCCCAAGAATAAGGCTTCGGCATTGCGTCCGATAGGTTGTAGGTTCCTACCTATTGCACTACCGATGTGGACGCACTCCTAATTCTATTAATTTTTAACGCAAATCTGCTAATAACACTGGGCAATAAAAAATATATATACAGGGTGATTTTTAAATCGTGTAATTCCTTTTAACCACGCATTCTACTGGTGATATAGAATAACCCTGACCTTATTTTTATTTAATTAGAATTATTTTTTTTGAAAAATTATTGTTCCATTTTTTTCGTGAAATGGTGTCAGATAGTCATATGTTAACCAACCGAGGCAATTTTATTTTTTTTCTAATTAAAATTAAAAAAACATATTAATAATTAATGTCGTAAATAATAACGGGCGGTCCTTTTTATTGCCCCTTATTATTTATGATATCAGTTATTGTTATGTTATTATTTTTAAATTAGTAAAATATTAAGATTGTGTCAGGTGGTTAAAATATGGGCACGCCACGATCGTGGCGGTAAGTCCCGTGTTTCAGGAGTGGCTGGAGAGGCGGCATGGCGCCCTCACCTTCCGGCTGACACAGGTTCTGACTGGCCACGGTTGTTTTGGCCGGTTCCTGTGTCGTATACGCCGGCAAGAGACGCCCGGTTGTCACCACTGCGGCGACTGCCGCGACGTTGTTGAGGACACGGCGCTGCACACTTTGGCGGTTTGCCCCGCCTGGGCATCGCAGCGCCGTGAGTTGATCGCGGCAGTCGGATCGGTTGCCCTCTCGCTCCCGGCCGTAGTTCAGTCTATGGCCCGGAGTGAGAGGTCGTGGAACGCCGTCGCCTCCTTCTGCGAGGAAGTAATTTCCATCAAGGAGGCGGCGGAGCGGGAGAGGGAGCGTTTAAACCCTCTCCCCAACCGCAGAGCCGGGCGCCGGAGGGCGCGAGATGACCTCCAGCCACCCTGAGGTTTGACCTGGGGGTGGTGGGCTTTGTGGGCCTGCCCGCCATCCGTTCAGCACCAGGTCCGAGAGGCGGCGTGCGTGTTCCCACGCGCGCCTCTGTTTCGAGTCCGTCTCCCCTCTAGGGGGGGGACAGTACCTAGGGTATATTATAGAAGTGAGTCCTTTGGGTAGGTCTCTTCGCGTAGTGGCCTGCCGTTTTACACGGCGGGCCGTAACCTCGGCGGGGTCGCGACTGCATGCGAAAGCGATTCGCGCGGCCCCGTCGATAGTGGTTTTGTCGAGGAACACCGTGGTAGGTTTAGTCGGTATTCCGGGAGGTACATTATCTTTTCAACATCTTTCTTTTACCCCGGCGAGTCCGACATAATCCCTCCGCCCGCCCCCGCGGAGGGATATGCGTCACTGCATTCCCCCACGTTAAAAAAAAAAGAAAAAAAAAATTTGGTTAAAATATGACTATTTGAAATCATTTCATGAAAAAAATCTGTACTCTAATTTTGCCGAAACCATTATTCTAATTAAGAAAAAATATTGTCAGGGTTATTCTATATCACTAGTAGAATGCGTGGTTAAAAGGAATTACACGATTTCAAAATCACCCTGTATATTTTTGCGGCATTAATTTTGTTACTGGTTTGAATAAACACCTTCAACAGTCATACCCGAAAGGTACTTTGTATGGATTGACTCTGGTTCTTGAGATATTCAACATAAATAACGGTTCCATCAGGACATTAGAACAATGAAAGAAAGATATCAAGGCCGATGGGATAGCCATATTAGAGCCTGGGTATTCTTTGTGTCCGTTGTTTAAATGTTTGTAAAGACCCCCGGACACAGGAGTTTCTAGTGCCGGAGATCTTTTTTTTTATAAAATTAGAATATAATCGCCTTTTTACGGCACGTTTGATTGCCACCGAGGCAATCAAACGTGCATTAAAAAGGCGGTCTCGAGTTCGATCCCGAGAATAATCAATGTGGTTTTAATATTTCTGTCCAGGAATCCTTAATAATAGCACAGAGTCTGTGATTGTGCATGATATATTCCAATAATGTGCTTCCCTTAATACTTAAAACCTAAAACAATAACTAGCAAAATGTGTACATCCCTGCCTACTCACTGGGCGGCGTGATACTATGTATATATGTATGTTTACTTCCTCAGCCGTACCGAACGACATAGGGACAGAAAGAATGGCTATGAGAACTTTAAAATTGTATACCCATAGAGACTGCGCTCGTCTTCGATCAATAATCGTAAGTAAATAGTTTTCTTTATTTTTAACTAGCGACCCGCCCCGGACACGCACTGGTAACCTTAACAAATTATACACACAATCCTTCCTCATGAATCACTCTGTCTGTTGGTTAAAACCGCATGAAAATACGTTCAGTACTTTTTGAGTTTATCGCGAACAGACAGATGCGGCGGGGACTTTATTTTATAATATGTAGCGATTAACTTTTAAAATAAAGGAAGATGAAGAATACTTAGAAATACATAATAATACCAGTCCTGTATTAAACTGTCCCACTGCTGGGCAAGGGCCTCTTCTCAGTGTGAGAAGGGTAAAGACATACCAAGTCCATCATGCTGGCCCAGTGCGGGCTGGCAGGCTTAACATATCTTCGAGAACATTGTAGCGAACTCTTAGCCATGCAGGTTTCCTCGCTATGTTTTCCTTTATCGTTAAAGCGTCCGATAAATAGCACATAATTTCGAAAATTCAGAGATGCGCGCCTTGCCATTAAACTCGAGACATCTGCGTGGGAGTCTAACGATCTCCCATTAGATTATCGCTGCTTATTATTATTATTAAATATTCATTTATTCATTGATATTCAATAAAAAATTTACATCCTATACTTTTGTAACTATTAAAACTATTTATATTTACAAACGTATTAAAAAAGATAACATAATTACAAAATAACAAATAATTATAATACTAAATATTTACAAAAATGGTTTAGGCATCGTAGAATTCTTCAGCATCGCTGTCAACTGGTAACGTGCCCAGAAGACTGGCAGCATTGCCACGTTGAAAGGCAATGCTGATTCTTTGGGTCGAGAAAAGACCAGCCTTCTGATCACGCGAAACGTCGATCAGGCGTTTCGCGATCTCCCTGTACCGCTCGGACAAATTAAAAATACTCAATAATAAATAAATTGTCCATAATGAAACCATACCGTTCTCACTGTACAATCATAAGTGTCAACCCAATTTATATTTACTTGTTCCTTAGATTTTGTTTTTATTATTATTTTATATTCTTTATTTTCTTTTTGTAATTTATTTGGAAACATCAATGTACCTTTGTCGAAACCTGAAAGTGGGGCCTGGAACCCATAACACAAGTTAGGTATGTACCCAAAGTAAGATCTACTTTGGGTACCTACCAGTGTTAATAAATTTCAATTTCAATTTCAGTACCACGTTCTTTAAATGACTAATTTAGAATATGTATAAATTATATTATTGAAGTGTAAAATCTTGTAGTACCTAATTTAAGAATCCTTGCAATCTATGTACTAACATATTTTGTATTCCTTAGTACGTAGTACAAAACATACCTACCCAATGGTTACAAAGTGTACATTTTTATTATTCCTTTATTTTAATGATACCTTTCACGGTAGGCAGCGGCTTTGCTGTGTCCTGACATTGCTGAAGTCCATGAGCAGCGGTTACCACTTTACATCAGGTGGGCCACTGGCTCGACTGCCACCAATGGCAATAAAAAAAACTCCGAACATAAAATAATCTTATGGTGCGACTTTATCTCTGGCTATCTGCCTACCTATATCACAAATATATACTAACTACTACTTTTAAGAATTAGAATATACAATAATAATAATCTAATTCTTAAAAGTAATAAAATAAATAATAATAGAATATACAGGTGTACCTACTTAGGTACACCTGTATATTCTCAAAGGGATAGGAATAATATCAGCCGTATAACAAAAACATTTCGCCACTTAAACTGTCAAAGATTTAATCGTCATGTTACCAACTAAAATTAATCTTTAAAACCGCTGCAGCACACCGGTGGCCAGACACATTAGAATTCTATTTATGTCTGGTATTCTAAGACTTGACAGATAATTACAAGCATTTCCTATCCAAATACACAACCCTTAGTGACTCGCAACAAATCAATAATTTTCCTATTCAGGCAACGGACAACGTGGATGTAACCCAAATACTGTGCACATCAGGATGTGGAGTACGACATGGGGCTCCTATCATCACAAATGTGTCGGAATCTGGTCGCATGGAACTGGTCGGCTTGGCTGCAGGTGGAGGGCCTTGTGGCGAAAAAAAAATGCGCAACAGTTTCAATACAGAGCCACCTTTCTACGTGGACGTGTATCCTTATGTCTCCTGGATTAGGAATGTCATCACTGCACACTACATACCGAAGGCGTATCCTCATAACTTCAAAATGGTCGATGGAGGAGCTTGTGAGTAACTAATATTACGTTAACGCGAATATTTTTCACTCTTTTTCTTAAACAAGACAATTTTCGCACTACGAATTATTCCTGTGTCGCGAGGACTTTACAAACATTCAAACAACGGACACAAAGAATACCCAAACTCGGAACAATTGTACTATTTGTAGATCATAAATTGTTTTGTACCGTGTGGGAATTGAACCCACAACGAAACACTCGTCGCAGCGGCACTGGCGAGGCGTAAACCACTACGTCATCCGTGCATTCAAGAGTGTTGTTACAACGCGATAATACCAGTATAAAGTAATATAATTGCAATATGAGTTACTGATTTTAGACGTAGTTTGTTTAACAGGTTCCCTATCCGATGAATCACATACGATACGTGTAGGAGCCAGTTAGTATTCCTACACTCGAAGATATATGTAAGTTGTTGGAGTACACAGAAAGAACCATAAGTTACGTTCTTCTTCTTCTTTTCGTGTGGTTAGTGGCCAACTTGTTGTCAAGAGTTGTTCAAGCCGCCCGTAGGCCTCTGACATGGCTTAATTATTGTCTTTCACGGGCAGTGAAAGGGTAAAAAGATAGGAAAATGTGTATTACAACCGCTTTTATATAGTTTTGGTTTTCTATGTGATAGGAAGTGAGCTATATGTATACATATATCCTATAGCTATAAGAATGGATAATGGTTTTACTTAGTAGCCGCCCCACAGTTACTATTAGGCCGGGTGTAGTGGTTTTGAATCCCACACGCGACATAAATATGTATGATCTACCAAATGTTGTTTAAGGCTGGGTGTTTTTGTGTAGGTACGTTGTTTGAATGTAAGGTCCTCCGCGTAATGGCAGACATATGTACCTAGAGAGGAAGTATTTTTTTTAAATATAAAAAGTTAATCTATCTTGCCCGGCTATGTGCTGAGTCTGTAAATTATTAGACAGAAAAATCGCTTTGCATGGCTCGGGAATGGACCATTTTTTTTTTTTGCTCTTCAAAATGACCTCTCTTCGCCTGATGGGAAGCAGTCGTGTGGTCTAAGAGCAGTGGCCTCCACATCGTCCTCATAGCAGCCGAGGCGATGTTGAGGTCTCTACTTTGACAGCCTGAGAAGGTGCTTTTACACGCCCCGCTTAAACGATCCAGGATTGAAGGAAGAAGGAAACACGTGCCTTGGCAGAGAATTCCTTGCCTTGATCGTTCGGCAGACGTATGAGGACCCAAACTTGTTGGTACGCACTCTAGTCGACTTCGTGCAGAGTGGTCGCATTCACTGTTACTGCGACACCGAGGTTGCCACATACACTGTTTTATTAGAAGAACTTGTACTAATTTGCTTTTAAGCCAGGATTAGTACGTCTTACTTTGATACAGTACCTATTAACTTTGATACTAAGCTTAAAAACAAATTCCCAAAGCAAGAATTATCCATCCGGTTGTTTTTTTGATAGATGACACTAAGTCTGGTTCTACAAGTAGTCCACGGTTCGTAATAAGTATTTACTGATAGATGATACTAAATCTGGTGCTAAAGTTAGTCCGCGTTATGAAAAAAGAATTTTTGACAGATGGCACTAAGTCTGGTTCTAGATTAAGTCCACGTTTCGAAATAAGTATTATTAACAAATGGTAGCAAGTCCGGTAATGGCGTTTAGTCCGCGTTTCGTAATAAGATTTTTTGACTGATGGTTTAGTACTAAATTACTACTAGATACTAATATTTTATTTAGTCCGTATTTTGTAATAAGTCTTCTTACATCTGAAATTGAATGATTCATCGCTTGTTCATTATTTCCAGACATGGGTCCTAAAATACAAGCACGAAAGGCCTTTATTTTAGAGAGTCGCATAGAGAAGAGTGGGTGGAACGGCCGAACTTTCCTAATGGGTAACTACTGCTTCCGAGATCGGAAGATACAGAAAACGCAGACAGAATTCTTCTACGCGGAGAAATTCGAAGTACTATTCGCCTCAGGATCTAATTTAAATGTTAAAGTCCAGGTATGTACGGGACATAATTTATTCTATTTATTAAATAAAACGGCTATATAACTCGGCTCGGGAACAGTACAGTTTTTTGGATGAATTTTACCGTATTTTTTATTATACTTTCACGACGAAAGCGTAAGAAACAAAACAAACTCACATTCGTGTTTGAATAGTGTAATAATATTATTTCTGTTATAATTTGAGAAAATAATAAAGTGGTTATACAAAAAAAAATCTTGCCTCATTATGATTTTGATATTATACTTAAATAGGTATTTAAAATTTGGTAAAATACACTTAACCTTACCTACTATATTTGAGATAATAAAAAATAAATATAAAAGTACTTCGTATAATACATATATCAGATCAGATAGATTTTTTGCTCTCCTCTAAAGTTAGCAGATTCTTCTTAAGATATCACCTCGAAGGGAGACAAGTAAAGTCAGCGACATAAGTCGATACTGACTATTGAGGTTATGATTTATTTTATTATTCGATTCTGCTGCATGGCGTGGTGGTTAGTGTAACCAACTGCCACGCCTGAGATCGCGGGTTCGATTCCCGTACAAGGCAAACATTTGTGTATATGAACAGAATTTTAAGAGAAAATATGGTAGAATTGGCGAGAGGCTTGAGCGTCTTCCGTTGGGAACTCGTGCATTCTCGTCTCTTGCCAAAGCTATCGAAGGAAATTTCTGCAAGCCATCCTTTCCACCCCTACACATGGGAAATAATTTGTTGGCCCACGAAGCAAAAGAAAAAGCCGATCTCTGGGCAAACTCTTTGCGTCTAACTCGACTTTGGATGACGGGGGACGAAAACCGCCTACTATACCGCGGTGTGACGGATGTGTGCCGGATATCCGGTTCTACCAACGCTCAGTGCGTTTGGCACTTCTTTCCCTTGATATCCATAAGTCGAGTGGGCCTGATGGACTCCCTCCTATTGTGTTAAAGATGTGCGCTCCTGAGTTGGCGCCGGTCTTAATGCGACTATTTCGGCTCTCTTTCTCTTCTGGCGTAGTCCCGACATCATGGAAGTCAGCATTGGTCCACCCGATCCCAAAAAAAGGCGACCGCTCAAATCCGGCCAACTACAGACCGATAACCATAACCCCCCTTTTCTCGAAGATAATGAAATCCATTATCAACTGCCAGCTCTTACGGTATCTAGAGGGTCATCAGCTGCTTAGTGACCAGCAGTACGGCTTCCGTAAGGGTCGGTCGGCTGGTGATCTTCTAATATACCTAACACATCGTTGGGCACAGGCGATCGAGACAAAGGGGGAGCCTTGGCGGTTAGTTTGGACATATCGATCGTGTCTGGCACAAAGCGCTTCTTTCGAAGCTCCCTTCCTATGGGCTTCCCGAGAGATTATGCGAATGGGTCACTAGCTTTTTAGCAGACAGAAGCATTAAGGTCGCAGTCAACGGTGAGTGCTCTAACTCCATACCTGTAAATGCTGGTGTCCCTCAAGGCTGTGTGCTATCGCGTACTGTGTTCTTCCTTCATATCAATAACATGTTGCAAATAAGCAACATTAATTGTTATGCGAACGACTACGTCATTGAGAGCCGAAACAAACTTGTGTGGAATTGAGACCCCTTTAAAGAAAGTCTCAGATTGGGACAGACTTAATTTGGTCCGATTTAAGCCCACAAGTCTGCGCGTTCATCGCTAAAAATGGATGCGAGGATATCGTTAGCAACTCTCTGAGTTCGCGAGTGGTGAGCGGCTTTATTAATATAATAATAATAATAATATTCTACTACATACACACAAAACCATCTAGCCCAAACTAAGCAGAGCTTGTACTATGGGTACTAGACAACGGATAAACATACATATATACTTTTTCTTTTGTAAATACATACATATTATAGATAGAATCACCCAGACCAAGTCAAACATCCAAATTCATGCACACAAATATTTGACTTGTGCGGGAATCGAACCCGCGACCTCAGGCGTGGCAGTCTCTTACACTTACCACTACGCCATCGAGGCCGACCGGTACCTATCTGGACAATAGGTAGTACAACTTGGGTACGAGGTAGCTCGCTTACGAGAACTGAGTCTTAGGATTTGGGGACAAGACCTGTCTATAACTGGTCTCTGAAGGTGCTTTCGGGCACTGGAAGTTACAGCGGCTCCCACTTTATACCTAACAGGTGGGAAACGCTATATCATAAACTAAAGTAGTCTGTAGAGAGGAAAGGCCTGTTCTCATCTTTGAGCAGCGGCACCCCAGTACCAGCTTCTCCCTCTGGACCGCATTCAACGGAGAGCGACTCGAATCGTCGACTGCCAGGTTGTTTCAAATCGGCTAGACCCCTTGGCGCTGCGTAGGGATGTGGCATCGCTATGCATCTTCGGACTGATTCCTGCCACCTCTTTTCGCCATCGTCCTACGCGACAGAATTTCCATCCCCATCATTTAGATGGTTGGCAGTCCACAACTGTGCGTTTTCCCAGAAATTGTAATGAAATGAATATGTACCTCGCACAACTAAACTGTGGAAAGAACTGTCGCCTGCGGTATTTCCGGACTAATACGACCTACAAACCTTCAAGAAAAGAGCGTACTCTTTTTTAAAAGGCCGGTAACGCATTTGTAACTCTTCTGATGTGTGAATGTGTGATGGGTGTCCATGGGCGGCGGTACCTAATCGCTTACCATCAGGCAATCCGTCTGCTAGTTTGCCTCCGACTTCATAAAAAAAAACAATGTAACATGGTCTTGGTCTGGGTGTTTCTATGTATAATATGTGGATATTTACAAAAAAAATAAAGTTTAAGTATATGTATGTTTATCCATTGTCTAGTCTAGTACCATAGTACACACAGCGACACATCAACCTAGACTGTTTGGACTTTGAACTATTAGAAGTTGAACGCTGCGAATCGTGCGAGGGAGTGCGTCATATTTTTGGTTACGCTCTATCCTTACTATTACATCAACACCACTTTGCAGTGACCCTTTCCGACAATTGTCTATTTTGTATGTAGCGTAGTTATGCGTTTATAGGGTGTCTAACTTGATGTGTAGCCGTGTGTACAAGGTCTGCTTAGTTTGGGCTAGATGGTGTTGTGTGTATGTGATAGAATATTATATTATAACATTTAATCAAAACTGTGAATGGTGTGCACACCTATAAGTGAATTTTTTACTCTGCATCCGTTAATTTTCAATTCATTTATTATTTTGTAAAAATGTCGTTGGTGTAACTTGAATAAAAATAAAAATAAATTTTTTATAAAATATTAGTTACAACGTAGTTGATTGAATCATATGTAGTGAAATATAATAATAATCATTAGAAAATTTGTTTAATGGTCAGATACTTAAGTTGCTGTCTGCACGTCTCCCTGCTCTATAAAGCTTTGTAGAGCTACATAATTATGTACCTATATAGTAAAGTAGTGAAATGTCGTTGTATCACTAAAACCATTCTTAGTAACCAGATCCGGATCTAGGATTTTGCGAACCGGGGCAGAAACTTAAAAGTAACCTCTGTCCAGATTTAGAAATACATTATTTAGCTTTTCATTATAATAACGTTGATTACTCTAACACCATTTAGACGTCCCCAGATATTGCCTCCCAGGGTAGATATCCCGGATTGCCCTCTAGATCTAACCGAGTAGTAATCCACCTCCAAAACAAACAGGGCAGGCTGCTTTCAGAACATGAAGTAAGAAAGAACAACTAATATCTAATCATCTTTTCCACACAGATATTCGCTGGGCCTGAGTGTGATATAGTGTGCGTTAAAGTTATACTACCTAACCGCATCAAAACACCAGTAATACAAGGAATGGGTACTGCAAACATAACCATAAAGTTTAACGCCAACTTTTGCCCATCTTCTTTTTACTTTTCCGTGCTGCTCAGTGGCAAGAAATCCACTCGCGAAGTCTCCTTTGTATAACCTAGTTACACCAAGAGTTCCAGAAGATAACAGCGAATCAAGGTCTTGACGCGGTTAAACTACCGAAGGCGACCGTCACGGTAGAAGGTATTTTTAAGAAAGAACGAATTTTAATGTTTTCCCCTCCTTTGGAAAATATAACACAAGCAATAAAGTTGTTATTATCGAATTGTTTTATTATTCCTATCCATTGCAGACACGAGCCTCTTCTCAAGGTAAGAAGGATAAGGCCAACACGCGAGCCCAGTGCGGGTTGGCAGACTTCACATATCTTCGAGAACATTATGGAATACTCTCAGACTGCATGCCGGATCGATGTCATTTTCCTCACGATGTTTTCCTTCACTGACAAAGCGAGCGATACTTAACTAGGTACCTATTTAATACGCAAATAATTTCTAAAAGTTAGAGGTACGCGCCTCAGGATCAAACTCGAGACCTCTGCTTGGTAGTCCAATGGGTTCCTACTAGCTGTCTATGCTTTTTTGGAGTTAAAAGTTCTGTTTAACCCGGACAAACCAGGAGCGGGTTGCTAGTTAATAATAAAATGAAACAAACTCAATTCCAGTCCAATATTGTCTTTAATAGTAAATATCTATATTATTTAAAAATCATAACACAATAATACAAAATCAACTTAAATAAAATATATAAAACAGAAAACCATCCAATATTATATTTTTTATTGTTCAATACATTATAACTTACTTCCATAGCTACTTCATAACATTCATACTTCATAACTGATAACAGTAACAAGTAACAGGAAGATACGGTCATGGTAAGGAGCGTAGTAACAATTGTTGTTATAAACATTGTTATTAACAATTGTTGTTATTTCAAAAAGAAATTACTCGATTAATTTTCTTTTTTATTCAATCAAGTATACGACCTAAATCGAACGTTGCGTTTATTCGAATATTTTAATAACAGTTATTCAGTGTATTTTTTTTAATACAAAACGCTTGATTACTAGCCTACAAACGCTTACAATACCAAATAAATTAAACGCTTGTTGCCAACCTTTAAAATGCGCGAGTCCCAATACTGTCAAAGACAAAAGTGGTCTCCTATTCACAGCAGTAGACTTCTAAATGGAACCGCGAGGCCTTACCCGCTTGTAGCAACACAACCGAAGTCTGTTTGGCAGCGTACTTCTTAGTCAAGCTGGCTCATAAAACAGTCTCCAGTCTAAAGTAAAGCAAAGGTTGTTTTACACTCATATTTCGCCAACTAACGTTTTAGGTCGGGGATAATAGAGGGCTAGCCCATTTTTGTAATTAGAATTTTCTGTAGAGATAGCAAATCAAAATATATTTGATTAAATATTTGGTAAATCGCTCATTGTTTGGCAAGTAAAGTGAAAGTATCTTATTAATTAGCCGATACTTGCTTCAGGATTTCACATGCAAGCTATCCTTTCTTGCATTTATCTCACATACATAAAATAACATCACGCCTTCATAAAGGGTAGGGCAGAGGCGTATCACTCCTAGCTTTCATGTCCCACGTAACAGGATTAACAACAGATTAGATACATTATAAACTTGACTACATTATATACTTTATACATATATATAATTCATCATATATATACAAATTTTGAGTCGAAACTCTATGCGATATTAAGGCAGCATTTTCTATGAATAATACACAATTTTATTATACATAGGTACTTAGTGATTAGATACTATATACTTCTAATAGTTAAAGATTTAAATCATAGGTGTACCTTATCATACTTCGCATGAATAACCGCCGGGTTCCGAATTGAGAAAACTAGCACATCTCAACTGAGTATTGTCAAATATTATTTATTAAAATTCAATTTTAATGTCTTCCAGACCGAATTTCGGTGACAGCGGCGAATCTTAACAGATATTGGCCATCTACGCAGGAGATATTATAGTGCATAAGAATGTGCGCACACAAGTGCACTTTCTGTTTCTTAACTCTCAATATTCGATGGGACGGTAATCGGACACGACCGGAGAGAGATCAGGCGCAGGACCAACGGCTTTGCGTTCTTTTCGAGGCACGGGGTGTCTAACACCGGCAACTTCCTAAATCCGGGCTGCTATTGAGATTTCTTAACAGTAAAACCGACTATCTTTTTTGTTGGCCCGGGACTTGAACCCGAGACCTCATGCACAGCAGTCGCATTCACGACCGCTGCGCCACCGAGGCTCTTAAATTCAATTTTATTACACCACAATCAACTGAGCATTTACTTATATATATTATGTCCAAATAACGTGTGTATCAGAATGGCGGGTGTAATGTTACGAATCAGCATGAAATAAAAATGTATCAAATCTACCTTGAATCTACCTATAAAGAAAGTAATTCTACCTCTTTGAGTTCAGAGATAGCAAAAGTATATACGCTTTATTTACTCCTTAGATTTAATATTTGTTTGTTGTATTGTAAGGTAGAATACAGGTAGATTTAAATGGAAGTGAATCCATACTTAAACAATTGGTGTTTCGTTCAGAAACAGAAATACACCCGCGGACCTGACGTCAGGTTGGCGGCTCACTTTCTTTTTGTGCTATCTCTGAACTCAAAGAGGTAGAATTACTTTCTTTATAGGTAGATTTAGGTAGATTCAAGGTAGATTTGATACATTTTTATTTCATGCTGATTCGTAACATTACACCCGCCATTCTGATGCCCACCAAATAACTACTCAAATTATACATCAGTTTA
Source organism: Catocala nupta (assembly GCA_963675205.1). Lineage (NCBI taxonomy): Eukaryota > Metazoa > Arthropoda > Insecta > Lepidoptera > Erebidae > Catocala > Catocala nupta. Next base: position 7,721,786 of record OY776102.1, read on the forward strand.
AGGAAACTTGATAAAGAAATCATAATAAATATTTAAGTAATACTTAAGTATAGTTTGAGTTGTTCTCAATATGTAATTCTCAATTCAGACACTCCTGGTGCCTAAGAGATTAATGGCCAGTTTCACAACTATCAAGTAAAAATTATCCGAAAGATAAATCACATGCTGTCTCACTCTTTTTAGGTTAAAGAAGAGAGATGGCGAGACTTTTCTCTTATAGATAAATACTATTTGGAGGTATGGAACAGGTCCTACGTGATTAAAAGACGACAGTAAAAAGAATGAGCTCACACATTACATGTCTACATGATAGAGAATTATAGTGTACCTACAATCTATACTAATATTATAAATCAAAGAGTTTGTTTGTTTGTTTGGCTTCGCTAATCTCAGGAACTACTGGTTCGAATTGAAAAATCTTTTAGTCTTATATAGCCTATTTATCGAGGAAGGCTATAGGATATATAAAATCACGCTACGACCAATAGGAGCGGCGCATCAATGTAAAATGTTGCAAAAAAGGGGATTTCTAAAGCATGTTCTGATGTCTCCCCTACCTAGGAGAGACAACAAGACTGATAAAATCCTGGTGTCTCCGCTAGGGGGGCCATCAGGGGAAAATTCTCTTATGTTTAGCAGACGAAGTTGCGCGGGTCAGCTAGTTTTTAATATGAGTGAGAGAGATAATACTATATTTATACGTCAGATGTTATATTGCCATTGTGTGTCAGATGTCAAATTGACGTTCAGAAAAGTTACCATATTTAAGCGCAATAGGGTGCATCTATAATTTAAATCTTTGCCAATAATAGTATTGATATATTGAAAACTTTAAATAATTGAACTAACTTCACGACTGTTACCCTGAAGGGGTAGGCCAGAAGTGTTTACAGACTGCATGGTTGGCGCTGTGGTATAAATGTGGCGCTGCTAATGTGCCAAGTGTCGTGGGTTCGATCCCTAATTGAGGCAAATAATTGTGTTATCCACAATAGTTGTACCGAGTCTGTGTTTTATTTGTGTCCCTTGTTACAATGTTGTGTCAATATTTCGGAAACCCTATTTACCTACATTTCAGGAACCTTCTAGACTTACACAGCTCGCTAGCCAAGTTTTAGGATCTCTGAAATAGGGTCTATTAACGTCTAAAGGCCAGAATTTACAAGTTTTGCTACTGAAATATCCCTGACAGACAGATTCCTAAATAACTGGAAATCGACCCCGGGACCTCTAGATCGACAGCACAAACTTATGCCACAGAACCAACGATCAGTTTTTAATATAACAATAATAATAATCAACACATTTTTAATTAGTCTCTAATTTGCTATCGTGTATAGTGCCATCTCTATCCTCAATAAGTAAATAAAACAAGACGACACGATACATTTTGTGTATATTTTGGCGACGATGAAAGTTCTAACTTTAAATACAGGCAACGTATACATTGGCAAGAACTATACATATATTTTGGAAAACAAAATGTCCCAGTAAAAAGTTAATCCAACTAAAGTCATGCCAGAATATGGTATCAGTGGTCATATTGATACTAACAGCCTTGTTATAATATTGACTAACTAATGATTAGCTGCCTCTCAACTGATTAGGTCTCAAGTCATTAAGCAATTATTAACCATTGCTTAATATAAATATTATATTAAGTATGTGCATAAATCGCGAGTCTCAATGATTAACTTGTGATCAGCGCTTGTGATGTTATTTAACTATTACTCAACTAACACTTAACGTCGAGTCCTGTTTTTAGATGTGTTTTTCAGTCGCTAATTAATACTTAGGTAACTATTAAATATTGACTGAGATTGGTTTATAAGTGCCTGTATAAGTGTATATAATTCTATAAATTCGTGAGGTTAAGCAACGTTGCCACTGTCAAGCTCAAGATGGATAACCATTTACAAAAATCTGTCAGTTTACTATTTTATTTATTTTTATTGGGACATCCTGTAACCAAATCTTATTACACTTAAATTACAATGTCGATATTCTTATAAAAGTGCTGATAGACTTAAGCATTTATTTGTAACAGAACATCGAGCGTTCGCCGTTTTTAAATTGTCGAACTGAACAACGAACAGAACCATGCATAGAGCCAAACATCGCTACGAACATTTTTACGATTATTCTAGCGAACACTCTAGTCAATGCTCGTCAAAAAAATATTCTTCATGAAGATGTCAGACATATGCCTCGTCTCGGCAAAAAGCTCGAAGCAAATTTACTGTCCTTTCGCTAAAATGATCGCTGGAATGCTCGCTAGAATGCTCGCTAAAGCACTCCCGGTTTTATTTTTTTGTAATGTAACATTCGCTACAATGTTCATTACAAGTGAATGCTTAAGTCTATCAGCACCTTAAAGTTGATCACTCAGTCACAAACTACACGCATCGCTAATTATCATCTTGTCACCTTCAATCGTTGGATACAAGTTTAGTTCGAATATTAATTGCTTATGTACTTTTGGTAGCGATCTATATATAATGACATAGTTATAGAAATGAGTATACATTAGCAGTATAGTCTACAAGGCTGTCCAATCGTAGGTTCATGAGCCATAAAGTGACCTGCCAATATTTTAATATCGATATTAGTCGATATATGACAGTACATCACTAAAGCTCCCATATATCGGTTAATATCCATAAAATTTGGTTGCGGTTATAGTTGTCGATATCCACGATAGCACACCACTTGCCTTTATATGTAAGGATGTGATATTGGAATAGTGTTATCTCATGAATAGTGTTCAATAAAAAATATTTGTATTCATAAAAGTATCAAACATTTTTTATTTTATTTAAACCAATTTCATTACACACTCAATTTTGCGATGCAATTATATTAATAAATAGTAATTACTTGAAACGATATTATTATTATGTTTCTCTTATCACAGGTACTTTCTAACATATTATATTAGAAAATACCTGGCTCTTTGGGAGGCTTACGTGGTCTAACTTGGCTTATGAGTCCAACGTGAAGAGGCCCTTCGAGAGTTTTAATCAAACGTGGGGTGGAACACCGGCACCGGCAGCTCTAGCCGCAGCAGGCGTAGGACTATTGCTACGTATGGATTCTAATATATGGGCTATAGGTATGGGTGTTTCGTGGACCGGTATATTGCTAACTATGGATGAAAAACGGCGTCTGCCCTGAATACTCTAATAGCATCAATGCAATGGGCAGACGGTGACTCGCCAACTCACTAGATGGGCCCCCTGATAAGCCACTATAGGCATACAAGCCAGCAGCAGAGGGCAACACCGGTGCGAGTGGCTAGGGGTGTCGAGCGGTGCGGCGCCAGTTTCACCATCACGGGTCTCGTGACAACGGAGACCCGGAGCGGGTTTCCCCGTAGTTATGCCCTTGAAAACTTCCACCCCCAAGCATATAGCTATAGCGGCCCCCCTCTGACCGAATTATGATTATTATTATTATTGAGTACAAAACTGTCCATAATATTAGCTAACGTTTACGTAAATGTTATACATTGAAACTGACTTACTCTATACTGATTATACGGACAAATAAACTGTGATAAAATCCGTATTCAGTTTAAGTTTTATTTTAAAATTATCGATATAAATTACATTTTTTATATTTGATTTTATTTTTATTAGATAGCAAGAATTGACGATATTTATTCAGTGTATAATAAATTTTAAATTAATTCAGAATACTCTTCAAGAAATATTATCTAGGTATTATCTGTATATGTAATGGCCTAGGAATTTGGAAAGAAATGTTAGTTATTTTTAACCCATATGACTCCAAAAGAAATATTATATATGCTTTAGCCGTATATACCGAAAGACAGCAAGCCCCCACAAGGTGGACCGACGACCCGGTTAAGTCATCTGTGTGGAACACCTCGGGGGAGGCCTTGTTCAGTAGTGGACGTCTCTCGGCTGAGACGATGATAACTGTGAACCTATGAACCTTCAGAATGCATTGGACAGCCTTAGTACGCCAGGTGCGGTCACTCACAGTTCTATATGTACTGGTGTTCGCAGTAGTCGTGTAGGGCGGCCAGGCCGCGGGCGTGCGCGACCCGCGTACGTTGAGCTGCAAGCGCGCGATTGACGTGCGCGTTGTGCAGCTCGGCCACCTGCGTGGAGCAGGCCGCCGCCGGGTCACCTGATGATGTCAAGCTGCCGTACCTAAGGATTCAGTTCTATTGAGCACGAGTTTTAAGATGAAGATTTCACGGATAAAATAAAAGATTCCATAATGAAAAGCATATAAACATAATAATAGCCCTGTATTACATTGGCACATTACTGGGCCCGGGCTTCCTTAGCGTGAAAAGGGTTAGGTTAGATTGAAATTGAAATATCGCAGATATATGTAAAAGTAAAATTAAAGAAATATTTGAAAACTACTCGTAACCAAATAACATGCAAGAGTTTCTAATCAGGTAGAAGGGATAGTAGTCAAGTGACAGAAAGAGGACGAAAAATACAAATTACGATGTAACCGCTATTAAAACGCTGCTTTCCGAGGGAGATAGCGATATATCCTACTACACTCCCACTTTTCATCATATCCAAATTTAAAATATTATTTACTCAATAATATTGTCTTCTGTTTAAGCGAATGTTATACATTGAAATTAAAGTACTATATACGGATTTTATCGCGTTGTTTATTTAACACTCTATTACGAGGGGTGTTCAATGTATTCTCGGTATCGGGGTGATATACTAATGATGAGAGTAATTAAATTATCTCATTAATTAAAGACACTCTTTGAATAAGCTTTGAATTAGAACAAAAAGTAAACAGTTCCAAAAATAGATCATAGATGGCACTATGAGTTCCAATGTTAATATTAAGATCAATCAAATTGCTTTATTGGAAGAAAATTGACCATAAAATGTTATTATAAATAAACATTGTACATATTTAATTAACGGGAATCAAGGTAAACGCATTTATTTTATGATTTAAAGATATCGATATATCAGTATTTTTTACATCACACATAGGTAATCTACCTATCATTTTATTTTACCTATAGGGCTAGATGAGACGCTAGATGGCTCTTTTATATGTTTATACAAGTCTACAAAAACATTGTGTTTTTATTTCATACCCTTCTTTTGGTTTGCTTCCATATTTGTTTATTACCTACTGATACTAATTATTAAGAAATTACTTATAATATGAAAAATATGTATGTTTAACAAATGTCAATGTATTAAACAAAACGTTTTGTTGTACTTATATTTTACTTTGTACGTTTTATTGTACTACATGGCATTATTCAAACACCTGGTCGGTTCTCGTAACTTCTATTGTCAAATTTCATTTGCTTGTGCGGCAGTAGATATAGCGCAGTCGTCGGACTTGTCGGCGTTATAATAATCATTATCTCTGTGCTACCTACTTATTCTGAATTGAATTACAAACTCACGATAGATATGCCGATAGAAATGGAGTTTTAGTAAATCATAGCAACATTTTACTAAAAATAGGTAAATATTAAGTAACCTATCATAATAATTATTCTATAAAATTAAAGACTGTTATTTGTTGATACCGCTTTATTGGTTTGATTTTTACGCAATTTCTAGTATTATTTGATCACTAGACGCAACTTTACTAAATCTGTTTCAAAGGGCTTGAAAGCTAGTTAGGCACAGTTGTGATTAGTGTTGCCACCTTTATTTTGAACAAATAGAGTATGTTTACTTACTCTCTTAGGTAAAAAAGTACATGATCTGAAAATAAAGTATTACTTATTTAACCTGCCTTTTGGTTACCATATTTTTGTTGATGCTAGTTAAATCTAACAAATATTTATTATTAAGGAAAGTCGTAATCAGATTTTTACAAAATATGTCTATAGTATGATAGATAAACAATTGATTTTATTTAATTTAGGGAATCTTTATAGCGTTGCTTTAAGTTAACAATTAAATAAAACCTGAAAAAGCGGACATATGTAAAATAAAGTATCTTCACGTCCTTTATTTCCTACTAAAGTATAAATTACGTTTACCCGAAATCACGTACAATACATTACTATAAAGTACCTACGGTTGGCAACCCCAGTTGTGCTTGTTGTAAATTTCATTCCCCTTTATGAAATACGCGACGATCAAGTAAATCGTGCTAACTATCGTTTAAAGGAAAGTAGTTCGTAATAAACGTTTTTTTTAATCAACCCATGATCACGATCCATGCATGTCGGTTGAAACGTCGCGTCCGGCAATCAATATAGGTATATATTACCTTTTAAATACTTTATCGCGAGTAAGACCCGTTAACTAGCATTATATTAACTACCTAGTTCATAATAGCCTGATAATGTCTTAGTTTATGTACAATCGGGGTCTCCTACAACAACAAAACGAAATCTTTTGGAACAGGATACACTCATCGCACGCGTTGGTGCGGGCGCGGGGGTGGGCAGGGTAAGACCCGCCCACCTCCGCGCTACAAGGCCAAGTATGAAACGATGTTTACTATTTATTTTGCTTCGAAAAATATAAATTATGAGCAATATTTTAAAAATTGGTTGTTGTTTGCTTCTTCCTGTTGTCGACGTCACGTGACGATATTATGACATCACATTTTGGTTCGAATATTATCATTTACTATTTTACTCACATCACTCACTCATTACATCACACTCATCATTTTTTAACTAGTTACTATTAATGTGTTCATATCTGGTTTGGTTGACATTGTAATAAATATTCGGATGTAATAGTAATATTACATGAGATAAATATTTCTTGGACGTCGTCGTCACCATATATGCTTATAATTATTATTTAGACACGAATATTTAACTAAATCATACCAAAGCATGAATAATGTTTTAGGATTAGTAACATCGCATTATTAATGTGATCTTTACTTACATAAGTACCACAATATTCATTAAGTAGGTAGGTACTTATCTATTGTTTTGTTACTTGACTTTAAACTATTATTACATATTAATTATTGATTTCCCTACAAAATCAATAATTAATATGGATATAAAAGTAAAAGAATACAATGTCAATAATTATTATGACATAGTTAAAAGATTACGAGCCATGACTAATAAGCGTAAAGCATACCTAGTAACTCAGTTGTTTTTTAATCTATTAATAGGTACATTGTATTTTATAGGAAGTATATCAATAATTATATTATTAGCTTTAACTTCTGTTAAAGTATTAAGCAGGTCCAGATAATATTGTCTTCTGTTTACGCGAATGTTATTCATTGAAATTAAACTACTATATACGGATTTTATCGCGTTGTTTATTTATCAACTTTCCCCGACGTTTCGCAAAGTTGATAAATAAACAACGCGATAAAATCCGTATATAGTAGTTTAATTTCAACAGGTCCAGATAATTAATATTTCATAACAAAACTTTAGTTGACAATCAAGCTTCGACTGTCTATTGAGAATCGACGCGACAGGTAGGCGCGCTACTCGACGCCGCCGCCGCGGCTACCGGCAGCTCTCATACACGATATTATACAAGGAAATTCACGAAGCTGACCGGAATAAACCGAACGCCGCCGCCGCGATACTCGCGCGTGCGTGTGATTTGATTTCAAGTATGGCGTAGTGGTTTAATCGCTTAAACTGGGTACTTATCGACGTGCGGAGTGTTATGGGTTCGACTCTCACACAGAAAATAAATTATGTTCGACAGATTTTTTGTGTTGAGTCTGTTATACGGCAAAGGAGTAACCGTTTGAGTCTTAAAAAAAAGTGCTGGTTATTATATTTATTTTTCGATAGTTAAATTCAAAATAATCTATGTGATGTATTTTATAAATAGTCATAATTCAGTAAATTTCAACAGAGACTAAATACTAGGCATTGCCCAGTTGTTTTCAAAAATCTGAGCGCTATATTTTTTGTTATTTTATATTTACAATTATAGTGAAATATAGATAACTAACTGCCAAAGTAGTACCCGAACATCAATCGCAATCGCATACATAATGAAATATATTGTTTAATTAATACTTTTTAAAACGCATTCATTAAAATTATATGAAAAAAATATATACAAGGTCAAATTTTGACAGCAACACGATATATTCACGAAAATCCGACCGAGTAAATGAGAATCACCAAAGTGTGATCGTACGCATTTCGGCACACAACACTATAGGTAGATAACTTTTATTTTCAAGGTAGCGCTCATTTTGCATCGGCTCGTATAAATATGTTCTATCCGTGGTAAACAGTCAAGTACCTATTTTACTGTCGTTGGGACAGCCATCTCTTAAGAGCTGTTATCAAATAGGATTCGGAACTTGTGTACTTGTTATGGGTAGATGGCAGCAGTGGCGCTAGTTTTGTGCTGCCATCTAATATAAAAAGATAGTAACCAAAATAGCCAGTAGAATAGCCAGAGTTAGGCGTGTCCAAGATTTTTGTATGGGATCAAGTATCTGTACTAATATAGTATTATATTATCTGTGGTATAAGTATAAAATTCTCTCGCGCACCCCTGTGCCGTACGGTCTATTTAATAGAGCACAAGTCAATTTGTAGAACTAAACCAGCGTATCCCAAACTTTTATTATTATCTTACGTACGACCATATAAAGTAAAACGCGAGTAATTATGGAAGCAAACAAATGCGGAATCTGCGCCGAGTCCCTATTTGATGGTGCTCATTGTACGATGTGTAATCTGGATCTTCATTTTCACTGTGGTGGAGTAACTGAAACCGGATATCGCAAACTTGGAGAAAGGAAACTTACTTGGCGTTGCGGTAGATGTAAACAATCGGGCTCTAACCACCCACCTTCGTCCCCAAGAATCGAGTCTGAGGCGCAAATATTGAGAGAGATAAAAGCACTCTCGGATAAACTTTCACCGCTAGAAAGCCTAAAGGATGAGGTGATTGCACTAAGAGTTGAACTAGTCGGACTAAAAGCCTCTCTTGATGACACAAACACTCAGTTGAAAGAATTTAATAGCAGGATTAAGGAGGTTGAACTGAGACTTGAGAAGGTTGAAAAAACTCAGAGCCAGGTAGACTTCATTCAGTCCCAGGTAGACCAGATTCATACTCGCGTGGAGAGGATAGAACAGGAGTCGCATTCGAATGAGCAATGGGCCCGAATGAACAATCTGGAAATTAAAGGCATACCGCAAGTTAACAATGAAAATCTTTTTGATATTTTGTTTAAAATTGCGTCCAAGATCCAATATCAACTAGTTAAAACCCAAATTAATTTTATCACCAGAGTGCCAACTCGTGAAAAAGAGCGTGCTAAACCTATCATAGTTAGTTTTTGTAATCGTTATATCAAGGAGGATTTTGTGACCGCAGCCAGAATCGCATCGAAATCTTGTCCACTCATGACTGGAAATATTGGACTTGCAGGCAATCACCGAATTTTCGTAAACGATCACCTTACCACGCAAAACAAAATGTTGTTAGCAAAAACAAAAAAGACAGCCGCCGAAAAAGAATACCAGTATGTATGGGTCAAGTACGCCAAGATTCACGCACGAAAAAACGACACTACGCATATAATAATCGTAAAAACAGAACGAGACTTAATAAAATTAGTGTAATTCTTATTCTATATAATATTTACAAATTAACTGCATTTATATATTATAAATCTGTGAACAACCTGCCTAAACATTTACAGTTTGAGAACCGTCGTTCTCGATATGAACACTCTGTATTCCATCAGTTAGTGTGTCAATGCACAGTGTCTCTTAATAAACTTATTAAATATAATAATTTTCCAGATGTTGTACGCTTCTTGATTTTGGATCTTACTTGCATACAATTTAAGCTCAAATTTCTTTGTCTCTTATCTTCACTTATGACTTATCTAACATTAGTTGACTTACCAGCGTCTTGTATTGTTTCTATTCATAAGCCATTAGCGATGTACATTCAAAGTGAATGTTTTGCTGAACACAGTGCTTTGTTGTGTTTAGTTGATGTTTTTGTCCCTACCTGTAGTTATTTTAATAATGTTTTTTCTCTGCAATGCAATAGATTATTGTTGCATTGTTTTATATTAACGTGTTATATAGTTAGATTAAAGCTCAGAAATGGTGACCCTTAATATATACTATCAAAATGTGCGTGGATTACGCACGAAAACGTATTCCTTCTTAAGAAACGTATGTCTAAATTCTTATGATATAATCATACTTACGGAAACTTGGTTAGTGGACAGTGTGCATAGTAATGAATTGTTCGACGGTCGTTATTTAGTGTGGAGGCGCGATCGTGATTATTGTCGTATATCACAGACACGGGGTGGTGGTGTGTTAATTGCTGTGAGATGTGATTTAACCGTTATAGAAAGGTGTGACTGGCGCAGTACTGCGGAGGATATTTGGGTTTCTGTTATTATGAAGAGGTCTAGACCCGCGGCGACCTATAATGTGCATATCTGTGGCGTTTATTTATGCAAAGAAAATGCAGGTAATGCTTATAACACACAGTTACATAACTTCTCTAACCGTCTAAATAATTTAATGATGACTCATTTACTTGATAAATTTATTATAGTGGGTGACTTTAATTTTGGTAATCAAGTGGATTGGGCTGAAAATATTGATAGTATTGGCCTGTCTCCTATAAATTATACTAGTAGCTATCTTACGGATTTTTTTGATTCGGTTGAAACCTGCAGTTTATCGCAATTAAATAATGAGCGTAATGTCAACGGTAGGCTTTTGGATCTGGTTTTTTCTAACAGCCCTGTAACAGTACAAGAATGTGATATGCCACTAGCGCTGCCTGTTGACTTACACCACAAACCTTTACTAATCCAGGCTGACTTAATGGAGCTGCATAAACTTGAGGAAAGGAAAAGTACCAAGTACCTCTTTCATCGCGGCAATTATGATGCTATTACATCTGCCCTTGATCAAGTTAACTGGCCTGAACTGTTGAGCTCGCAGTCATTAAACCACGCTGTTACAGCTTTTTATAATAAGTTATATGAGATTCAAGAACTATATATCCCCAAGAAATCAATACGACACTCATCGCATCCTCCCTGGTACACTTCTGCTCTGATAAAAGTACTAAAAGAAAAGCATAAGTTTCACCGCAAGTTCAAACAATATAAAAATATGTCCGATTATTATTCATTTTCTTTATTGCGTGCTAGGGCTGTCCGGTTAGAACATGAGTGTTTTAATACCTACATGGAAAAAGTGGAGGCTTCAATAATTACTAACCCCAAGTGCTTTTGGTCATTTATAAAGAGTAGGAAGAATACTTCTAGGTACCCTAATGTACTGCGATATCAAGATATATCTGCTGAAACTGGACCAGAAATAAGTAATTTGTTCGCTAAATATTTTCATTCCACCTTCCAAAGTAAAAGTACAGTATCAAATGACTCACGCTCCACAAATTATTTATGTGATGCTTATTCTAACATCAATTGCATCAGTTCTGTACAAGTATCGCATGAATATGTTCTAAAAATGCTAAAATCGCTAGATCTTAGTAAATCTGGTGGTCCAGATTTAATTCCGCCGGTATTGATAGTAAATTGCGCTAAAAGCTTAGTTGTGCCAATTTGTATTATTTTCAAACGTTCCTTAACGGAAGGACTAGTACCGCATATATGGAAATCAGCCTTTATAACACCCATCTTAAAGAAGGGGGATAAATCTGACATTGAAAACTATCGCCCTATTTCGAAATTATGTTTATTTGCCAAAGTTCTCGAACGCATTGTGTATAACCAGGTTTACTCAGCTGTACAGAGTACTCTAGGTGACGCACAGCATGGATTCCTACGCAAGCGATCAACCATATCAAATCTTATTTTGGCTACTGACTATATTACAAGCGGGATGGAGCAACGAGCACAGGTAGACGTAATCTACACAGATTACAGCAAATGCTTTGACCGAATTGATCATACTGTGCTCCTACGTAAGCTTTGGGCGGCTGGTATACATGGTGACCTATATCGCTGGTTCTGCTCGTACATAGATAACAGGACGCAAGCTGTAGTTTTACAGGGATACACTTCTGGCTGGTATACTGTCCCATCTGGCGTGCCCCAAGGGTCGTTACTGGGTCCTCTTTTATTCACTATCTTCATTGCGGATATAAAATATTGTTTTAAAAACTCATATATACTCCTATATGCCGACGATATGAAAATATTTAAAATCATACGTAGATTCGTCGATGTCATGCAACTTCAACAGGACCTAGACTGCTTCGTCAAATACTGTAAACGTAATATGTTAGAGTTGAATGTATCCAAATGTTCCCATATTACTTTCTCGAGACTAACATCAAGTATTGGTCATGGTTACAAACTTGACAATAAATCTGTCACCCGAGTCCACCACATTAAAGACCTTGGAGTAATATTTGACGATAAACTATTATTTGACAAGCATGTAGACAGCATAGTAAAAAAAGCCTCAAAAGTACTAGGATTCGTACTCAGATCAACTGCATGCTTTCGTTCCTTAAAGCCAGTGAAAATATTGTACTGTTCCTATGTACGTAGCCACCTTGAGTATGCCTCCCAAGTGTGGAATCCACAATATCAAATTTATATATCACGAATCGAGGGTATACAGAGAAAATTCTTGCGATGTCTAGATTATAGGGCTCAACAATTCTCAACGGACTACGTTGACCGGTGTAAGCGATACCATTTTTTACCGCTTGAATGTAGACGTAATATCAGCGATATCTGTTATTTGGCAAACATCGCAAATGGCTCTATTGACTGTCCCGATCTCCTTTCTAATATCTCATTGCGTACTAATCAATTAGGTTTTAGAGAGCGGCCCTTGTTAGTGGTCCCATTTGCTGCAACAAATTATAGACGCAATTCTTTCTTTTTGCGCAGTGCTAGAAATGTCAACAATATACTAACAAAATTAGATATTGATATATTCTGCAACAGTTCAAAATCAATAAGAGACAAACTTAATAAAGATTTCTTTTTAAATGAAGGAAATGTGTAAGATTTCTGATTTCTTTTCTCTTTAATGTTCTTTTATATATATATTTTCTTTTTTTGTAGATATACTTTTTTGTGACTTTGTAATGTACTTATATACTTATAATCTTTTTGTTTATTTTACTTGTATACATGGTTGAATAGTATTATATAAGTATTTGGTAACATGCAAATAAACAAGTGCTGTAAAACCAATATGTGAAAGCTTGTAATTAGCAATATGTTTACCTACTTAAGTCTATATATATCTTTTGTCATTAGTCTGTAAGCTTTCCTAACAATAAATAAATAAATAAATAAATAAATAAATCAGTATTCAAGATATCATTACGAAAAGGCAACTACGATGACAGATGCGACAAAGTTGAAAAAATCGAGCATCGCGCTGTGATAAAATTCCTTACAAAGCAAGGAAAGACTCAAAAAGTTATTTATAAAGAAATGGTGGCTGTTTACCAAGATTCTGCTCCTTGATTATCTACTATTCAAAAGTGATTTAGTGAATTTAGACGGGGTAGAGAGCAGGCGCGTGCGCTTCATACAAGCAAATAAGCAATGCATACCCTAGTCCGCTGGCCTATGTAAATCTATATAATCGAAATCTATTTATTAAATACTACAAGCTGAATAATAATAAATCCACTATAAAATTATCAGATACAATAAGAGCTTGTGTCTCTGCCATCTATTAGTCCGTGAGCGAACTACTAAACAAATAGCTTGTGACACTGCCATCTATTGATCCTTGAGCGAACTACTAAACAAATAGAATATTTAATAGAGAGCTGTCTGGAAGCAAAAATAATTTTGCTTATTGGCAGTACATTTAAACGTCAATCGATTACGCTGTCTACGAGACAAATATTTTGCTCTCGTGTGTAAAATGCACGTGTTGCTCGCCGACTGAAAGCACTGCCTACAATGATATTATTATAATAATAGATTATTGACTGGATGGCAACACTGGCCGAGTTGACAAAACCGCATATTTTAAAATTCATAAAAATGTAAATAAACATCTAAACAGCATAAACATTGGTGTGACAGAGTGCTAAAACTATAATTTTTAAGTGATATTATTTGTGACGATCTACAAAACTATAAAGCTGCGGAAGTGACTATGGACTAAAAAGTACAGTTTCTCAGTGTTTAGTGCTGTTTTCAACAAATAATCTGCATTCATGATAATACTACAACATTAAACTCGGACAGTTATCATAATTAGTAAGTTCTAGTGACTTTTTTAACATTCTCACTGAAACAACAAATACAGACAAAACGGTTAAGAAAATTATTTTGTATTTGGACTTTGAATTTTTCGATTATTCGACAGCTAGCGCCAAAATTTCCTCAAGCGGTCAATAGAAGAACAAATAATTAGTACTAGTATTGCCATTATTGGCTCCAAGTGGCAAGTAGAAGAACTAAAAGTGAAACCATAAAGTACTACTAGCGCCATTTTTGACATCAAGCGACAAGTAGCAGAACTAAAAGTGTTACCATACATAAAAAATAATAATTTGATGGTAGAAATTTTGTTGCTTCTACTATAATAATTTCAAAATTTCGAGACAACTAAATAAATTAATAGACGAGAAAAATGGCTTCACCAAGTGAACATATCACCTACCGTAAACCATATAGATCAAGTTCATTAACTAATTTGTCCAACGTAACAAATAGTAGCGAGAAAGCCATTTTTGATGCGACAATGATGAGTATTCCAGATAGCTTACACGATAACAGCAACATCATAAGTGATCTTAATGAACAAATAAAAAAACTCACCATGCAACTATCAAGCGCACATAATGAAATTGAAAATTTAAACATCGAAAACTTCCGTTTAAAAACAGACTTACAAATGATGATCAAATCTACTAACACACTCAAGAAAATATGCTCAACACCGTGTAGGAAAACTTTATCACCGGTACGCAAGATTAAAACTCCAAATCAAAATAAAGAACCAAGCTGGCGAAACATAAATGAAACAATAATAAATGACTTGCAAAACAATCGTCCAGAAACCACGCCCATAATGCACAGTAAAGAGACACAGACGACTTTTACATCAAGCAAACTGGAGAAAGTACCTTCTGCTGCAAAAATATTATATGATAATGATAAAGAGAAGGCGAGCTTAATTAAAAAGCCTAGACAAAAAAATAAGTTGTGTATTTTAAGCAGCTACGCAACCAAGGGGTCCTTGTCTACACTTCAAGAAGTGTACTCAAACTACTCTCACTTCTGCCACTACATCCGGTCTAATAGCAGCGTTACAGAACTAATAAGAGACATTGAGCTTAAACTTAATGGTTTCACCCTAAATGACTACTGCATTATCCATATCGGGGAAAATGATATAAAAGAAGAAAGAGATTACATAGACATAATAAACAAGTTGAGGACATCCCTACAAAAATTAAATCACACTAATATAATAATTTGTGCAGCCACCTATGTTGCGGGCGCTCCAATATACAATTTCAAAGTAGAAATGTTTAATAATCACCTGTATTTAGATATTCAAAGTAATGAATACGCGTATTTCTTTGATAGCAACCGTGATTTATCACCCGAAATGTTTTCCCACAAAACTGGGAAAATAACGAATTATGGAATGAAGAACATACACGACAAAATTGTATACAATATGCTGGATTTAGATATATTTTATCAGGCAGACGAAGAGACGATAAATAGCAAGCCTGAAGATAACGTTTCCATCAACCTCACCAACCAACTAACCAATGTTAAAACTCAAGGATTGAATTATTCACAAGCGAATAATAATAACACTGAAATTAACAATACATCAGAAGAGACATCAAACCAGTTTTTTCTTCAATCAGCGGATCACTAAATCGGACTTGGATACTGAAACCTCAGCTATTTTAACAGGTATCAATATATTTCACCAGAACCTATGTGGTATTAGTAATAAGAGACAAGAATTAGAAGTTTATCTGCAATCTCTTGAATTAAAGGTAGACTACTTATGTATTAGCGAACATTTTTTAAATGACAAGTCTGTAACTTCTTTTTCATTGGATAACTATAATCTTATTTCGTGGAATACCAGGAGTAAAAAGACTAGAGGTGGTAGTCTAATTCTGGCACATGTGGATAGGAATGCTGAGAATATTGATGTAATAAATAAGCTTTATAAGATGGACAGTTTCGAAATATGTTGCATTAAAGATATCGAGACTGGTCTATACATATGTTGTTGTTATCGTAGCCCTTATGACAGTAATTTTGATATTTTCATGACACGTTTGGAAAAATGCTAGAACATTTATTTAACAGGAACTGCGTAATTTGCGGAGACTTCAAGTTACTTTCAGATAGTAGGAAACGCGGAGAATTTATTAGTTTGTTGACGTGTTTCAATTTCAGGCATCTTGTGAATGATGCAACTTTTATTCGTAATGGATCCTTTTCGTGCATCAACCATCTTATTACCAACTTACCAGATTTCTACATAGTAAAAAGTGAAGTCGACCACAATGGCCTAGCTGATGGTCATGGTGGTATTTTTGGTAATTTTCGTTTGGAAAATCTTGCGAGCAAGGCAAACAACTACAACCGGCACATTGTTATAAATAAGAGAGTTTTCAGTTCTAAAAATGGGATGCTTTTTAAGCAGGGAATACTGAAACATAAATGGAGTAGTATGGGAATTAACGCATTCATAAAGACCTTTTCAGATGTCTTCAAAAACTGTTACAAAAAAAGGGAACGTAGATTGAACGTCATTAAAAGTACTAAAATGAAATGGATCACAAATGGTATTCGAACGTCAAGTCAAATGAAACGTTTTTTATGTGCTAACAATGTCAATAATCTTAATATAAGTTTTCAACGTTATAAAAACAATTATATTAGAATTTATAGAAGGGTTATCACGAAAGCTAAAAAAATTACTATCAGAAACCAAATAAATGACTCAACTAACGGAAGCAAGGAAATATGGCAAATTGTAAACAAATGCACAAACAGAACTAAAGTTAAACATACTGAACGACTTCTACTTAAAATTGACGGTAAAATTTTTGACGACTCCACGGAAATGGCGTGCATACTGGTACAGCATTTTAATTACAAGTGTTCTACTGGCGACAATAATAATACCAATGCGATTGCACTACTCCAGCATTGTACAGAATGGGTTGAAAGGGATCTTTGTTTTACGCCTACCACTCCTAATGAAATAAGTAATATTGTCAGAAAGATGGGTAATAAACGATCCTGTGGCTACGACGAAATTCCTATTTCTGTGATTAAAGATCATTTAAATATACTTGCCGTACCACTTTCTTGCTTTTTCAATAAATGCATTGATGAAGGAATTTTCCCAGAGCAGTTTAAGGTAGCAAAGATCATTCCCATTCACAAAAAAGGCACTAAGTCTAATCCAAAAAACTATAGACCAATTTCCTTGCTGCCAACGCTTTCAAAGATTTTTGAAAAAATTATTAAATCTCGGCTTGTACTTCATTTCAACTTAAACAAAGTCTTACAGAGGAGACAATTTGGTTATCAAAAAAACGTTGGCACAGGAGATGCTATGTACACTCTTGTTAATGACGTGATAACTAACATTAATAACAAAATGAAAGTGGCTGGTGTATTCCTGGATCTAAGCTCAGCATTTGACACTGTCGATCATGATCTACTCATTGCTAAGCTTAATCACTATGGAGTTAGAGGTAAAGCCTTACAACTTTTATCTTCTTACCTTAAAAATAGGAAAATGTTTGTTGAAATCACAGAGACACGGGAAGGGCGTAGACAAGCTCATAAATCATCTTTTTCCAATATCTGTGCCGGTGTTCCGCAGGGATCCATTTTGGGTCACATATTGTTCATTATATTTACTAACGACTTAATAAATTATATAAATGAAATTTTGCCCGACTTACGACTTGTAGTTTTTGCGGATGACACTAATGCTATTATTGCAGCAAATAACATTAAAGACCTTACGGGAAAAGTTAATATCGCACTTAGCCATTTTCACTCATGGTTTTCGGTAAATAAGTTAAAAATCAATAGTGCAAAGACTAATATAATGCTCTTCAAAACGACTGCTCGCAATAAAGAAACCATGGAAATTGTACTTAGTGAGGATAAAATAGAACTAGTCAATGAAGCTAAATTCTTAGGATTGCATGTAGATGAATTTTTAATTGGAAAAAAGAATTAGCCGCCATAGATGCATATATATCGTCTGCGTGTTATGCGTTACGAATCCTTCGGGATGAAATAGGCGTTAAAGAATTAAAAATCGTATATTACGCGTTAATCGAGTCAAAACTAAGATATAGTGTGCACTTTTGGGGCAATAGCTATAATTATAACTGTCACAGAGCGTTTGTCCTTCAGAAAAGAGCTGTACGTACGATAGTCCGGATATCACAGAGAGAGAGTTGTCGTCCTTATTTTATTCAATTAAATATTCTCACAGTAACTAGTCTCTATGTTTTAGTACTCCTGACTAACCTTAAGAAGTACCTACACGAATACGAAACACAAGAAGAAAGATTAGATAGAGAGGGATCACGCAGAATGGATCTGAGAAACAAAATAAGTCCTCATTTCAACATTGTGAAACACAGTCCGCAATATCAAGCAGTGCACATTTTCAACAAATTGCCACTTCACTTAAAACGTTTGATATACACATCGACATTTAAAACAAAGCTTCAAGCGTTCCTGTTAGATAGGTGTCTCTACTCAGTTGAGGAATTGTAGGCATAAGTGAGAGAGGGACTTTTCTCGTTGTGGTGTATTATTGTGATTTTTCTGTAATTGTTTTCTTGTTAGTATTTTTTGTTGTATATTTCAATTATTTTTTTTATTTTAATGAATGTGACATTGATCTTTTTAACTTTATAACATAATTGAATTTTGATTGTTTTCTTTTTTATTGTAGATTTGTGGGACATTTATTTATTTACTTTTATCTTTCTATTATATGACTCCTTGCTGTTATGAATTTGACATTGAACTGTTTAACTTTTAAGTATAGTATTTTTTTGCATTTATTGACATTAAATTATAGTAAGTAATATTATAACAATTGTAATATGTATTATGTTCCGACACAATGAAAATTGTTTGTGAATAAATAAATGAAAATGAAATGAAAAAATGATAATCCAACCAGTTTAAATAGTTGTCAAAAACATCATAATTGTTGTTTATTATAGGCCTATTATTTTAGCAATATAGCATCGTACGCCATTATTAATTATTTCACAGAGCTGTCGAGGGGATTTTGAGCGCTTTGTATTACTGTAAATTATGGAAAATTATACCTGTGAGATCTGTGTTGGTGATGTGTGTTTAAATATATTATAAACTGGTGTTTTCTCGACGTTGTCTTTTGATGACAAAAATAAAATAATTTCTCTTGGACGCTGTGTTCGCGATTTAGATCTAAAACAACGGAAAGGTAATACGACACGTTCTTTTAATAAAAAGTATTATGATATCTATAGCTGGCT
The DNA here is from genome assembly GCA_963675205.1 of Catocala nupta. NCBI lineage: Eukaryota > Metazoa > Arthropoda > Insecta > Lepidoptera > Erebidae > Catocala > Catocala nupta. Next base: position 7,741,276 of record OY776102.1, read on the forward strand.
AGCGGGCTGTGTACACACAAACAAACTATTTTATTTGTTAACCATATTGCGATCGACCGAAAAGAAAACGAGGTGTTGACAATTTTCAACAATATTACAGGCGCGTGTTTATAGAGATTATAATTGACAATGTCTTGAACGAGTGTCGTAGTCGTTATAAAAACTTAAAGGCCTTAAGTTTTTCAATCTACTTTCGTATGAATATTATACTTTGTATTGTAATAATTTTCCAGAGCAATCGATCGTCGAACTCATTAATTCGCATGAACATTCCTTTAACACGGATGGCCTTAGGAATGAGCTCCGATGCGTTTATAAATCAGATGAATTATAAACGGTAGGAATATTTGATCTTATTCAATATTTACATACAAACAATTTAATAGCCATATTGCCCGAAGTTTACAAATTAGCAAAATTAATAGGTAGTTACGATTCCAGTTAGTAGCGCATCGGCTGTACGATCATTTTCTTGCTTAAAAAGAATCCATACATATCTACGAAACACACAGGGCCAAAGCAGACTCACTGATTTGTCTATGATTTCAATTGAAAAATAACTTGTAATGATTTTAAAACGATCTTGTAATTTTTACGACGACGTTTTATAGAATTATTTAAAAAAAGATAGGCGCGTTGATTGGATTTATAAAAATTAAAATAATACCTACAGTCAAGTATGTTAGTAATTTCGTTCATTTATTTTTGTTAATTTGCGCAAGAAACACTTAACATCTCACGGCCTTGTAATACCTACAAGGCCACAATGGATATCATTTAGGTGACTTGTTCTCACCATCAGTCACTTATTTGGATATTCATGGTGGCCACACACACAATCATCAATGGTGCCATGTCGAAAAGTCACTGAATTGAATTTGGTAAGACATTTTATTTATTTATTGTACACAGATATTGTATATACACACAAAAACATTTATAAATGAAATGTAGGGCCCTCGCAGAGGTTTCGGGTAGGGCGTGCATGCCCTACCAGAAATCTTTGTGCACGCCCCTGGTAGAGAGAGTATTGAACTCATGGCCAATGTGTTTTGAGATTCTAAGGGTATCTTACTGATTGAGTACACAAAAAAGGGTTAAAGTATTACTGCCGCATCTTACGCTAACACCCTACGTAATTAAAAGGAGGCAGTAAAAAAAAAAGACTTCGAAAATTAACCGCAGGTGTCTTGCTTCTTCACGACAACGCGCCGGTTTACACAGGGCGCGTTACTAAGGCTGCTGTGCGGGCATGCGGATTTGAAGAAATCAATCATCCACCCTACAGCCCAGATCTGGTCCCTAGTGATTACTTTCTGTTCCTAAACCTTAAGAAAGATATTCGAGGTAAACGTTTTTCCGACGATAAAGAGTTGCAGGAGGCAATTGATGAACATTTTTCAGACAAGGAAGGAAAAAATATTTTTGCATGTTTTGAAATGTTACTTTCCCGCTCTAATAAGTGTATTGTGGTGATGGGGGACTACATGGAAAATATAATTTTTCAGAATTTTCTGCTTATTCTTTCATGCCTATACCGAGAATACATTGAACACCCCTCGTACATAATTTAGAAACTGTTACACTACTACACTACTATTAATCTTTACTAATGTTAAGCTAATTAAATTATTAAAACAATTAAAACTATTTGTATTTAAGTTTACACTTTCCCTGACGTTTCGGTTGCTTTTCAGCAGCCATGGTCATTGGGAGACTCATTATTTACTCCCTTATTAACCACTGAGTCTTCTTCGAAGAGGTTAATGAAAGCACTATGTGGGTCCGTGTCTGTCTGTTAGTGACAGGCATAACTCCGGAACCACTACACTAATTGACATGTAACTTGGTATGCAGACACCTTGGGGTCATACCACGGTCGAGTTAGAATATGGGCCCTGTGGGTCAAAAGACCCCGAGATATAGGGGCCACAAGGTTACATGTATTTTAAATGCTTTTACATTTAAGACCTTGTAACTTGGTGTGCAGACGCCTTGGGATCATACCTCGGTCGAGTTTGAATATAGGCCCTGTGGGTCAAAAGACCTCCGAGATATAGAGGTCATTTCTTTTCATTACTTTTACATTTAAGACGTAGAGGTTGAATCTTGAGTTTTTACTCCCATCTCATTTTATAACCAATTTAGAATTTATTTACACAAAAAGATTTCTTTGATTGCTATTTGCCCTTGTGTGAAAATAATGTACAAAGACGACATAGGTAACTACCCTATTGTGGAATTGCTTTAGTTGTAGAATATAATTATAATAAATACTTACCAGAACTCGTTTCCGGGATGCGCATTACCGTCCCAAGGATACGTCATCACTAACAGTTTTCCCTCGTGTTCGCCTGTCAGCTGTGAGGACGGCTGACGCTTCAGGATTTGCATGTTTATACCGCCTGCGAACATTTAATACATGTTATAAGTACGTATCTTTTTATTATAAGTGTATACGAATTGTATATATCGGCGTAAATATTCTGCTCTGAAGAGTTATTCCACCTTATCCCGCACTCCCCTTTCCTATCAAGAACAACGCGTGCTGGGCTGCCATCAGATGCCATCCTTACACGGTGGAGTCGACTAGAGTGCGTACCAACAAGTTTGGGTCCTCATATCTCTGCCGAACGATCAAGGCATGGAATTCTCTGCCAAGGCACGTGTTTCCTTCTTCCTTCAATCCTGGGTCCTTTAAGCGGGGCGTGAAAAAGCACCTTCTCAGGCCGTCAAAGTAGAGACCTCAACATCGCCTCGGCTGCTATGAGGACGATGTGGAGGCCACTGCTCTTAGACCACACGACTGCTTACCATCAGGCGGAGTGTGGAATTTTTGACGAGTAAAATAAAAAAACGCAATTTATTCAAATCGGTGTAACTGGCTGACTGTATAAAATTCAAATATGAAGATCGAATAAACAGTAATGCGACTATGTCATTTGGATACGTGATTCATTCGAACGCGACTTATAAAAGACCGTCCGCATCTGTAGGAACGGCAATCAGTCGTCGGCGATCAAAGCCGACGGATCTAACGTGATAGTGTTTCGTTACTGGTTTAAAAAGTGTTATAATATATGAGCATGGATAACGGATATGGCACTTTCAATGGAGACACCCGTCTTCCTACACTATAGAAACGCCTTTATTCCTACAAGTACTTGTGAAGTTTTCTTTCGAAGACCCAAACGTGAGTCATCATCATGGAGCCAACAATTGTGACGTAATGCTGACGTCACACCTTTTAAAAACACTGGAGATTCATCATATATAATAATATCACATATAGATATTATTATAAACTACACCTGACGCTAGAACTGTAAACTATACGTATCTGCAAGAACATAGGGAACTACACAGACATTCAGGTTGCTTACAAAGTTTTCCTTTAAGCCGGGCGATAATTACTTATTTAATATGCACATAACTTTTAAAAGAAGTTATTGTCTGTTCCGCTGAGCCATCACTAATGCTGTAGATTTGTGAAACAAGTTAGTAACCGCGACTTTACCCGCGTAAATACGGAAACGCATACCGAAATACCAAGATACCTTTAAATCCATACAACGGTTCTGACGTGATTGAGTAAAAAACTTGTAAGCAACATCCAAACCTTCAAAACATCCAACCATTTTCACCTAAATCCACATTTATAATGCTAGTAGGAAAGTTTAACTTATCTTAACTTATCTTGTGTGGGGGCCAGTCAGTACAGACTGGCGACACTTCGACCCAGTGGATTCTTTTGTGTCGACTTCCCCAATAACGACTGCCATAGATGTTGATGGCAGCCGGGACCGACGGCTTAACGTGATCTCCGAGACACGGAGCAGGCGATAATTGTCAATCAATATGCACATCATTTCGAAAAGTCTATATGACTTTGTGACTTTCGAAAGTCAGAGCTCTATCTATATGACTTCCGAAAGTCAGAGGTGCGCGACGTGGGTTCGAACCGGAGACCCTCTGCATTGCAGTCTGTGTCTCCCCACTGAGCTATCGCTGCTCTTAGTAGGAGAAAATATGAAAGACTTACCTCGTGGATGCCTTTTGCATTCCAGGAACAACCTCTTTTCCTTAGCTTTAGGAGAGCCTGTATCGCTGAACATTTCTGTAAATAAAAACAACCATTTTATTAAAATGGATTTATTTATTGATGCGTAAATTCCTATTACGTGGGATCTAAAGCATGACTGGAAAGTATGAGTGTAATACATCTGTACAATCTTTGGAAATGTTATATCTTCGGGTTTTTTTCTTTTCTTTCTTTTCGTGTGATTAGTGGCCAACCTGTTGTCAAGAGTTGTTCAAGCCACCCGTAGGCCTCTGACGTGGCTTAACGACTGCTGTAAATTTGACAACAACCGAGACCGACTTTTTACGTGCATTCCGAAGCACGGAGACGCTCAGATGAAATACCACTAAGCGGTCACCCATCTATAGACTGACCGCATCCAACGTTGCTTAACCTCGCTAATCGTTTACCGATCAGTGAGTGCAACTAGCTATGAGAGCCTCTACTTCCGGTGAGCCGGCTTATACGTACCGTTCCCAAATAGTTTCAACGTGATAAAAAACGCTTTTGGGATATCTTCGCTTCGAATTTTTGCAGTACACATTTTTAAAAGCATATTATATATACATTAAAATGATTAACTGGTAGCTGGCTGATAGCATTTTAATTTTTACAAAGGTATGCATTTTTACAGCTCACTGTACATATTGCGAGATACGAGAATGTCACAGGTTGCGCCGGCGCAAGCGACTCGCGATGTCCGATGTCGCCTTCCCGCTCTGGCCACTGCCGCACTGATATTTAGCTGACTCAACAGAGAGACTGTATAATCTTACCTAATATTATAAATGCGAATGTGAGTTTGTTTATATATTTTTTATACTTGCACGCCTTTATTACTCGACCCATCATCATGAAATTTCGCATACACGTTGTCAGGGGTACAGAAAAGGATATAGAGTACCTTTTATTCAGAAAAAACTGTTAATAATTTAACCAAATTTACATCTACGCGACCGAAGCTGCGGGCAAAATCTAGAGTATAATATTACCTAATATTTTGGCGGTGGGCATGATGTAAGAGAAGTTGATATCGGAGACGTTTTGCAGCAACTCCTTTCGTAGCATGTGTCTCGCCCGCTCTAGGAATGTTAGTACATACACGTCGATCTGATGCGGAGAGATCTTCCATACACCCAGTCCTGGAATAATAACATATTATAAATGCCAATGTTAGCTATATTTTATTATTTTAATAATTAAACAAATAAGCTAACATTGGCATTTATAATATTAGTTATGACTATATTTGATTGCTAAGTTATTTATTTGTTGAAAATAATTATTTTTTTTTATTACATAAACAAAAGCATATTTTATTGCTCTTTTAGAGTTCGAAAAAACTCTTATACAACAGCTTTGTCCGTCCGTCTGTCTGTTATACAACTTAATATGCTTTAACGCGTTAAGTTTTCAACAGTTTAATATAACATTTCGCATACATGTTTTCAGGGGCACAGAAAAGGATATACCTTTCATCCAGAAAAAGTACTTTGCCTGAGGGATAGCTTGTACTGTAAACATACAATATCACTGTTACGTGCTTGGTTTGACGGATAAGAATATAAACAATATTACCGACTAAAACACGTTTTATTCTAACACACAATTTAATGTCGGCCTCGATGGCGTAGTGGTTAGTGTAACCGCCTGCCACGCCTGAGGTCGCGGGTTCGATTCCCGCACAAGTCAAATATTTGTGTGCATGAACATGGATGTTTGTCTTGGTCTGGGTGTTTCTATCTATAATATGTACCTATGTATTGACAAAAAAAAAAAGTATATATGTATGTTTATCCATTGTCTACTATCCATAGTACAAGCTCTGCTTAGTTTGGGCTAGATGGTGTTGTGTATATGTGGTAGAATATTATACTATACAAGGTGGCTATGACCGATGGGCATTAAAATGGACAGAGTATTCCATATGGGCTCAGTGTTAATTCAAAACGGTTAAAAACTCGATAAAGATAAAAATAGAAAATCACTTTTTTCAAACAAATTAAAACAATTTAATACGCAAACACCATTTATAAACATTTACAGTAACCTGCGGTCACTTGCATAACAAAACGGCAACGTCGCATTCTGTTGTCTTTCATTTTGCCGATGGCGGGCGGCGGAGCCACAGATGTTACAAGTGTGTACGTAGCTAATACAGTTTTACGGGCACAACACAATTTTTAGTCAAAGAGAACATGATATTTAGTACCTACATAATTATTACTAACTACACAAATCACCTCAAATCTTTAAATTTTCAATATGTCCACCATTCTCATTTACACACAACTGATATCGACGTAAGATATTATTTTGTAGTCTTACAATGAAGTTATTGTCCGCTACCAAGCTTTTTAATTTATTGAATGCTACAATTATTCTATTTCTAAGTTCGTCTATTGTATTTACATCCGTGGCGTACACTTCACCTTTCACGTACCCCCACAAAAAGAAGTCCATAGGCGTTAGGTCCGGAGATCGAGGGGGCCATCGTACGGGGCTGAATCTGCCCAAACATTTCTGTGAGTCGCGCCCTGAAAGACACCACTGAATGTGGAGGCGCGCCGTCTAAATGGTACCACAACCGCCTATATTCGGCTACGGACAATTCATCTACGTACTCACTAACGGGACCATTTAATATGTCCAAAAACTTTGTCGCGTTAAGGGTGCCGTCAATAAAAATAGGGTCGATGATATGGTTTTTATGCATGCCCGCCCACACGTTCAGTGAAAAGCGGTATTGATGTTCGGACTCCCGAAACATGTGTGGGTTTTCTTCACTCCAATATCTACGATTCTGTCTGTTCTAAATGCCGTTGCGCGTAAATGTACTCTCATCGGTCCACACAATATTGGATAAGAAGTTATCGTCGATAGTAACGTAATTTAACAGCCACTGACAATAACTATTCCTAACCGGCAAGTCTCGCCTCAATAAGGCTTGGACTTTTCTAAATTTGTAAGGTTTGCGCCTATTACGTTTTAAAACCGTATGCACGGTGCCACGACTTACTCTGAATTGTTGCGCGGCTCTATGAAGGCTTGTAGGGTTACGGGCTAAATGCTCCAAGATTTGTTCTTGCAGCTCGTGCAGCGGGTATCCGCTGTGCAGCTACTCCCTCTTGATGCGGCACTATGGGTTTATTTTCCCGTGTCCTTTGTACTGCCTTTACTATAGTGCGGGCATTGCTGGGACATGTACGGCTGTCTCCATACCTTTCTCTGTATGTTCGCAGCGCTAGGGCGGCATTTCCGTATATCAATATCATGTCAGTGAATTCGGACGACGTGTACGTGACGCGAGGCATTTTATTGCAATCAGCGTGTCTAATCAAGTAATCACAATAAAAACAAAAAACAAACAGTGTGTCACAAAGTTAAAAAAGCCAAACACAAACACTATTTAATCCAAAGATCCGAGCGGCTCGGGCGCTGCGCTGTCGCAAACTAAAAAAGTTCTTTTAATTTTTGGAGATTTTAACTCGTTAGGATCCGGTAATTCCCGGACCCAAACAATAGGTACGATGGTCTTTCCAAATGTGGACGCCAGCCGTCGGGCTAATGACCGAGGTCCAATCGCTTTCAAGTGTGCATAGTGATCTATTTTCTTTTCTTTTACTCTTATTGAATAAGAGCGGGACGTTTATTATGATTTGTTCACTCTCTTCATAAAAGTGCAAGAGCGGCAACATTTTACGTAAACGTATGCTTAGACTCTCGGTCAGCTGTTAGGGCAGATACAACCCGTTGCCATTTAGCAAAAACTAAAAGTCTATCCTGTGGCTAAACTACTGCTACTATTGAACTGAAATTTGGTGTAGAGATTGTATGTGGTACATACTATATGTAGTTAGAAATAAAGCCTCACTGTTTAATCCACCCTGTATATTATATTAATTTAAAACACAACATACACTATACTACACTTTTCCAGTATAACTAACTTTAAACTCTGTAGTATTATTCTTCCGTTCGCTCCGATGTATACTTGACCGCTTACGATTGTAAACTGCCTTGGCGAGCGCTGGCCTTCCCCATTTATACGCGGTTAAAACGTTACCGAAGTTTTCTAGAAACGTTATATCCGGTATGTAAACAATACGAAGATTCAAGAATGTGCCAGCGTTCTCTCTACTCTACTCGTACCGACGAACTACGTAGTTCCCTCAGTATTCAATAGATGGCGCTGTAATAAATAATTAGACGAAACTGCCGAGTCTTTCACACAATGCCGAGAGATAGCACTGGGTGTAACATTACTATCAAAAACTATCCAATATCTGTATTATCTAACAACTATATATAACCTCTATGACGGCAATAAACGACTTGAGTTTAATTTAACACTGTTTTAACAGTATGTCTGGCAACCTTAACCTTAATTATTAATAATAAACTTTGTGTGGTCCACAAATGATTGTTCCGAGTCTGAGGGTATCTAATTTGTGTCCGTGTTTGAATGTTTGTAGAGGTCCCGCAACACAAGAATTATCCATGCACTATGAATAATTCTTGCGTCGCAAGGGAACATTGGGGAGCTGTCTTCAAAAAAAGTACTTACCACATCCAATAATATTGACGTAAGCAGACTTCCCTTCCTCCTTAGCCCTCGCATCGGCTTCCAACAGCACTGTTTCTGCTAAAATGCTGATCCGTTTGTAATACACTTCATTGTCAAATATAAACTCGAGTTGCCGTGTGTTCAGCTTGATGAATCTGTCCGTGTATAACTTCTCTTCGCTCTGGTCTGTGGAGTTCACGTATGTGGAAAGCTCTTGGTATGTGTAACTGGGTACCTGTAACAAAAAATATGTATGAAGAATGATTATATTGTCTCTACAGTGTTTTACCCATGTCTTCAAAAATCATACTCAACAACTTTTGTTTAACACTTTTTACAAAACACAATACATTTTCCAAAAAAAATACCGAAATCGGTCAAGCTTAGGATATAAAGAAAGTTTAATTTATATATTAATTGTTTGTTGCGGACTGCGAAGTAACGTCACGAATCGTCCGATCGAGCGGTTTATAAAAGCGTGCTCGGCGCGCAATGACTCACTTCGACATCGGGTGGCGGACGGAACGGTCGTGCTGTATCATCGCTGTTGGGTGATATCAATTCTTACCTACTTTATTTGTTAACGCATTTCTTGAATTATTCAATGATTATTTAAAGGTGAATGTGCATCTGTTATGTTTTTTAAGCTGTTTCACTTCTGATTCTTAACATAAGAAAGAAATAAATTAATAAATAATTATTAGTAATAGTTTACTTCTGTATACTCTAACAGCCATATTCATAAAACTTGTAAAAAGGTTACAACGTCGTTACAAGTTAAAATTGTCAAGAATATGGTTCTTCATAATGCATAAGAATGCTAGCTTGTCAAATAACCACACTGTATACAATAAAGGCGTACAGAAAATTTATGACTAAAGTCTTTTTAAAATGCAATTATTAGACTATTTATTGAGTATTTTAAACGTATAGCCAAGCTGAAGTGGATAAAGCACACAGCGCGCCGAACCGATGGCTGTTGGGGCAGAAAGGTTCTGGAGTAGCAGACACGCAGCCAGATGACGCAGCAGGAGTATGCCCCTCACAAGGTGGACCAACGACCTGGTAATGGTAGCAGGAAACGGTTGGATGCGGGAGGCCTAAGACCGGTCTATGTGAAAGATCTAGGAAGGCCTATATCTAGTAATGGACGTCCTTCGGCTGAGATGATGATCGTATTAAGCCTTTAGTAAGAATAAAGCCGTAAGTTATTCCCACTATTCCTTACCTGGAAGAACTCTGACCACATTTGCCTCCACATGTGTTTGGCGGACTGATTGTTTCGCACGTAGGTAGTCTTGAGCACGTTGAGGCAGGTCGTGGGAGTGACCTCCTCTCCGTAACCGTTCTCGGCGCAGTTCTGCTCCTCCGTGATCAGCATATCCTCGTAGTCCATGCGACCTGGTCGCTGGAACCGAGGTCCTATTGCGCCTGTACAATAACATTTAGGTATAGTAAGTAAAGTCCTCCAGACAGAATTTCAGATGATCAATCTTAACTGAGACTGGCCATTTGCGCAGAAGATATTATATTGAACAAGTGTATGCAAACACAAGTGATCTTTCTGTACTGTAACTTGACAATCCGACAGGACCGCAGAGAAATCAAGACCAAGGGCTTTACCTACGTGCTTTCCGAGGTACGCTGGTTTGTAACACTGATAACGTCCTAACCCGCTACTTTTTGGATTTCACTTAAGACTGCGCCGAGAGAAATGTGCCAAAATCAACACTTTTTGTTTAATAGAAATATAAAATATAACTTTACCATAACAATGAATGTGTTTACAATTACTCCGTGTAAAAACTTAAAATAATTAATATTTTTGCCTACAAAATTACGTAAATTTGCACGAAAAATGCAAAAACGTAAGCTCGTGTTACGTAATTTTTAAATTATATCAGTAGAAATCTATCCTATTTTACAGCTTAAACGAAACATAAATAGTTATATTATAATTTGTCCGTCCCAAACATTTAAGTTATTGGTTGACAATAAAGATGCATATTTATCAAAAAAGCACTTCAAATCCTCCATACAATTTTACTATGGCGGCCGCGCGCCGATTTGATTGTCGAGCTCTGTCATTCAGTACAACCGCGTCTTACGCTCGGCACAGTCTTAATAGGAGACACATTTCTAGACACGTTTCTGCTGAGAATAACAGCACTTTGCTTAAAGAATACACATAAGTAACAGTAAGCACGTAGAGCCATTAATTATCCGTTTGATCTCTCTCAGATCGTGTCAGATTGCCGTCCAATCGCATCATGTGAGTTAGGAAACAGAGAGTGTCCTTGTGTTTGTGCACACACTTGTGCACTATAATATCTCTTGCGCAGATGGCCAATCCCGTTAAGATTGACTGCCGTGACCGAAATTCAGTTTGGGGGACGCAATCCGATTTTAAATTTTTTTGTTCTATTTAAAAGACTACTAGGAACTAGGAAACTTTCCTATATCGCGGCGAACTATACACACGTTTAAACAACGTACACAAGGAATAACAAACACGGAACAACCTTTTGTGGATTACACAATTTTTTGTCTCGTGTGAGGATCGAATCCACATCACTCGCTGCTGTAGCAGTGGAGAGGTTATTGGTCGTTCAACCGTGCAGTTATTACACGCATTTATAGCCATTAAGTACATAACAAAAAATGCTTGCCCATTCGGTGATCTAGACATGAGTCTATGTTTGTATGTGTACTCTGTGCCAATAGAATTAATTTTTTTTTTGTAAACATTCGTTGCATACCTAATTAACTAAATTTAAAATTTAACCCTAGAAAGATAACCTTATTTTATAGTACATAAAAGATAACCATACGCCTCAGAGGCGCATGATAATATTAATGATATTTTTTCATTGAATACTTACCAATTGTTTTATTTATCATATTAACTTTAATGTGTGGTTAATGAACTAATAATAAAAGACAGTTTCAATTAATTTTTTATATATATTAGAAAAGAAACTTAACTAAAAAACCCTCTATAAAAAAAAAACAAAAAAATCAACAGTCTTATGTTTATAGGCACATGTTATCACATAATAGGAACTATTTTATTGAAAACTAGTTAAATTATGTTTTATATACTAATCAACTATGATAAAATCAGTCTAGCCTATAATTATTTGCTTCAGAATTTGGTTTACAAGCAATCAACGCAAATATCTTTTTTATGTTCACCGCAAACAGTTTTGTTACATTTGGCGCAAGTCATCTTCGACATTCTCTTTTTTTTAGTCGAGCAAAACGTGCAATATCGCCTTTTCTTGTTTGGAGGTTCATCTTCATCCTCTGTAGGGATCTGTACAGCCTGTTTTGAAATTATACTAGTAATACTGTCTCGCAGACGCTTTGTCAAAGTTGGCGCCTCAAGTCTAGACGTCATCCACGGTTCGGATAATTGGGTGCTTAGCTTTTTCAAATATTCTCTTCTATTTAGAGGCTTTTCATTTTTTGAGAGCATGTTATGACTATATATCACATACGAGTTGATGAACGTCATGTTCAGTATGCCATAAAAAACTGTCATTGGCCACCTATTAGTTTTTCTTGAGCATGACATTGTGGAACACATTTGGTCAAATGTGTCCACCCCACCTTTAGTCTGATTATAAAACATAATCATTTCAGGCTTACCAGTCGTTTGGTTTATAACACCTTCTTCGTCACAAGATGACAATAGATAAACCATCTTAGAAGGCTTCGGCTTGTATGACACTAATGTCAGACATCCATCGTAGCAATACATAGAAGTGCCTACAGGTCGGGATCGGGTGTTTTTTAGTTCTTCTGGGATCTCACGTTTATTAGACCGTATGGTGCCAACAAGGGTCAGTTTATACGGTTCCTGAAGAAGTGATTTCGTGAGAGGTACCGAAGTGAACCAATTATCGCAGGTGATGTTGCGATTTGTGCCATGCAAAGGTCTGGACAACTCCTTTACATAGTACTCTCCTTGTGGCAACCCATTCGTGTTCGTGGCTCTCCCTATGTATGGCATTGCATTTACCATGTATTTTGTTCCACTGTCACACATCATAGGAAATTTTAATCCATATTTACTTGGTTTATTGGGGATGTACATGCGGAATGGGCACCGTCCTCGAAACCCCAATAACTGTTCATCGATGGTGACGTGCTCTCCTGGTGTATAATTTATTTTACATTGAGTTATAAATAATTCCCATAACTTTCTTATGGGGATGAATGGGTCTTCATTACGTAACAGGGGTCGTACAGACTTATCGTCAAATCGTAAACATCTAATCAAAAAATCGAAGCGATCTCTACTCATCACCGACACGTACCGAGTACCAGAATAACTACTGTCGAACATCTCATCGGTAGACAAGTGATTATCCTTCATGGCTGCACTCAGGGTAAGTATACCAAACAAGGAATGGATTTCTGTAACGGTAGTATCTCTAAAAGTAGCTTTTGTCATACTATCTCGACGTTTTAGGGTGATCTCGACATTCGTCCAACGCACTATCTCATTGACCATTTCATCGGTGATAAATAAATTGAAACATAATAGTGGGTCATATATGTTTCGACACATACGCGTTGGACCTCTATTAGTGCGAATAATATTTATAGCAGAAGTCCTTCCGCGACTCTGTCCCTTCATAGTTGACCAACAATGTTGGTTCTTACCTCGAATCGTCCGGCGATCAGGAACAATTATGCGGCGGTCACGACGAGATGTTTCCAAATTTTCACCGAGCTCTGAAGATGTAGTCGGAGTTATATTCTCTACGTTTTGTGTGTCATCCAATTCTTCGGGCACCGCAACGTCTATAAACTCGTCTTCATAGTCGCTTTGTACATCATCTTCGCTTAGGTGATCCTCCATCTCGCTGTCACTGGTCTGATGCCCACCATGTTCGTCTTCTTCATCTTCAGCCATTAATCTGCATATTGCATCATCAGACAACATTCTTCGGCTAGTCATGATGATGCTGTAAACAATTTCAAGCTAAAACAAACAAAAAAACACTTTATTAAAACATTTTATGCAAATATAAACAAATATTTATTTTACTAAAAGTTACACAAAAGATAACCTTGCGCCTCCGGAGCGCATCATCTAGTAGTAACTGTAAAACTGTGGTACTTACCGCGAAACAACGGCCGTCCCGTGACGCTCTGCTCCGCGGACTGAGCTGACAAAAAAGGATAGCTATCTATGCGCGCTCATTAGAAAGAGAGAGCACCTTCATTCAATCGCAGGCGCCTTTGAGGCGTAGGTTATCTTTCTAGGGTTAAAAAACCCCCGACACAATATTCATTTGATACCCATATTGAACAATTTTAATTTGTGGAAATTTGTAATTTTCTGGTGGCGGCCATCTTGGATTTGAAATTTATCATAGTGTATAGTATTCTACTTGTCAAGCCCTTTCATTTGATACCCATATTGAGGGAGTTGTGAAAAAATAAATAATCCGCCATTTTGTGGTGGCGGCCAGCTTGGACCGATTTTTATCAAACGTAGCTAAGAACACTCCCGACTAATTCACCTTTCAAACAAAAAAAACAAAATTAAAATCGGTTCATCCGTTCGGGAGCTACGATGCCACAGACAGACAGACAGACACACACACACACACACACACAGACACGTCAAACTTATAACACCCCGTCGTTTTTGCGTCGGGGGTTAAAAATAAAGTCATTTAGAAAATTTAAACTCTCTTTCAAAAGTAGTTAATGAATACAATAAGCCGTATGAAAGTCCTTCTTTTGATAAATATCCATAAATTCATTTTACAGAAAAATATTTTATGATAGAAGTCACTAAAAATTGTTTACCTTTTTCTCAAATTCTATTGGGATAGACTATAATTTCTCGTATGCACGCCGGAAAATACTGGAAATATAAGGAAATACATCTTACCAATAATAATAGCGCTTTTCTCAGCATTCTCTTCACTGACAACCCCAGCGTTTCTCCTCTCGCCGTCATTGATGCACTCCGTGTGTCCGCTCACGTATACATACGCAGCTAACTTTAGCTCGTCGTAGCTCAGCAGATCTTCTAACACTAGCGGCGGTTTCTGCTGCATAGTGCCTATCGTCTCCCATCCTCCAGCACTGAGAAGTAATGGATTAATAATTATTATTACATTACTATTTTAAGCCGTTGAACTGCCACACATAGGTTTCGAGTTAAAGGTACCTCAAAGTTATGTGCGTATTGAATAGTTAATTTTTGCTCGCTTTAAAGACGAATGCCCAGTGGGACACTGTTGGACTGCCATGAAGAGGTCTCAAGTTTGAACTAAATGCACGCACTTTTGTCTTTTCGTTAAGTTATGTCGTATTATGGTTAACTAGCGGTCGCCAAGTGGTCGAAATTCGCCCATAATTTATTTAAATTTCAAATTTGATCGTTATTTAAGTTTTATTGTATATAACTTAATACCCATATAATCGCATTTCAGTTAGTCACCTACTCCACATACATATGTATGTAACCATAGTTACGAAGCATTCTACAAAGTCAACCGAACAATGCCGAAATACTACGAACGCGATTCGACTGCTTGTGTAAAATGCATGGTTGTGTGCGTGTAGTTTTTTCATTAATACAATGTATTTATAATGCATATTTTATAAAAATATTAGGTTTCGCCCCTCCTTCTCCATATAAACTTAAACTGTGCCAAATTTCATACTACTCCGTCCGCGCAATTTTCGTAAAAAGGGTACAAAGTTTTTGCTTCACGTATTAATATATAGATTATTTCATTTTTTTAAAAGACATCGCTAACCCTTTGTTTGGGACTTTGCACACATATGTACAGTTAAAGGACTCAAAATTATAATGGCTACCGGTTTTTGAGAGGCAAATCAACATAAGAATTTGTTATCAGATGGTCAGACGTACTTCAACTGTTGTGATTGGTCAACTGAATTAACAACAGCCAATCAAATCACTTGACATGAATTTGATTATGATATGTTAGTATACCGATATAGATACCGGGTGTGAGACTCAGAGCTATAATTTGTAGATTTGGCGACAAGTTGGTTTATTACTCTTCTGCCCACCTCTTCCGATGACGTGAATATACGTATGTCTGCTGTTTTTATACTATACAGCATAGTATCCAATTAGTCTATACTCTAGTATAGACTCCTTATTAATAAATAATATATACTACGATATTTCACAAGTTCAGTACGTACATAGACGTGTACGTATGCGCACGTAAATTCGGTCATTATTTCTTTGTATTGTGAGGTGATCAGGATGTTCTTGTTGTGGATATTCAAATGAAATAACTTGATGGTATACTATATGGATATACAGGTATTCACTGGTCTCTTCTCCCTAGCCTTTATTATTCCCAAGTCACTTGGGGTCGGCTTTTCTTGCCTAACCGGATTAGACTGGATATCAGTTTTTACACGGAGCGGCTGCCACCTGACCTCCGCAACCCGAAGGCCAACGATACCCTAACGCTAGACTAGTGTCAGGATATTATAGGGCACTGACTTTCCAATAACGACTGCCATAGATGTTCATGGCAGCCGGGACCGACGGCTTAACGTGCTCTCTGAGGCACGGAGCAGGCGATAATTGTCAATCAATACGCACATAATTTCGAAAAGTTATATAACTTCCGAAAGTCAGAGGTGTGCGACGTGGGTTCGAACCCGAAATCCTCTGCATTGAAGTCTGTTGATCTCCCCACTGAGCTATCGCTGCTTATAGGTATTCACTGGTATCAGTAACAAATAAAATAAATACATATTAAGCTACGACCTAACTGTATGGTTGCGGGAAAACGACTGCTGCGCGGCGCTACTGTATACGCCCTATATTGCGCCTGACTATACAAAGTAAAGCGTCAGCTGTGCCACTACACCTACCTCTAAATCCGAAAATGCGTCGATCGATCCCACAACAGTAGTAAAATAGTTGTAAATGGTCACACACCAATGATATTTGCCTCATTTGCCAATGGTGTTAGTTCTTTATTCTGGCAACACGCAATTAGTGTTGCCAGTTATATAGCCACGGCTACGCCGGTACCCACTTACCATCAGATGAGTTGTTGTTTGTTTTTCAATTGACTTACCATTACTTTACCATTTGAGTAGTATAAAATGACAAAAGCATGTGTGACAGCTTCAATGGTCTTGTGTCATAGTATAGGCGTATGCTTGGGACCAAGGTACGAGGTTCAAGTATCGGATGACTGAAGACAAACGTTATTGGTTGTTCTATGAAGAAACTCTCAGATCGTAGGATCTGTACATGAGTGTAATGTTTGCTAGGGAGGCAAGCCTGTTATATTTTAGAAATATAAAAAGTATCCAATCATGTTGCGGTTGGATATGGGTGGCCCAAGACCGGGTTGCGTGGAAAACCTTGGTGGACGCCTATGTCTAGCCGTGGACGTCTTACGGCTGAGATGATGATCCAATCTGTATCGTGTAATCGTAATGATAATCTAATCTGTATCGTGTAATAATAATCAAATAATCGTAATGGATGTTATTAGCATCCAAAACTTTTATACTTTTGTCAACAGCATGCCTTACACCCAGAATATATTAAGCCCAATATACTTTTTTGATAATAAATTTTATAAAATTAATTTTGCTTCGTCCTTAAATTTAACCTCTATAAGCTATATAGACTGAAAATAATTAATATCTATTATTATATTCTGGATCAAGCATTTTAGTAAGTAAAGACTTTTAGGCTTCAAAAACTTCTTTAAATTCTTCGATTTCAAATTGCAACTCTCGCACGGGAAATAAATCATGTGTTGAGACTTTACTGACATTCAAACAACGGACACAAAGAACACCCCACACTGCCTCCTGCCCTCGAGTTGAACCGCCAGCTAGCGACCAGACACAATTGTGTCTAGTCAACAAATATTTCTGGTAATCCAGCAAAAGACAGTTAAAAAAAAATGTGTACCAAATGAAGTTAGAGGTATCACGTCGGAACCGACCACGGCCCCGTCCTCCCTTAGCGGAGGGCGGAGGAGGTGCTTCCTTGCGTCTTCGCTTGGCAGGCACTCCTTTGCGCCCAGTCTCCTTCGTGAACCCGTACCTTTGTATTCATATTTAGAAGTTAGATATACTGTGTATGTATGGTACGGCGAAGTTGGGTTATAAGCCCAAAGGAGTAGGCAGAGTTATATTGAACAAATATTTTGCAAGTTACGATTTGACGTCTCTCGTAATAGAGACGATCGGGTAATTAACCAGACTCGTGACTACTGGGAAATTCTTTAGAGAAAAAGCTCAGCTTGAACCAGGCATGTCAGCATCTCATCAGAAACCTCTCTATCATATGCAAGCATGAGTACAAACTTATGCCACGAGACTAGCGATGGATAAGAATTATAAATATTATAGTCCGCCTTGACACAAAACCGCTGTACACACTGTGTATGTGTGAGAGTGTGTATGTATATGTTGTATTAAGTTGAGCATCTTATTTAACTAATTTGTACCATGACGTCACTGTCTTTTACCTAATCTTTGTGTTGTCTTTGTCTAATGTACAATCGGTTATTGAGTTAGGGTAACAGTTCACACAAATATTATTAAGCATAATGCAGATAAATTACTCCAGGAGGTGTATCACAATAGATAAGGCATTGAATTTGCTATCCAGAGATTGTTGGCGCAATACCATCCTATTGCGATTCAGACATATAACCAATCCTAACACAAGCATTATACAAAAACAGATTAGTTAAAGAAACAAGAATACTAGAAATGTGTTACCCATTTTGATAGTAATCCCTTAGCAAAATAATATATGGTATAGGTCAGCATGTATTCACAAAAGCACTTGTTAAAATATCCAAACTGTAATTAAGGTATTACTGATTAGGCGTATAATACCGTCATAAGAAATTCTCTTCTGCAGATACGTCTGCAGAAGAGAATGCCATTTTTTATAAATATGCTGGCAGTAGCGTCTTGTTTTACAGATTCCAAAAAATCCCAATTTCAAAAAAATATTAATACGTCTTTTTGTCTCAGGCGCTCATAGCCAGTTGCACTTTTCATCCGAGGGTCTCCGTGCTTCGGAGGGCACGTAAAAAGCCGGTCCCGGTTGTTGCCAAATTGCCAGCAGTCGTTAAGCCTTGTCATTGGCCTACGGGCGGCTTGAACAACTCTTGACAACAGGTTGGCCACTAACCATAGGAAAAAGGAAAAAAAGAAAGAAAGAAGTATATGTACATGTTTTTGTTTGTGTGATCTGTTACCTTAATTCTATTATCGACTGTGTACGTCTTGTGATGACTACATATTTTAAGCAGTGATCTGCAAAAGCCTAATATAATAACCTATATTTATAGACAAACATATTCTCAAGCCCCAAAGCAATAGTCAGAGATGTATTATAACCAAATTTCGCCAGCTATAGTTTGCCAGTCCCATAGCACAAGGCAAACTTATTTTCGTCTACGAAGCACACTTCTAGAAGACGTGCTGCCACTTAGAATCCAAGAACAGTTTCAAACTCCGTGCTGCCACTTTAACACAGAATTTCTTGTCAGAAAAATCCAGTAACATTAGATCTGGGAATTGACCCCAAGACTACATGCACTGCTGTCGCATTCACTACCGTTGCGTTACTGAGGCAGTCACTTATATAAATCATGCACTAATTAATGCGTTATTATTACGTCACTAATACTTCTCTCTATTTATAAAGGGATATTACGAAGAAGAAGAAAAAAATTACGTTCTCTTACCCTTCTTCTCCAGACATTATCATATAAGCGTCTTTGGCTCCAACGAAAGAGATGGCTCTCTTCTTTAATATCCTGTCGATCAGATCCGCCACGCCCATGTCTTTGTAGAACTCTTTCTCTATAGCGCTGCCGAACTCTCTGGAAAGTATTTTGATTCATCAATGGTAACTTTAAGACAGAGCAGCAGTTTCCCAGTAGATAATCTATGTAGGGCAGAGACATGAGATCAAACGATCGTGGGTTTGAATCCCACCAAAGGCGGTAATCTTTCGTGTGTGTTTTTAGATTTGCAATTTATTTATATTTTGTGGCTAAGTTTTACGTACAAGCGAAAGAGCCATGCGTGGCCAAATATTTGATGTCGGTATGAAGTATCTACTGTACCTATCCTCTTATAGGAAACCGGACTAAAATTCGAAACACAGTTACTGCTTCACCCAGTAAGTATGCAAAAATTTAAAAGCATTTTTAGGCCACAGTAATCGCTTACCATTAATCTTAATTTTATTTATTTAAAGATAGCTCGCTCTTGGAATAATTCCTGTAGGTAGCTATTCGCAGGGAACTTCACAAATATTGGAACAACGGACACAAAGTACACCCAGACTTAGAACAACATTTTATGGATCATACAAATTTTTGTCCCGGATCGCACTCATGACGTCATAACACATGGCAGTCACAAGGCGAAGACTATTACACCACTACGCCATTCGGGCAGTTATGCTTGTTTACCACATTGATTGTAAAAAAACTAAAAAACACGCTTTATTAAAAAATGTAGAAAATAATTTAATAATTTTAATGTAAAAAAGCTTGGGTGGAGGTGGTAAAAAGCGTGTTTTTTAGTTTTTTTACACTAACTATTATTTATTTTTATTATTTTTACGTTTTCCTAATTTATTGTATTGTCATCGGTCCTCTATAAGTGTGCAAAGTTGCAAATCAATCCGTCGGTTTGAAAGGGGTGAAAATCACGTTCAAAGATTCCGTTACATAGATACATACATACCAAGCTAATAAAAGCGTATTAAAAAGACTAGCCGTCTATGTTGACGTAATTTGTGGTTTAGCACTAGGCAATAACTTACCTTTTGTATATAAGGAAATGTGTCATAAGCAGCAGGACTCGTTCGTGTATTAATGGATACGTTGATACTATATTCTTCTTTAGTTTCTCTATAGGCCGCCGCACTTTCAGCTTTTCTAACCTATGAATGGTGAATAGATGTATAAAGTAAATAAAAGATTTATAAACAGAAGGTATTGGTCACAAGACAGGTAATATGAGGTACCTTAAACGAAAATGTTATAATATCTGTTTTGTTAACATTTTTCTCGTATAATAATAAAAAAGTAATTATAATATTATATAATTAAAAAAACACAAAATAATTACCACTTTGAAATTAAACCAGTTACGGATTTTGCCGCGTTGTTTATTTTTTTATTTTAAAACACTTTTATTGCATACTTTTAATACTCTAACACTACTATTATTGAACACTGCCATGAAGGATTATGTATGAATATAGTATAAATATATTGTTATAAGTTTATATTTATTATTTTATTCTATTTTTTGTATGTTTTATTTTCTTATGCATTGGTGTGTATTAATAAATTATTGTTAGTAGGCCTGCGAGAATACCAGCGTTGCAGTCTATACTGCAACAATGGTGCCAATTCTGTTGTCACAAAATTCTCTTATCTTAGCTAAAAATCTCTAAAATTTTGTTTAGTCCTGTCAAACGACATTTCGTATTCTGAAATCGCCAAAAGTGACAAGACTAAACTAAATTTTAGAGATTTTTAAGTAAGATAAGAGTATTTTGTGACAACAGAATTGGCACCAATAGCTGACGCAGTTGCCTAATTTGATCTCCATGTACTGTTTTCTGTTTAATTGTATTTATTATTGTTTTTTAAACTTATGTATGTATGGAGATTCAAATAAAATATTATTCTTTCTTTCTTTTCTAAATGCTATTTTAGTCATTACAATATCGATTGGCAGGCCGATTACGGATCACACTTGAAAGACGCGCAATCTATACCTTGATTATGCATACTCTAAGCACTTTAAATACTTAATACTCTAAGATGTAATATCTTAGAGTAATGAGTATCAGCAGTATCTAGATCACGAACTTACCTGACGGTCTCTATGGGGAATGGTATTGGGAACGCCTTACTCCTTGCAATAACCTCATCCACGTCATCAGTTACTTCCACTGGCTGGATGTCGGCACACTGTCTTAGCAGCTCGTTTGTCTCCTTACCCATGCTTGGGAAACACCAGTCTGGTTTGCACCTGCATAATATATAACATTCCAATATTAGGAATAATTACAACCATAAAACAGGATTTGAAATATCGACGACTATTGTTCTTATTTAACCAGCCAAATTACTGAATACTGTACTGTAATAGATAAAATAAATCAAGAACAAAGAATATTTTTGATTTAACTTATTTATATTACTATGGCATGATGTCATCGCTATTAGAATAGTATAAATTAGCAATGTTTTACCGATTATGAGTTTACTCTGCGAAAATTTACGTACAATTTACTGAGCGTAAACTCTCATATATGATTAAAAATTTGAAATTATTTATACACAATAATTAAAAATATCACGCTTTTACAGACAACGAGCGTTAAGTTTCTTGGAGCAAATATTTTTATGTTACTTGGCGTAAGAAAACAGGGATAGCACGTTGAGTTAACATGTACCACGTTTTAGAGAAAACCTATCAACTAGATAGATAGTTCGTACCACTCTTTAGAGTGCGTGGTCACTTCGGCCCGTTTCAAAGAAACCAGTCGTTTTACGTACAGACAAATAATTTTTGACCCGTTTCTTGAATAAATAAACTGGGGCTAACTTATTTAGCCTGAGCCGGGCGATTACTGGAACGAGTCTTTTTAAAATTATTATGGGTCAAAAATTCTAAACTACCATAAATAAGTACGTAGATGGCACAGCAAAACAACAGTTGGCAGCCATTGTAACTAGTAGTCGTAAACTATATTAAAAATGCTTGACGTCATGTCATCATTCCATTGATATTTCTAATAGGCTGTAATAAAACGCCAGGCCGGGGAATTTTGAACCTCATATACTACCGTTATTTTGAATGAACAATTTTATGAATGGTACTAGTTCCCACGTGCCAACAGTAAGCGTTTTTCTCCTTACATAAAATACACATAATTTATTTGTCTTTCAATGGTCATGTTTAAGTCCACTCTAATAAAGACGTGTTGGTACCACATAAAGCAAATAGTTTTCTAAGCTCTATGTAAAAGGCAGTGGATGTGATCCACAAATGGTTGTACCGAGACTGGATATTCTTTGAGTCCGTTTTTTAAATGTTTGTAAAGATCGCGACACAGGATTTATTCCTAGTGCAATAGTTGTGTTTTAAAAAAATAAATGGCCTTACATATACCTAACCCTATTTTGAGTTAAAACGTAACATTCTGGGGTGAGCCGCAGACTCTTCTGGAGAAAGCATCTGGATGCACATTTTAGGCATACGCCAATCGTGATGGCACGATATAAGTAAGCATTCTTTAGTAAATACATGCGTCAATACAACTTATTTTTGTTTTAACTGTGTTACATAAGTGATTGGTTGTTTATATTGTATTCAAAGACACGTAAGCGATTATGAATGACCTGTTTTCTTTTGTTAATTGCTTACATACTAAGAAATACGTTTAGTAGGTAAATGTTACAAACATTAGGTAGATATTACTTCATTATGACTACATAATAATAATGTCCTCCTGACCGAATTTCGGTCACGGCGGCTAATCTTAACGGAGACTGGCCGTCGGCGCAGGATATATTATACTACACAAGTGTGTGCGCAAACGCAAGTGCACTCTCTGTTCCCTAACTCTCATTATCCGATGGGACGAATAATCCGACACGACCGGAGAGAGATCAGGCGCAGGACCAACGGCTTTACGTGCTTTCCGAGGCACGGGGGTGTCTAACACCGCCAACTTCCTAACTCCGGGCTCGTATTGAGATTTCTTAACAGAAAAACCCAATAACTTTTTGTTGGCACGACCCGGGATTCGAACCCGAGACCTCATACCCAGCAGTCGCATTCACTACCGCTGCGCCTCGAAGCAGTTATGACTACCACACATATACATACCTACTATCTATCTTACTATATCTAATAAATTAGTACTTATTTGGTTTCTATACGAATGGTAAGCGTTTCGCTTAAGTAAATACCTCTCTTTTACAGGAAACTAGCATCCTAACTATAATATTATGAATACGAGTGTAAGTTTGTTTGTTACGGTTTCGCGCCTTAACTACTTAACCAATCATCATGGAATTTTGCATACACGTTGTCAGGGTTTTCTACGAATTTTATTCGTAGACTAGACAAGTAGATTACAAATATCAAGAAGAAGAATATGGAGTGGAGGGTTGGTAACCTGAGATATAATAATAATATAATATAATATAATATTCTATAATAATAATATAATATTCTACCACATACACACAACACCATCTAGCCCAAACTAAGCAGAGCTTGTACTATGAGTACTAGACAATGGATAAACATACATATATACTTTTTTTTTTGTAAATACATACATATTATACATAGAAACACCCAGACCAAGACAAACATCAGATACAGGACTTCATTCTGTTACTATCACTGATTAGAAGCATAGCTGCCGAAATGTAGATGATGAAATACAGCTTTGCCTCTCTTTGCTATTATACAGGCAAGACTAATTATAGAGTTTATGTACCTATTAAATAAATATAAGAGATGCGATAACATGCTTGCACATGCTGGCGAGAATTCGACTAAATTCAAATATTTTACTATTTATTTAATACAAGTTGACCCGCGCAACTTCGTCTGCTTCACATAAGAGAATTTTCCCCGTTTTTACAACATTTTTATTGATGCTTCTCTCCTATTGGTCGTAGCATGATGGTATATAGCCTATAGCCTTCCTCGAAAATTAGGCATCCATAACAAAAAAAAACAATTCGGACCAGTAGTTCCTAAGATTAGCGCGTTCAACCAAACTAACAAAGAACACTTCAGCTTTATAATATTAGTATAGATTTTATTTCGTCACTATTGGCTTTCTGCATCCTGTCTCATCTCATCCTAGATATATTATTAAACTTTAACTTAAGCAAAACTTTAACTATGTCAATCACACTCCTCTTTAAAAAGGGGTAAAACGTTTCTTTTCATATACATTTAACGTACGCCACATGACGCACAGTGGAATACATATAAGGCCAGTTATTTATTACCTTCAACAACAAGCTATACAGCCCACACAAGAATATCTATGAAAGTGGATTATCTTCCTCATATTAGTCATAGATTATTTATTAATATTTCACAATGTTGATAAAGTAACATAGAATGGTATTGGAAAGGCAAGTGACTGTTTCTTGTGTAATAGTGTTTGCCTCTATGATGTCATGGGATAAGTCTGTGGGGTTCTTAGTTTGATGCCCGGCTGAGGTAGTGTTATCTTAATACCTGTCATAAATATTACACTACTACTACTATTGATTTTATTTTACTAATTTATAAGCTAATAAAATTATTTAAACTATTAAATCTATTTATTTTTGGTTTACACTTTCCCCGACGTTTCGGTTGCTTTTCAGCAGCCATGGTCACGGGGAGACCAAAATGGTAAACCAAAAATAAATAGATTTAATAGTTTAAATAATTTTATTAGCTTATAAATTAGTAAAATAAAATCAATAGTAGTAGTAGTGTAATATTTTCAAAATTTTGTAATACAGTGATAAATAAACAACGCGATAAAATCCGTATAAAGTAGTTTAATTTCACAGAATACATGAGTTCGAAATGGCATCATGGCATTTTTCATCGACCTTATTCAGCTCTTCTATGCTCGAAGGGACTGGATTTCTGGCCCTTACTCATGTCTGGACTGAGCGCAGGCCAGTCCATTGTTCGTATTTCGACTTCATGAAGAAACTGCAGAGTGATACGTGACGTGTGACAACGGGCGTTGTCGTGCATTCACACGAAGTCTTCTCCAAGAAACCCTGCGTAGGGAACATCATGCACTAACAATATGTCGGTGATATACCGATCAGCCGTTAGCCCGCCTCCTCGGCCTCCCTCGGGTACAAAAACAAGCTCGGTTTTTCCTTCTAAAGAGATCCCAGCCTACATCATGCAAGAACCTCCGCCGTATGCAACTGTTTCAGCGAAACAGCACTGTGCAAATCGTTCGCCCGGACTCCTGTAGACCCGGCCTCGCCTGTCACTGCCATGCAGACACATTCTGCACTCGTCAGTAAACAGGACCAACCGCCATTGCGCAATGCTCCAATCAAGATGGTCTCGAGCAAACTGGAGGCGCGCTTATCGGTGGTCTGCACTCAATTTAGGGTCAGTCGCAGGACTTTTTGGAGTTAGGTTAGCTTCCTTCAAGCGTCTTCTTAATGTACACTCACCCTATCTTCAGGACCCCGAGTAGATAGGGTTTCGGGGGGCGAACTACAGGTCTTCCCTTTTGGACCAGGGTACTGCGGGGTCAGGAAGCCCAATGCGCCTCGAAAGATGTGTTCTATCAACCGCTGATTAGAGCGCGCGGTGCCTGACATTGGTGTTGGACTCGCAGTTCGTTGCTCGGCAAGCACGTGGCGTTCGAGCGTCGAACTCATGCGCGGCTAGTGCAAATCAGTCGGTCGCGCGAGACACGGAGTTGTCTTTAGCGAAGTGGCGGCGTGGTTACTGCCACAACACATCTCTGGCGCTTGCCTGCTCAGCAAGTAGAGAGTCAGGGTCATAGCTAGAGTGACTTGGGCCACACCCGGCTTGTAGGCCTATTTGGATAGGCGTATGGATGTACGTCGGGCAGTGAGCGTGCCTTATACAGCTCCGGTACCATACTGGAGATATGGGAGGCGGCTTCTCCGTCGGCTTCAGCGAAGTTTTCGTTAGCAACTTCCAGAGTTGCGAATGGTGAGCGGCTTTATTGCTCCGGTACCTATCTGGACAATAGATAGTGTCACTTGGGCACAAGGTAGCTCGCTTACGAGAACCGGATATCTGAGGTTAGGGTGGAGAGTCGAGATTTGGGGACAAGACCTGTCTTCAACTGGTCCCGGAAGGAGCTCTCGGGTACTGGAAGGTACATACAGCGGCTCCCACTATATAACCTAACAGTTGGTGTAGGGGATCGCTAGAAAGAGGGGATGTCCACTCGCTGACAGCCACCCCTCATACACACCTCAGTTCTTGCTGCATATCAGCACCCGTTAGATACCGATTGCGCAACGAGTTTCAGACTATGAAACGGTCGTCTTTTTTGGAAGTGCACCAGCGGCGGCTGGTCCTCGGTCTCCGATCGAAGGCAGCAGTCTCTTGAAATCGTCTGTATACCCTAGATACAGCAGACTGGCTCAAGTGAAGCTGGGCACCGACTGCTCGCTGACTTAGCCCTTGTTGCAACAAGGCAACAGCTTGAGTGGCTTCTTCAGGTGTGGTATCCATATTTTCGTAAAAACAATAAATGCAATTTACAGAGATGTATACCGGTCAATTTGTGATAAGCGACTGATAAGGGTAGCCGGTTGTGGGTGAGTTTTATAGCGGGGTAAGTAGCTAAAGTCGTGGGTAGCTTATGAAGCAAGTTTACTGTATCGCCCAATTAAATTGCGTAAATAAATAAGGGCTTAATTTTATAGGGTATTGATGCTCATTGAAGGCTTAAATATATATAATATTGTTGTCATAAATACCAAGTGTAGTTTTTGTAAAATTGGTGTATGTGTGCGCAGTAAAAGGTTGAGTTGATTTGGTTGCTCGCAAGTGTATTACTTGTAAGAAATGTGTAACAATTATAGGCAAACCTATAAATGAATGAATAAATAAATAAATAACCTAAGTTACATTTATGCGAGCAAAGCCACATGCAAAATCTAGTAATATATATAAAGCATTCCCGCTCTTATTTATCACATAAGGGATGTACAGAGGTCTATAGTGTCTCTGCTAATAACAGGGCATATATCTCAATTCCCTACAGCTACTGAAATTGCTGAACAGAAATCTTTTGCTAAATATCATACCTGGCAAAACCTATTAATCCAACAGTTTGACCATATAGAAAGATAATGATAAAAGCATTGTATCTGGACATTATTTTAGCCTGTTTCTAATATTGTTTTTTAATAATTTTCAAAATGTAAAGCAATCATTATGTCTTGTCTTTGTACTGTAGTTTTTTACTATACCTGGATATTGCTGTCTTACCAGACATAACTGTAAATCAATTATATCCAGCTGCCAGATGGTTGCTGTAGCTTGAGACATTCAATTCTACGGTAATCATTGATCTAACTAAATACAACTGTATGAAAATTAAGACCCTCACACCCCTATATGCACACTTTTGACATCCATATAGCATGCTTTATCATTTCATACTAATATCTATGATGAATAGATATACATACTTAGGTCTGAGTGTTATGAGATATTGAAATAAATACATTAAAATAAACATTTCTTACCAAGCAAAGTTTTGAAATTGTTTTGAGTGCTCCATTGTCTGTGGTTTTGTCTGCAAAGTAAAATATTTAATTATAAATGATTTGACTTCAGATAGAAGACTTCTTTAAATAAGTATCCTTAAATTGTGTTAAAAAGCCTAAGGCACAATTTAAATTGTTTGCTTATCAGTTAGTTTCAAATTAAAGTAAGTAAATGTTGCACAATGTTTTTTACTGCGAGTACTTGTTCTGATTACAAACAAAGTACAACTTTCTTTAATAGCAACCAATAAGGTTCCAGGTAGATAATTTACGGACAAACCGAACCATCTACATACCAGTATTACACATACCAGTAGGTATTTACCAACAAACGAAGCTACGCAAAAAATAAATAACGGTACATACAACAATAAATGAAACTCCGCGTAATTTTTATGAAAATAAAAAACATACAACTTATACTATTCATTTACCCAAACGTACTTACGATAATTTGACGGGACAAAATCGGGGCAATAGGCACAATCAATCTTTGCATTAACATACGAACCACTAAAGGAAAATATTTATAAAATGGATTTTATATAATTACAGTAATACGGTGAATCACCGACCGGACTTTCCAAGATTTGTTTTGACAGTTCTAACTTACGTTTAGCTGCTCATGGACTACTAACTTTCTCGAATGATTTTCTCACGAACAAAAGTTAATAAAAATAATTAATTCTGAGCATCAGAATAGTTCGTTCAAAGTTGATACACGAACTTTGTGTCTTACAATATCATGATAAACTTTCTTAGATCTTATAATCTTGGAAATAGTAAATAATTAAGTCAAAATGTTTTCCCTACTAAACACAACAGCAGAATAAAACAAGAGATGCAAACTAAACGCGTATATAATCGTAGTTCACGAAATCAGTGTAAAAATGAAACTTATTGATTTTCATTGTACTATAAGTTACACTTTGTTTCACATTATCAAAAATATTCTAACTTCAAGCGATATAAACTTACAAAGTATATCTGCGTTTTATATAGAAATCAAAGGTAATTGATGATTCTGTAAGGCGTGTATGAACTTTTAATAATAATCAATATATTTGTAAATGGAATCGTAATGTCACTAACCACTATTGTCAAGAATGTCAGTAGTGTCAGCTGTTGCTGTTATTTTGTCTTTGAGTTGGTGTGATGTTCGCGCCTTTTTGTTAGCACTGTGAAATTATTATAATTATTACTTTAGTTACGATAGTATTTGTGGTAAATGTTTATTAAAAACCACGTAACATGGCAGACTTACAAAAAATACGGTCGGAAGTCAACACAGCGTTTAAGCTCAGCGGGTTTACAATACGAAGAGAGGCCAGTATTTTCGTTGCCGAACAGATATTATTATTGGCCCCAGCTCAACGACAGAAGATGCTAGACAAGCTTACTGCTCACTTACTTCACCAGTGTCTATCACAACCGATTTTAGAAAAGGAACATATAGAAACTGCATTCAAAGAGTGTTCAACATCAGGACTAGAAGAAAACGAAACAGTGCTAAACGTGATCGATGGATTCAGTGCACCAAAACTGTGTTACGATCATGAATTAAAGAAATTCGTCAAAGATGTTGATAATACTATATGCCTATTTCCAGAACCTAAATGGAAAGCTCAATATATACTGGACAGGTATACCACAATTTGGCAAAGGACACTCAGAAACAAACTCTTTTGTCAAGATGCTCTATCTTCATCGGAGACGGAAAAATGTTTTCAGTTACGCAAAGTGGAGTATTTGTTAAGTTGTTCGAGTAAAATTGATGAAGTTGTAGTTTTAGGACTAATATCACAAATAGTTGAAAGGAGCTATCACTTAGAAGACCCAACTGGTTCTATACTCTTAGATTTATCACAAGCAAGGTATCATTCTGGTTTGTTTACAGAAAACAGTTTTGTCCTAGCTGAAGGTTATTACGAAGACAAAACGCTATACGTAACTGGGCTTGTCCAACCTCCAATAGAGAGTCGGGAAGAATCAGCACCATACTTCGCCAATTTGAACACGTTTGGTGGTAAATCTAAATCATCATTAAAAAACTCCAAAGCCCTTCTAAAGATCGAACGAGATAATCAGGATGGAGTATTTGTTTTCTTGTCTGAAGTGTGGCTGGATTTGGCAAAAGTAATGGACAATTTGAAGAAACTTTTTGCTGGTTTTGAAGATTATCCTCCAATAGCCATAGTGTTTATGGGTGAATTTCTATCATACACTTACACATATTTACACAAGCAAGAGTTCAAAATTGCATTAAATGATTTAGCAGACTTGATTTGCCAGTTTAAAAATTTAAAAGATAATTGTAAATTTATATTTGTTCCGGGAAAAACAGATCCGGCCGCAGCTGATGTACTTCCTCGACCACCGATTCCTAATCACCTAACAGATGTAATACAGAAGAAACTAGGTGATAATGCAATATTCACAACAAATCCATGCCGTATACAATACTGTACTCAGGAATTTGTCGTGTTTAGACAAGATTTAGTGATGAAACTGTGCAGAAATACATTACGTTTTCCAGAAACCGGCGACATACCTGATCACTTGACTAAAACCTTACTAAGTCAGTGCTGCTTATTGCCAACAACTTTACGTGTTCAACCAGTCTATTGGCGTCACGCAAGTGCTTTAAATTTATACCCACTGCCAGACCTAGTGGTAGTTGCAGATCATTTTCAACCATTCACTAGGACATACAAAGACTGTCACATTGTCAATCCTGGATCATTTCCACGTACTGAATTCTCATTCAAAGTTTATGTACCAGCTACTAGGACTGTTGAAGACTCACAAATACCCAAGGATGTATCATAATTTATATGTTAAGATTACTAAAGCTTGCTCTAGAAAATAAGTGTAAACAGGACTGCTTTAATTATTGTGCCTAGTTTAGTTACACATAGTAGAAGTTATACAATATTAGATAGTGTTTGAATTTTATTGATTACTTAAAGGTAACCTATTTATCACCCAACATTTTGACTGACTTCAATTGTGGACACAGGCAAGTCAGTAGAGAGCTATAAAAATATGATAATATTTATACCTTTAAGTACTAACAAATGTGATTAACACCCATTGTCTAATATTGTATTATGTGTAGAAATAGGGAAAGTCTCAATATGGTAGGAGACAAAGTCAATTATGCTTAATAAAAAACTGACATATAGTAATATTAATTATGTGTATCAATCTAGCGGGGCCACTCGAGCTAGACCGACAAAATTAGTGGCAGTGTTTTGTTTGTTCAATATATTAATTTGGTATGGTAGCAGGTCTCTCCTAATAGACATCATTATAATATGGTAGACATAGTTACCTACTGCACATGGTATGCTTATATCAAAATCGAAAACCACCTCACACTATTTATTTTTGTTATTGAGATTGTTAGCCCAAAATGCATGCTGACAAAAGCTATGATTTGGAGACAGTTTTTTGTATCAGTAAAAGTATTTTTATTATCATAAAGAATACTGTTCCGCACAATTGTTGTATGGGGGCAAATATGGATGAATCTAATTAAATGTGTTTAATTATACTGTGTAAGTGGTATGGCTCATCTTGGCACAGCCACCATCGCAAACTGGAAATCTATTTACGTAGTGAATTAGACGAATGTGGTCGTAAAATAGCACAATTGGTCGGTCCGCCGTTTAAAAGATAGAAGAGGGTATTGGTGGCTGTGCCAAAGTGAGCGCTCATCTATAAAAGGAATGTATGAAGCTGAAATTATGAGAGATAAAATTATATGTATGTTCAAAACACTTGTATTTTCTATATTATAGTAAATGAAACGCACAATTTCTATATTAGTTTTATTTTCCAAAACTATATTTACATTGTTATCTTATTATAATTATTTAATTATACAAAAAATATTTCAACATTTATCTTAAAACTAACTTAATATACACTATTTATTTAAAAAACTGTCACAATTCATATTATATATATGTCTGGTAAAACCTGAAATTTGGATGAAAATAATTTATTTTCATACATAAATTGCACTAGATCTATTGAATTAAAAATTTCACTTTATATAACATTGATGAATCCATCAATTTACATAAAAAAATAAGTCATTTAATTTAATTTTTGTTTGAAGTTGTCTTAATAAAAAGAGATTCTGGTGAGAATCCTATATTGTGATATAATAAATATGCTAAAACAATAAAAACATTTCCTGTTTCGTGGTTGATAGGTTAAAACAGGACGCGACATTTTGCTAATGATTGAACTGACGGCTGTCCGTCGTCTTTGCTAGTCTTTGAAACCTCTGAGGATGTAAAGTATTCAAAGCCATAAGTTGTGGATACAAATGTATATTTAGACTATCAACAATTTACCATAATACCAACCAATAATAACAATAGACTTATATATAACGGACGGATTCCTTTAGATTCAATTTTGATTTCTAGCATCTAGTGAAATATAAAATTCTATGTGCAACATTAACAACATACTTATTTTGTTCGTGATTGATTCAATATTGTCTTATTATAATGAAAGTTTTTAAAACCTCCATTACCTATTATAATATAACGTAATTCTAAAAGACTAATAAATAAAGCTTCATTATTAATTGCAAAGGAAAATACATTAACAACAAAAATTGCCTCTAAAATTGGTTAAATTAACCACAACTGATTATATTTTCTTATGCAGGCTGAAGGTACTATGTACCGAGAAATACGCAAGGCGATTACTCTCTGCTGTGAAATTATTCGTTCGACAAGTTAACAGATCTATTAAAACAGAGATTCAAATGTTACTAAAATAAGTATTAGGTACATTTATTGTCTTCACTTGTGCCGACAGCCAAGCAGCCGGTATTGGTTCCCCGAATGAAATGTATAGGCAAAGACCAGGATACTGGCAGGCATAACATTTAGGTAAAGAGTTCCTTTATTATTGTTCACATGAGTAAGAGTGTAAGAGTGTGTGAGTAAGAGTCATAGCTGGAGTGACTCGGGCCACACCCGGCTTGTAGGCCTATTTGGGTAGGCGTACGGTTGTATGTCGGGAAGTGAGCGTGCCTTACACACCTCCGGTACCATACTGGAGATATGGGAGGCGGCTTCTCCGTCGGCTTCAGCGAGGTTATCGTTAGCAACTCCTTGAGTTGCGAGTAGTGAGCGGCTTTATTGCTCCGGTACCTATCTGGAGAATAGGTAGTGTCACTTGGGCACGAGGTAGCTCGCTTACGAGAACCGGATCTCTGAGGTTAGGGTGGAGAGTCGGGATTTGGGGACAAGACCTGTCTATAACTGGTTCCGGAAGGTGCTCTCGGGCACTGGAAGGTACAGCGGCTCCTCTATTATAACCTAACGGTTGGTGTAGGGGAACGCTATATCATAAACTGGGATAGTCGTAGAGGAAGGGGATGTTCACATGATTCCTCTCATAATCCCCATTTTTTTAAAACTTAGGCGCAAACCACTTTTGTCGTCGTCACGTCTGGGCACTGACAAGTTCCGGGCGTTTTGCTATCCCTTTCTTATATGGAATAAAACAAATGTAAGTTATGTGAAATAGCATGTTATGGTGCGGGCGCTCGTATTGCGTATCCACCTACAATACTCCACGCCAGAGCTATAAGTCATTTTAAGTGTCGCTTGCGGCTTTGTTAGAAGCACTTAAAGGAAACCAAACTAGCTTTTTACTGGTCTTCTTCGACTTTATTTGTTTTTGAATGTATGTAGGTAATATAGTTATTGAAATAATTAAGAACCCAAGATCGTATCGTATACGTCGCCAATCGGCGCTAATGCTACGAGGCAGATCATCGCGATCGCAAATATGAAGATGATTGGCGCGTACAGGCCCAGCAGGAGTCGCCGGAAACTCGAGAACTGTAAACAAATAAATTGCATTAATATAGAGTATCTTATATTTTGCATGATTATGTATATATTCTCGAAAAGTTTAGAATTGTCTTTTTAGCTGTTCGCGATAGCTGATCATGTGATCCCGGGTCGTAATTTAAAAGTATTTCTGTTAGGAAGCAGCATAAATTTCGACACCTATTAGATGAGATTTGTAATAGGTATAGTTCTTTATAAAACATGGATGCATTATCTGTATCGTAACCACTCGGGGTAGGTAGGTATATACCGGCATACAGTTGTAAATCTATAGGTATATGTCGACTATCGTAAGCCTTCACGTTTGTCAATTTAGGTTAGGTACTTTTTAGCATAACAAAGGCCATTTCCATTCACCTACGATCAAATCGTCAGCATATAGGTAGGGTTATATCAATGTTTATCATACATCACAGTTGTATGAGTACCTACCTAAATATTTATTTCTGGTACATACATTAATGTTCATAACTTGATTGTATTAGATAACATGCATACTTAGACTCACGCCTTTTTGTCGCCAGTGTAGTCATAGATTGCCACTTATTATCCCTCCTGTATCATTCATTCTCATAACATTCAGCATACCTACCTACTCATTATATAACCTAGTCATGAGACCAAAGAAATTGCGACTTTAAGCTGCTTTGGCAACTGAGTTTTGTAACCAGTTACGAAGGAATATTTTTTTACTAGCTTTTAGAAGGAACTTTGTGTCGCATAGAATTTGGATGGAGGTATATACATTTTTTGAATAGTTTTTCAGTAGGGAAGTGGTAAAAATAGCTTATATCTCTTTCTCTACGACCCTTCCACAATTTTTGTTTGCGTATCAAGATAAAATGTGATTTTAAATTAGACCTTCAGTACCTAATACAACTGTGAAGACCGTACTCAATATCGTATAGTAGTTTTTGTGTAATGCGCGTACGTAAAACATACAGACAGAAATTTAGAAGCCAGCCATTTAAAAAGTATGTACCTAGTAGTTTTGACCCGACATTATTTTCTCAAATGTCTCTTATATAGGTACCTACACACACTGACCAGTTACAATTTAATTATATGTGTTGTAAATTTTGAGTTGTGATGGTTGTGGACTCACCGGCGCGTCAGTACTCCTGTCGACCTGCGTGACCTGGCGCGTCTGGCCGAGCATGTCCTTCATGGGGAACGCGTTGATGCGCCCGTTGCTGATGCGGCCGTCCGACACACACACCGTCAGCTGCGGACACCACATCATATAGTTTAGAAAGCAAGATAAGATAAGGGACATAGAATAGAATAGCATTTATTTCTAAGTATATGGTACATTAGGGTCGTATACATAGGTACTGTGGCGTATGTATATACGCATAGGCAACATATAACTTTACGAGAAACTTGGAATCGAACGGAGCATCATACGTCTAGCCGCGACGATATCAACTTTTAAACTGGTGGGTGACGCGCGAAGCTTCCCTCTGCTTTTTATACGTGGCACTACTTTTATACTCGCGAACAGATTTCCAAGAAATCATTCGTAAATGTTAGATTTTTGTTTACTTGTCGCTGATTGGTGAAAATGTTTATTGTACACATTAGTGTTAGCGTTACTTGCATGACTAATAAATGGGATATAAGATAGATAAAAATTGTAAATATATTCTCAGTTGAATCAGTCTGCGTGTTTCAATATAACCCTAACGGTTACCAGCTACGGACCTGGCTTCTGCCCGCCGGCTGGTAACGCGTTAAAATACATATCGCATTCTTAATAAAACAGATATCTGAGTATTTTGGATCAAACTAATTTGAACTCTGATGCAATAATTTAACACGAATATATTATTAGACTTTATAGTTACAAGATTAGAGTTCGAATTGCCATACTCCCAAATTTCGAGTTAAGTCGCTGTTTTATTAAGCATGCTATTTAACCAACATTGATTCACACATACCTACTACCATTTGATTGCTGGTGTAGAAATATTAAGATTATGATTTCATTCCTTGAGTAAACAATTAATGTTATAGTATAATGAATTAAATTCAATTACCTAATAGATATAATATTTCAGTTTACAATAAACATGACAGAATATTATCAATAAAATTACAATGTCAAGGAATAGTATACTCGTAGTACCTAATGTGAAATATTAGTTACAACCAAATTAGGTTCAAAAATACATTTTGTTATTCATAAGAAGAATGCAATACAATAAAATATTTATTTTAAAGTAAGGGTATAGTCTGCAAAAACATCAAGGTCCTCCAGACCGAATTTCAATCATAGCAACCAATCTTTATGGAGACTGAAACCTATATTTATAACTATTATACTATATATATTATAACAATACGCCGGGTGCTTTTCTTAATCTAGAAGCAGTTGTTCCGCTCTTTTTGAGTCCGTTGTTTAAATATTAGTAAAGTCCCCCTTCCCCCAGGAATTATTCCATGTGCGGCAGTTAGATATCTTTAAATACTTACAGAGAGTACGAGGTGCATAACAACATGGAAGGCCACGAAAGCAGCGAGGATGTACACGCTCCATGGAGGCAGCTCCGCCTTCTGTAGGTATACCGCCAGGAATATCGTCACAACTGCAACAAAAAGCTTAATGAGACATGCTATACAATGACATAATGTCCTTTAGTTTCGGTCACGACGATTATTCTTAACAAAGACTAGCCATGATACGACGACCACCATCTTATGGCCAGTCCCACAACTACCAAGTAAAACTTATCCGAAAGATAAATCGCATGCAGTCTCACTCTTATTAGGTTAAAGAAGAGAGATTGCGAGACTTTTATCTTATAGATAAATGCTATTTGGGAGGGGGTGGAACAAGCCATTAGTCTCCTCGTGACCATTGCTGCTGAGAAGCAACCGAAACATCTACAAAATTGTAAGTGTAAATCTAAATAGTATAATAATTTAAATAGTTTAAGCAAAGTTTAAGCGTAACAATAGTTTAATAGTATCCAGAATTAAACAAATGTAGTGCGTTTTCAAATATACCGCGTTAAAATCCGTATAAATTAGTGTAATTTGAATTAAGACTACCCTTCTACGCAGGAGATTAGTGTTTTAAAGCAGAAGTGCAAACACAATTTTTTTTTATTCATCTTATTTAGCAAATAGGTATACGGCCCGCCTGATGGTGAGTGGTCACCGTAGCCCATGGACGCCTGCGACACCAGAAGCATCACTTGCGCGTTACCGACGTTATAAGAAAGGAAGAAGAGAAAAAAGGTAGTGGCAAGAAAAAGGAGCGGGAAGGGGGAAAGAGGGTGATTGGGTCTCCGGCACTCACTCACCGAACGAAACACAACAGTACGAATACTACTATTTCACGTCGAAATTCTGTGAGAGAGTAGTCCTTCCCCGGTCGAGCTGCCCCATTCATGCAGAAATCAGCGAGGCTCCACTACTCAAACTATATAGGTACTCTATTTTACCTTACCCTCATACTCGGATGACAGTAATGAGACACGACTCAAGATTAGGTTTAACGTTCATGACGCAGCACGAGAGTTAAGACAACACCAACTTCCTATCTAGCAACCATACTATTGAGAATTTCCTAAAAGTAAATCCAAACTGCTTTGTGTGACCCGGTAATCGAGCCCGAAATCTTTCGCAGTGCAGTTTCATTTACTACAGTAACGTGACTGAGGTAGTAAAATTTATCACAGAAACTAATGACCTCGCTCTCAGTCTTGGACCCCTTTTAAATGACACTTAAAATCATAGCTACCGTAATGTGGGTATAATGTATCTCTGCCCACCCCTTTTGTGACATACAAGCGTGAGCACGAATCTTTATCCAGGTCAAACAATATCTCTACTATAAGGTGTTTCAGGGATATACCTAGATGGGTCAGATTGCAAATCAACATTTGGGCAGGACAACGTCTGTCGGGCCCTATTGATAATTTTTTGTGTGTATTTGAATATGGATTCAAATACTTACACAGACATATATGGATATGGGTCAGATTTGCAAATGGACCCAGTAGGCACAGTACATATATATACAGTAACCTATCTTCATAAAAACGGTCGGAACTCGAGTCATACCTACGCGCCTCGGCGTTGGTATGCGCACGACACGCAACCAGTCGCGAATGCGCCGTAGTTACGACCGGACGGTGTGTTGTTTTTTAAACAGTAACCGCGCGATTATTTTTACAAAAATAAGTATAAGTATAGCCTATTTAATATGACTAGTAGAATATATTGTGCTGTTTTTGGTTGCATGAATTCAACTTCAGTCGGTATTTAAGGTACCGGGACTACAGTAAGATTAATTCGCAAACTTTTTTAATTGTACCCAGCGATGATTTCGTGGAATATATAGAAAAAATGGAAGAAAAATTTCGAACTTCTTTTAAAACTAAACATATAAATTGGAAAGTAGCTTCAGGTATCTATAACCAAGTAAAATATATTCCTTTTTCTCCTCCTTGTCCATGTTTTCCAAAACAATTTTTAATTAAGCTTTATATTCGAATGCGGATTTTTTATACTTTAAAATATTATAATAAAGCATTCCGTACGTCTCAGTCGAGGCGCAAATATTTTTCAGTCGCATATTCATAAGACCGATTTGTTATTAAGTCTTAAATCTAACATAAACATGTTTTTTTTAAATTAAATCTAGCAATCAAAAAACAACATGCATTTTTATTGAACACTTCTTATTCCATTCACAAAGTATTTTATTTGTTTAAATAAAATAAAAAATATTTACAATCACAAAAATAGATATAAACTTAAAGTAGGCAGATTTAATTAAAATGCTGTAGGTGGGCAGCCCTATCGCATGTTTACGTACCGCACGGCTGTAGGGCGCATTTATTTCAAGGATACGGCCGAGTTACAATACTGTATATATATATATACCTATATATACTGTGCAGTAGGTGGCGCTGCGGGTTGCAAGCCAACGTGCATATATAAATACTATCCAGCACGGATGGATGGCGTAGAGGTTTTAGTGATCGTCTCGTCGCTGTCATTGCGTCGAGTGTTGGAGGTTCAATCCCCAAACGGGATAAAAAATTGTGTGATTGATAAATAATTGTTAAGAGTCTGGGTGTTCTTTGTGTCTCTTGTTTAAATGTTAGTTAAGCCGCTCCGCGACACAGGAAATAACACTAGTGCAGGAGTAATCTATACTTATATATTAATACGTGAAGCAAAAACTTTGTATCCCTTTTTACGAAAATAGCGCGGTTGGAGGAGTATGAAATTTGGTACAGTTACAGTTTATATGGAGAAGGAGGGGCGAATCCTAATATTTATATAAAATATGTACTAGAAATACATTAATGAAAAAACACAACACGCACACAACCATGCATTTGACACACGCATTCGAATCGCGTTCGTAATATATCGGCATTGTTCGGTTATTCATCGTAATTATGGTTACATATAGGTATTAATATATAATGACATAGATAAGACATGCATATATCAGCAATATCTTACAGGCAACCTTTGGGCGGATTAGAATTATATATACTATTTATATTATAATATATTTACGTGATTATATGAAAAAAAGAAAACAAAGTAGCAAATTTAGGAATATCGTCAATTAAAGAGTTAAGTAAATAATAATTTGTTTGAAATAGATAGGAAAATTAACCTGTATACATCGAAACCTAAATGAAATGTGATAAGGTTCTAGACAATAATACCTTAATAACTATCGAACTTAAAATTTAAATCAATTATGGTCGGATTTCGACCACTAGGCGACCGCTAGTCTTAAAAAAAAGGGAATGTTGCCTTAAACATTTGACGTCATTCTACTTACTGCCAAGTATATGCGCAGCGTTGCCAGCTCCCCAATGAAGCCAGTTGAACACCGGTCGCTTCTTGGTGCCAGGGTGAGGCCTGAAGTATGCACCTGGAAACACAATCAGTTGGGATAAACTTAATTACGAGTATAGTATAAGTAAGTAGTATTATTGGATTATTCGTAAGGTGGATTATTTTTGGTGACGGTACAAGACTAGCTTGCACGGAAAAGTATCATCTTATAGAAAACTGACATAAGAGTAGCAGTATTATTGCTCCAACTGGGGACAGATATTGATATGAAACTAGGTATATATTCATAAAAATGTTAGTATATGCATATAAAAATATTTAAATTACCTAATAAAAATATAAATATATATATATAAATATTTTATTAAATTATCGTCGGACATTCAAACGCTTCCTATGTCGATGTTTAAAAGAAAACAATAAGTATTACTGCTTAAATGAATGGTGTACCTATTCTATAAGTGATTGGATCCATTGATCATATTTTGAGCTGTCATTGCTTATTAACTTTTATTAATTTATTTTACTAATTATTTAGAATTTTATAAATTTGCCCACCGATAAGCTAGGATATGGCCTGGACTCATGTTAATCTTAAAATCTAATGTACAACCCATGTTCATGCAAATAAATGTTTATGATGATTAAAAATTGATCAATAATATTAATATCCTTAGTACCTAATTCACCTTGAACAATCACAGTTTATACGTCGTATTTGAATACTTCTATACGCCTAGTGAACGGTAATTTCGACTACTCATAGCAAGTCTTCGGTAGTATAGTGGTCAGTATCCCCGCCTGTCACGCGGGAGACCGGGGTTCGATTCCCCGCCGGAGAGATTCTTTTTGTATATTTTTACTAAATTTATAATCTGATTATGATATTTTAGAATATTAGGTACCGTTGATATTGGTTGATTAGCCATACGCAAATACGAATGTAGATACTACTATTTAAGTGATTTACGCTGTAAATAGAGCATGGCAACATTAAGAAGAAATCAGAGAGTGGAACAAAAGTGCACTGCCTATTCCCTAACTCTTATAATTGCATTGGATACTAATCCAACACGACCGTAGGGAGATCAAGCGAAGGAGCAACGGCTTTACGTGCTTGCCGGTACACGGAGTTGTGTAACACCGCAAAAAAACTCTTGTCAGAAATTCTCAATAAGTGTTTGTGGCCTGAACCAAGATTCGAAGCCATGAACTTCCACCAGTCGCAAACATTAGCGCTGTGCCTCTAAGTAAGTACCATTTACATACAATAGTAATCCTATTATTATAAATGTTAATCTGTTTGTTGCGTTTTCACGCCTAACTACTCTACCGATCATCATGAAATTTCGCATACACTTTTTCAGGGGTACAGAAAAGGACATAAAATACCTATCAACCAGGAAAAAAATTGTCTCCGAACAAGCTAAGCCGCGGGCAAAAGCTAAAGTACCTACCTACCTGCTTTCTACGACTTTTATCGCGATGTTTATTAACATTTTAGTATACTAATAATGAAGCGATATGATTTGATTTTTTGTTTTGTTTGATTTAAGTCAAAAACTACCACCACCGATTTTTTTTAGTATTGTTTATAGCATAACTTAACCTATTTTTACGCGCGCGATGCCGCGGTCAAAAGCTATTACAGCTATTACATAATTTTGAAAATATTAATAAAAGGTTAATAAACATCGCGATAGAATCCGTATAAAGCAGTTTACATAGGTAATATTGTCTTCTGTTTACGCGAATGTTGTTCATTAAAATTAAACTCATTTATACGGATTTTATCGCGTTATTTATTTAACACTGTATTACATAATTTAGAAACTGTTACACTACTACTATTGAACTTTACTAATTGTTAGGCTAATACAATTATTAAAACTATTTATATTTATGTTTACACTTTCCCCGACGTTTCGGTTGCTTTTCTGCAGTCTCCCCGTGGCCATG
The DNA here is from genome assembly GCA_963675205.1 of Catocala nupta. NCBI lineage: Eukaryota > Metazoa > Arthropoda > Insecta > Lepidoptera > Erebidae > Catocala > Catocala nupta. The sequence continues at coordinate 7,782,964 of OY776102.1, forward strand.
GCGATAAAATCCGTATAAATGAGTTTATTTTCAATAAAGCAGTTTAATTTCAATGTACATTCGCGTAGACGTAAAACAATATTATAAAATAATTAAATCGACTTACCAATAGGCTGTAAGAAGCACAGTATGACAGTCACTAATCCGGTGATGGCGTGAGGGTTGTCGCCAGTGGTTGACCAGCCTCCCACCTCGACCAGGATGAGGATGAAGCCAATGACAGTCAACAGCCATGTCGCCACCATAAATATACGATGGTACTGTAAAAGAGGCATGTCAGGCTAGTAGCATGTGCAAAATTTTCCTTAGGTATACAGTCAAACAGTTTTTATTAAAAGATGCCAATAATATTTTTGTACCTACTAAATAAGATAATTGAGAAGATCTATAAATATAAATTATCACCTTAGATGCACATAATTATGTTATATACATAGAGGTAACATTTCAAACCCTATTGACGTAAAGCAATGAATAGCTTAGTTGATAAAGCAACGACACGGTTCGTGGAGGTCGCGTGTTCAAGTCGTACTTCATAGATTGTCATTTACCTCGTATCAAATTCTCTATTAACATGTGAAATGTGTAACTGCTTCTTAATATACTTAATCCTATACAGCCACAAAACGAATATTTCCAAGGTATTTTAATATAAAATAATAAATAAAAAGAATGTAGATCAAAGGCTTTGCGAGTCCGATTACCATACGGGACAACAAATTGTGTGATCCAAAAATGTTAATAGTTATTCTCGGTGTCTTTTCTGTGCTTTGTTGGTATGTCTTATAGAGATTTAGTCAAAGCATAGCACAGTGCGCAAGATACACGATTTGCACCTAGCGTGAGATATAAAGGTATATAAAAATGTATACTTACAGCAAACCACATGTCCTTGCCACCCAGCTGCCTACCCACCCAAGTTTGTCTGAAGTATCTGTAATGTACAAACATCATAAGTACATAGGTACTAGCTATATAGATACGTCGATTCCGTGGTATTAATTAGTGCTCAAGCACTGACACCGCCATTACCTTTTTAAAGACACAGAAATGCGCGAGAGGGTATGTTAAAAGCTTACCAGCGGTATCTAACACGGCCGTTCCCAGTGACGGTGTACTGTATCTTTAAACATATTAAGTAACATTTCAGTAACCTAAGTATACTCATTAACCATTATAATTCGATGTTTATAAGTGTTCTTTTGTTCCCTAAATTATTTTTGACTTTGACTTAATTGTGGAGATATAAACGGATAGATCGAGAGAAAGGCGCACCATGAAATCAACACTATTTTTTACAACTTTGGTACGGTTTCGTAAAACCATGTGTTGTTAAAATCAATTTCTATATTGGCAAATAAGTAATAATAGTAAATAAGAGTTGAATCCCAAGGCATGCAGCTCTCACTTTTTGAAATAACGCGTGTATTACCAGTGGCGTAGCGTAGTAAGGGCGGCAGGGGTGGTCCGTCCCGGCGAGCACTTTTAGGGGGCGGCAAAATTTCACAATAAATAATAATAATATCTTGTAAATATTTGAACCATTTAATGACGAACGAGAGGAATGGGTAGATATATAACACACAATAATGATGACTGTTCTAGCCGAAAAGTGATTTACAATTACCTACGTACCTTTTAAATTTAAATAAGAGAGTGGCACAATTTTCTTCTGCCCCGGGCGACTGACACCCACGCTACGCCACCGCATATTACATAGTTAATTATCGCTTGCTTTAACGGTGAAAGAAAACATCGTCAGAAAGCCGGCATGTCAAAGAATTCTCCATAATGTTCACGAAGATGTGTTAAGTATGCTAACCCGCACTACGCCAGCGTGTGCGTGTATGCTTGTTTTCTTTTTAACGTGGGGGAGTTCATTGACGCATACCTCTCCGCGGGGCGACGGAGTGGTTGCGTCGGACTCACCGGGGGCAAGATGGCAACATCCCGGTAATACCGACTAAACCTACCACGATGTTCCTCGACATAACCAGAGCCGACGGAGCCGCGCGAATCTCTTTTATATGCAATTGCGACCCCGTTGAGGTTTAGCGCGGTATGCTATGGCCTAACCCCTCTTACACTGAGAAGAGACTTGTGCCTCAGTGAGACAATTTATATACAGGGCTGATATGAATATTATTTATTATAAGTAATTACCTAGCGATCAATATCCCCAGCGAGGCAGTTCCGAGCCAGGCGAGCAGCATGCAGCTGCCGTGTAGTTTGAGCAGCAGCTTGGAGCCGCCGGCCGCCGTGCCCACGCTGGCCAGCGCCTGCGCCTCGCCCGTCGCCTCGTACGCGATGTCGTGGAAACCTACGCGGTTCGTGTCTAGAACCAATCGAACAATAGGGTTTAGGTTGCCTATCTTTGATTTTGTGTATTAATTTACACAGAAGAGCAAATGCAACACAGTACATGCAAAAGAAATCTATTTGTACAAACAGTACCAAAATTGGTTATAAAGTAAGGGAAAAGAATGAAATTTGGTTGTTAGAAAAAGTAGGGTCGTAGTAGGGCTATGCTATGCTATCACCCTCGGACAGCTGCGTTCAAATAGCGGTTACGTCATAGTTTGTATTGTGCATCCTTTTTCTGTCATTTGACAATTACCCCTACTACCAGATTTGAAACACTTGTATCTTACCTATTTATTTTAAGTAGATTTTCACTCATTTTTGTATTTAATAGTTGGATATATTACACTTAAATAATAAAAAAATGCGAGACAACTACCTTTTTGTTTGCAGGAACTGATTGCGTGTACGCTTTTAATGAATACTTAAATTAGAATGGGTGTGCTGTATAAAATATTGGAAAAAATAATAGCGAATAGAATATTAAATTGCTTAAATAGTAGTAAAGTTCAATAATAGTAGTGTTAGAGTTTTCAAAATGATGTAATAAAAGTGTTTTAAAGTAAAATAAACAACACGGCAAAATCCGTATAAAGTGTTTAATTTTAATGTATAACTTTCGCGTAAACATAAGACAATATTTGTATACATGTTGTCAGGGATACAATAAAGGATATTTTCTTCTGGATGAAAAATTTAATCTAGAAAAAAGTATGGTTCCCAAGGAATAGAAGTTTATTGACAAACTCTACATTAATGCGTGCAAAACCGCGGAGAAACTTCAGTAATATATATGATAGGTATAGGTGAGGAATCGTAGATAAAGGTCGTTACCACGTCCGATTTCACCTCAGTTAAATAAATAATTATGTTTATAGCATTCCATGTCTACACAATTCGTCAGAAGCCACAAAGCATGTAAAAAATAAAATTACCAACCTTTCATCGAGCTTCCAGCAAGCACCATCAGATTGTACATATTGCTCGCCAAATCGAACGTCTGTCCCTTCACAACGGACATCACATTCCTATTAAACTTGCAGTACAATTTGCCGTCAATCACAGAAGATTCTAGAAGCTGCACAATCTCTTGAGGCGAGTCTGTCCTACTAACATAGGGCTCAGCTTTAGGGTATGTCCAGGACGTGTACAAATTGACTCTTCCATTTTCGTTTCTAACACATTCCATGGCACTGTCGTCACCCATTTTGTTGTCCATGCTAAGACCTGCTGCAACGTATTTTGGGTTGCCTGGAGCTTGGAGCTCGAAGGTATATTTGTCGCCAGCTACGAAGATAGCTACAATCGCCTTGCAGTCGCCTTTAGCAATGCAGTTTTGTGGTACGCCGAAGCAGAGTTTCGTGTCAGCACAGCCTTGGTAGATTACGTCAAGGGGACGGGCTTCCATTTTAGGCTAGAAAGAAAATGGCTCAATTTAGTAGACTGTTGTTTGCGTAAAACTGTAATTTGCTCAGCTTAGTAGACAGCCTTTTTTGGCAATGATTAAATTATAAGACTGCTCATGAAACTACTTGTTTTGTACATGTATCATCATGTATCTGAACACAACAACTTAACACTTCACTTCGAAACCCGTGAGTACTTTTGTGTGACCCACGCTCTAGGCTGGGTCACGCAAAAGTAATCATCGGTTTTCAGTCAGGACATTCTCAGTAGCTTTACTAAGTTAAGAACGGTACCGGTTTTTCGGTAGTAATCGGTTTGCTGCCTATAACATTGTGGAACCTGCCTTACTGTCTGCAGATACGCAGTCAACATAAAAATGTTGATTAACTTGTTTCCTCACATGTGCCTCGATGGTGCATCGGAAGTGAATGTGGCTAATGTGCATATAGTCTCGATGCCCAAATCAAGCTCAGTGTACAGGACTTCTTATCCATTGAATCTTATACCGCACGACCACCGAGGCTGTAACAGCAGTCGAGTATTCCTAGCATACCTTATTCTCCATAATGACCGGTGGCGGCGCAGCAGTGCCCGTGGTGGCGGCAGCGGGTGCCGGCGTACTGACCACTGTGTCGGGAGTCACAACCTCCACCAAAGGAGACTCCACGTTCTTCCAGAACGTTGCGTAGCTCTGTGCTACTGTTGCTCTGTCAACAAAACAAAAATTAATTATTATAATGCTATATGTCTTGTTTTACATATAAAGTTTAATGCTTGAGAGCAGAATAAATGCTGTAGAAATGAGAGCGCTGAGAAATATATGTGGTGTGACTCTGAAAGATAACTCTGAAAGTTAAGTTGGTTTGGGCATGTAGATAGAATGGACGTGAACAGACTGACTAAGAAAGTTTATAAGGCTAGTATGAATGGAACAGTCGCAAGGGGAAGACCTAGGCGAACGTTTCTTGATCAGATCGGAGACGTTCTGGATAAAGGCCAGGTTAAGAGCACCTTAAACCGGCGAGCGTGTATGAGGAATGTTATGAAAGTGAATGAAGCCAGAGAAGTGTGTCAGGATCGTAGCAAATGGAAATTCGTAGTCTCTGCCTACCCCTCTGGGAAACAGGCGTGAATTTATGTATATAGGTATGTATGTTTAATGCTTGTAATATTATGTGGCTTCAGCGTCAGACTTAAAATAATGGTAAGGATTAGAACGATCTTATAATCAATGTGTCCCTATATCAAGCAATATATTTTTGTATTACTCTAATGGTAAATAAGTTCCTCTTATTGGTCAATAGTTACCACAGTCTATAGACGCGGGCAATAACAAAGATATGATTTGCGCATTTCTGGCTTTTGAAAAGAACGAGTAGCTGTGTTACCTCTGTCGAAGGCAAAAGTTAATAGTCTACTGAAGAGCACATCAAGCCTCATCATAGAATCTAGCAACTACGGTAGCAACATATCACAAAGCTTTATTGGCTACAATCTTCTGTATAGTTTTGTACCTGAGTAGGTTTGTGGGCTTCCATTACTCCTCCTCACAAAACGAAATGCAGTAACAGTATTACTACTCTTATACCGGTTTTCTATAAGAGGTTAATATTTCCTCGAGGAGGTAAACCGGCTTATTAATATTCTTTATTTATTTTTATTTATTTATTCAATTTGGACAAGCAACAAGGTATACACTGTAACATGTTCTTATGGCTAGTACTTATAGCTAGTGTTTAGTGCTACCTTACTTAAAGGTTGCCACGGCATGCATATTATACAGTAAGAAACAGATTATAAACATATGTATACTATACTTAAATATAGCAAAACAATAATACTATACTATGAGTTAAACAAAAAGAAATTATGAAGGTCTTTAAATAATTACTTTAGAGAATACAATTTATTATTTTTTAACATTGCTGTGAGCTGTATTCAGAATTGTGGCCTTAAATTTATTTATATTTTGTCCAAAGATATCAATACAATTATTAGATTTAGTAAATGTGTTATACTGAGACTGAAACCTATTCATTGGTGAATAGTGACCCAGATTGCTTCTAGCTTTTTTAGGCACAATGACGGAGTACCTAGATCCCCGAGGCAATTTTAGCGGTGTGTTAAATGTAATCCGTTCTAGGAGTTGAGGGCAATCTAGGACGCCGTTCACAAGCTTAAATAAACACACTTGGTCAAGGAGGTGTCTGCGAACTTTAAGACTAGATAGTTTGAAAAATGTCAGGCGATCTTCGTAGGTTTTGAGCACATTGGTCTTATTACAGTGATATGATAAATGATACATAAATCTCTTCTGAACCCTCTCAAGTCTTTTGACATGCACTTCATAATGAAGTAACCATACCTGACTACAATATTCAAGCCCGGGCCTAACAAAGGTATTAAAAAGCGTCATTTTCGTAAAAACATTTTTAAAATGTTTACAGTTACGCAAAACAAAGCCTAATAACTTGAAGCTTTTAGTAGCTAATTTATTTATATGTGTGTTAAAGCGCAATTGGTTATCTATTACAATGCCAAGATCACGAATCTCTTCTACCTCCCTTAAACGAGTATTATTAATTGTATAGATGGCTGATGTCAATTTAACATTTCTAGTGAATCGAATGTAATTACATTTTCTATGTTTAATTACATTTTATTTAGCACGCACCATTGAGCCAGCCTGTTTATATCGTCTTGCAGCAAGGAACAATCGTTATTAGATTTAATATAGCCCTAAGAAGTTTAAGGTCGTCAGCATACATGTACACTTTAGAATATTTGAAACATGACACTATGTCATTAATGAATATGTTAAAAAAGATTGGAAGTAGATGGGATCCTTGCGGCACTCCTGAAGGAATGTTAAAAGGCTTTGAAATGTGACCCTCACATACGACTCAAGAAATTCGATTATCTAGGTACGAGGTACACCAATTCAGTAAGTTTCCAGCGATGCATTGCGGTAAAACTTTTGTTTTAGAATTTGGTGATCCACGAGATCGAATGCCTTGCAGAAATCAGTGTAAATTACGTCAGCAGGCACCCGGGCGTCGGTCAATTCTATCAAATCAGATATAAAACATAAGAGGTTTGTAGTAGTGGAGCGCGCCTTGACAAAACCATGTTGAAAAGGCGTAAGGTTCTGTGTAATGAGAGAAGTTATGAATGGAGTTATGAGTGACTCAAATACTTTACCAAAAACGGGCAGTAACGGGCAGTATGGATATGGGTCTGTAATTATTAGCAAGGGTGATATCTCCGGATTTATGAATTGGAACTATGTATTAACGCTTCTTTCCATGTTGTGGGAAAAGTGCCTGTAGCTAAAGATTTGTTGTAAATTATGCTTAAAGTCAAAGTCAAAGTCAAAAATAATTTATTCACTTAGGTCACAAAGTAACACTTATGAACGTCAAATGGGTTAGTGAGTTTATTATGTTTACTGAATTTACATTTATGTTAGTTGCAAGGTTCAGGCAAAAGGTTGAGCCTATGAGAAGATACCTGCAAGAAACTCAAGGCCACTCTTTTAAATCGCCATCAACTTATAATTTCAGTATTTTACAACTCATTTATGTATCAGGTGTTGCAGTCATTATGCCATATGTCACTGTCCATATAAAACTAAATTCTAAAATAAAGAAAAGTTGGTAATATTATGTAAAAAGCATTTGAGATTTGAAATAATATTTATCAGTAGGTAGCCATTTGTAATAGACAATAGTATGGCATGAAGACGCATACACTTACACTTTGTGACATGAAAAGGTAGTTCGTGACTAAATGTAGTTAAAACAAAATTTACGTTAATACTTATAAAGTTTGTTTAAAAGAAAAGAAAGATACTTTAACACCACCAAATAAACACGAAGTACCTTCACATAACTAAATTGACTTATATAATACATACATTGTTTGAATCCTGTATGAAACAAGCAACTAGTTCCATGAGTTTTTATCATTTAAGTAATCATTGATTGAATAATAGCCCTTCCGGATAAGCTGACTTTTAACAGCAGTTTTAAATTTTAGTAAAGGTAAATTTACAATATCAATCGGTAGTTTATTAAAAAAGCGTATACTGAGTCCCGCAAATGAATTGTGAACTTTATGTAAACGATGATACGGACCTACCAACTTATGCTTATTTCTAGTGTTTAAGTTGTGAATATCACTATTCTTATTATATAAGTGAATATTATGTTTTATAAACATAATATTCGTAAATATATATTGCGACGCAACAGTAAGTATACCAATTTCTTTAAAACGCTCTTTCAGGGAAACTCGTGGGCCTAAATTATAAATGCTACGTACTGTACGCTTTTGAAGAATGAAAATTGTTTCAATATCAGCTGCCTTACCCCACAATAGTATGCCATAGGACATAACGCTGTGAAAATAACTAAAATATACTAGTCTCGCAGTATCTATATCAGTAAGCTGTCTTACTTTCCTAACCGCGAATGCGGCTGAACTAAGTCTCCCTGCAAGACACGATATTTGAGCGCCCCACTGAACTTTATCATCTAAAGTAATGCCTAAGAAAACTGTGGATTGTACAAATGTTACTGTTTCATTATTTAATTTTATTTAACTTAGAGGGAGAGACAGCTCATTGGCACATTTCACTACAAACACCGAGGGTATACCGTCGTATCCTGCACCTTTATGCAGCACCTAAAGTGAAATCGCCGTATTTAAAAGTATCCTTTATAACTTTACATTCATATATATGTATATCTTGGTACCTCTCATCCCCATAAGTAGTCATATCTTTACATACCTGAACTCGACTCCTCCGAGGAAGTCAGTCGGCGCCAACCATTGGAAGGTCATGGCAGGCTTGTCTTCAGGTGAGGAGTGTGTCACGGTGTCGTTCTCGCTCGTACAAGTGGTCATATGCACGCGATCCGGGTCTGGTACTCCGACGAACTTGCCTACTATTATGTCTGGATTCTGTAAAAGATGTTTCAAATTATTAGACATGTATAAGAATCTAAGTTGGTCACGACGCTGGCGTTTTTCGCACCATCTATCAGTAGGAATTAGGCTATATATTTTATTACTTTATCAGAAATAAGTCAATTTTAAGTTTAATTTGGGCAAGTTGAGCATAAAATATTGAAGATGGCGTAGTGGATAGTGTAACCGACTGCCACGCCTGAGGTCGCGGGTTCGATTCCCGCATAAGTCAAACATTTGTGTGCATGAACATGGATGTTTGTCTTGGTCTGGGTGTTTCTATGTATAATATGTATGTGTTTACAAAAAAAAAATTGTCATTTACCCATAGTACAAGCTCTGCTTAGTTTGGGCTAGACGGTGTTTGTGTATGTGGTAGAATATTATTATTATATTAATATTCAGCAGTAAATAATATGAGTATTTTTATTGTAAAACCTTCTAAATTAGATAATTAACTAAAATTGCCGACATAGCTTTCCGGATAGCCAAGCTAACGTGGGCAGGGCACATAGCTCGCAGAACCGATAGCCGCTGCGGCAAAAAGGTTCTGGAGCGGTGACCACGCATCGGAAGACGCAGCAGGAGTAAACAAGGGTGACCGACGATCCGGTAAGGATTTAGGTAAGCACGGATGGATGTGGGCGTCCCAAGTCCGGTCCGTGTGGAAAACCTTGGGGGAGGCCTATGTCCAGTAATGGACGTTTTGGCTGAGATGATGATAATGAGTATCTGGAGCAAACTCTTATTATGTAAACATTTTTATGAACATAAAATACGGTCTGTATTTATACACTGAGCATATAAAACGTATCGGCCACTAGTAAATTTTTATTATTCCGACTAGTCGTTACCGAGTAATCAAATCCATTGCCTGGCATATTGTGGTTGGTGTATGATGTTATTGTGCGTGTTTTGTATACAAATAGGAAACACGTAGCAGCGTTATTGTATTTAAATTATTGTAAAATAAATACCAAAAAAACTCCAACCATAGTTTCAAGTCCGTGCCAAAACTTTTGTCTAATAACAATCACATTTCTTGTCCTATTTAGGTGACGTGTTCTTATAAGCGGTTTCACTTTATATTGTCTTCATCAAGTTTATTCTATATTTATTTTGCAATAGATTATTCTAGAATGTATTACGTACTTCTTACCGCAAGTTTCTTCAAGTACATTAAAGTCAAACATAAGTAATACATAAAGTATTTAAATTAGACTCATTTCCTTATATTTACATAATAAATAGCGAAGGTAATTAAGAACAGGGACATTAACAATGTCCTTGTTCAATCGTGTGGGGCTATTATGATTTATAGCTGTTATGTGTAGATTTGACATCATTAATCAAAGCCAGGTCGTAACTTCTGTTTAATATATATACAAACAACTATAGTAATAGAGTTTTATATGAAATTATTATTTGTTGAACAAAATATATTACGACTGTAGGTATATCTTTGAACGAGTAGGCAGTGATGTGACAGACATTTCTTCAACCGTATTTAACTCTCAAGTATTTGCCAAATAATCAGTACATTTAAAAAACTTTTAAATTGTTCTGTCTAACAAAGTTATATTACAGTTTAATTTAAAAATAAATAATATGCCTGCTTTTGGAATATTTTAAGTATCCTGGAGTTACAAACTTTTAAACAATCAAAACAAAGTACACCTGGACTCGGAACAACTATCAGTAGATCACACAAATTTTGATTCCGCGTGAGGGTTGAGCCCACATCACTTTAAGCAATGGCTGTGGCGAGGTGACCGCTATTATCACTACGGCAGCAGTGCAGTAATGTCTATTTAGGTCTCTTTAGTCCCACAGCACAGAGTTAGGCCTCAACTTGCGCCTACTTTTGTGCCTAAAAGGATTCTTGACTCACAGTAACGTTCTTTTTTTTTTAAAGTAATCATGGGCTCAGAATTTTTTTCGGACGGTCATATGCTCACCTTTTATTAGGGTTGCCACCTTTATTTTGATTAAATAAAGTATATTTACTTACTGAGGTAAACAATTAAAGTACGTCATTTTAAAATAAAGTATTATTTATTCTGCTTTTTTGTTACTATGTTTGTTGCTGCTTCTAGCAACATCTATCGAATATTTATTTTCATGGAACCTGTCAACCAAATCTTCAGAATAGATTCTATATTAAGACAGATAAATCATTTCTTTTTCCATTCAATTTGGAGAACAATTCATTTTTATTTCTTGTAAAAGCCGACATAGGTAAAATAAAGTATTTTGACGTAATTTATTGCTTTTATAAAGTATAAAGTATGTTTGCCCGAAATAATGTACGATACTTTATTATAAAATACAGTTGGGAACCCTACCTATAATGTAGGGCCTAAGGCTTATCTTACGAAATGCGGATGTAATAGACCTCTATCTACTCCTTCGGTGATATACAAGTGTGAGTATTACAGCATATAGTGTTCAGTACACGTGAACTAGTAGCTCTGCATATTCAATTTGTAAGCGTCAAGATTGTCAGATGCAGGTCAAGCGGGTTGTAACGAAACGGTATAACCGGTTCTTCTGGTTGTATTAAATCAGTGAGTAATTATCAGTGATCGGAGTAGGTAGATTGATTTTTGGTACTTGTATCATAAATGCACACAGAAATAATAACATGGATAAGCCATTTTCCCGGAAAGTAATTCCGGTATTTCCGGATTCAATTAAATATTGTTAATGTTGGTAGTGATATTATTCCTACTCAATTCAAAATTTAAAGGAAGGTATCAAAACTAAATTAATTCATTATTTATCTGTTGAATAATAAAAACAATCGAATTCCGATCGAAGCTTTAATTTTTATTTTTAGCCTTTTATGGCTAGAACTTTTATAGATAGACATAAATTGTTGCACTTAAATTTAAATATTTTCATAGGGGTCATGGTAATTTGCATTAAGGGTAGAATAAATGACGGGGCCCCATAGAGGGCCAATGCCTGCTGGGGTCGTGAGACTGTTCTAAGGATGCACCACGACTCTGAAACGTAAAGGGCATACGAAGGAACAGGTTGATTTTAGTCAGATTTTAGGACCAAAAAAAAGGGGTAGAATAAAGAAAAAAGATAAAAATCAAGATTGTTTATTGTTAAATATGTACATTTTACATTTATTCACATTTTTAATCTTCATCGATTACAATGTCAGCATCCTGGTAATCCTGATCTTTACAATTAAAATATATAACTATGAGTTTCTCTATATTTTCTATTTTCAACCTATTTCTTTTAACATCTAAAGTCCATTTATAAATGGAAAAAGACCGTTCTACATCTGACGATGTCAAAGGAGCAAATTTTAAAAAAGGTATTAAATTATGTGCTTCATTTTTTTCAATGGCCTCACTATATTCTCTAAGTGTGTCTAAATCTGGGTTTCGTTCCATAACACGTTCTATTTTATTTTTTATATTTTCTGAATTGCACTGATTTATAGCATCTCTGACGTTGTCAAATGCTAAAAGTGAATCTGTCAACGATAAATTATGCTTTTGCAATTCTTTTAAAGACAAATGAATTATAAAATAATTGTCTTTAATGTAATTTAAATCTTCTTTTAAATTTTCTTTTTCTATAATATTTTTTGCCTCTCGAATAGATACCGCATCAGAGCTGCTTAAACAAGATAATACTTCTTTTATTTTTTCAAAGTTTTGAGCGTAATAAAATGCTGCCTCTAACCAAGTGCCCCATCTTGTAACAACTGGTTGGGGAGGTAGCGGCAAATCTGGATATTTTTCTTTTAAAATTTTGACTCTACTTGGGGCTTTCAAAAATACCTTTTTAACATTTGCTATTAAAATGTTAACATCGTGATATTCTAACCTAATTTGCTTAGATACGCGATGAAGAGAGTGCGCCAAACATGTTACGTGCTTCATTTCAGGTAAGTATTGTTTTAAATTTCGTCCTGCAGACAGCATATATGCAACGCTATCAGTGCAGAGGACAAGAATGTTACCTACCTTCGATTCAAAAGAATCTTCCCAAAAGTTTTCCAAACATTCTAACACAAATTGCGTGATTGTTTGTCCATTAACTACAGTTAGCATTTTACATGCTACCAAATAAGGTCTAGTCAAATTGCTAGGATGTAATGGTTTTATTAAAAAATGGACTATATAGCGACCTAAAAAGTCTGTCGTTTCATCTAATGATATCCATAGTTTCTCATTTTTATAATTTTGCCGAATCGAATTGATTTTATTCTTAAAAAACTTGTCCAAGTAAACTTTCCGTAACTGTGATTCATCTGGCAGAGTACGATTAGTACACGTACAACAACAGGTACTACACATATATCTTTTAAAGAAATCTTGAAAAGTAGTATTTTTCATCTGAGACCACGGAATATTGCACAAAATGAGAAATTTTATAAGATCGAAATAAAATTCCTCTTCGGGCCGCTTAAACTTTCCCTGGTGTACTGCTCCTTCGATATGTCTTTTAACGTTTCCTTTATTTATGGTTTTGAAATGGCTTTCACATTTTGAACAGTATATTGTACCACTAGCGTGATCGTAAAGTAGTTCGGGATGACCGGATATCCATTTTTCTACAGTTTCAGCCTTGACGTTTGCCATATCTGAACTATGTTTTAGAGATGGAACCTCGTATATATCACCTAAAACAAAGACATGAAAAAATTACATTTTATTTAGTTTATTTAGCTTACTCCGTTTGTTTTATTTTTCGTGGATCAAATTTAGTCATTGAAATTTCACCCTCTTCCTGTCAATCCAAAATGGCTGCCGCTACAAGATGGCGGACATTTTTTTTTTTTTACAATTCCATCAATATATATATATATCAAATGAAAGGGCTTGTTACGTAGAATATTTTGTAGAGAAGTAGATAAGGCCTATAGTAATTTATTTTACCAATACATTGCAAGAGGACACCGGGCATTCAAATTATATACGGATTCCAGTAAAATGTCGGTTAATAGTGGAGTTAGCTGAATTGCGACTACATTACTAGAATATCATAATTTTGTTTCGCACTAAGCTCACTGGTTCATACTCTATTAAAGATTTAACAATATTAAGACTCATGGTATGTTCAGCAGGTTAAGCGAACAAACACAATACTAAAAATATTCTTATAGTACATCCAAACATGCTTTATACTCCTTGTAACTAGTAAAATATTACTTACCAAAGCTTGGTTTAAATATGTAGATCCAATTCAATAGTGAAAAATCTGAGTCCGTATATTCGAGCCAAATCGTGGTTTAGAGCAGATTCCAGAAGTCAGTATGTACACAAGCCAGGGTCAAGTAACGTTCTCACAACACAGTAACAAACAAAGATGCGCACTCTACGAACCGAAGTAAACGAGTGTGAGCTACCTGGCATGTCGTCGGCGGGCGTACGCATTGTTCTGATAACCGGTTATTGTACCACCCATGATCCTTTGTTCTGATTGGTCGTTGGGTTTTGTCAAATCGTGACTGTGTGCCGTTAAAAAAAATATGAAGAATAATAAAGAATAATATTGCTCATTTTATTACAACTCCTACCTTTTTTTGAGGATGGCAAATCATCAAATGACTCCTTCCACTCTGGCAGAATAAAATTCCTACATAAGTTCCGGTTTTTTTTTAATAATCTACCAATTCCGGAGGAATGTCCATATTAATATATACGTTTCGGATCAATGACCCCATTTCAATCTACCTACTCCGATCACTGGTAATTATACAATGACAGACAGATGTTGCAAATTGTACTACTAGAATATTGTAACTACGTGAATAATTATGAAGTAGCTGTGGACACACCGCTTTTTGGTATTTGGGATCGAGTTGTATCTCTGAAACTAGTAAATGAATTGAGATGAATCATGCCATCGTTTTAAGTTAAGAGTAGCAGCTGTATAGTGTCAGTTTTATTAAAATCCATTCTTATATTCTCAATTTTTAAGGGGAAAACATACAGACAATTTCAATAATCCAACAATTCGTACTATTTTTGTATTTTCTAGACTTTATAGCATTATACTTAGTATCAATTTGATATGTTATATTGCCCGTTCCTGTTGGAACTCCAGAATAAGATGTATATAAAATCTTATACAGAAACTCAACATTGTATGACCATTCCATGTCAATTCGACTACATTCCGATATTTGCAGGCACAAACATATGGCATCTGAATTTTCATATAAAAAGATAAAGATCCTAGTATGAATGGGCCTGCTCGCCCCGTAGTCGTGTAGATACTCCTTAGTGGTCCTATAGGGTATTGGCGTAGTATTGATAAAACTTTCACTGTGTTTCGCCTTTTATAAACAGATCCCGCATAGCACTAGCGGACCATTGCACTGAATATGAAAGTTTAGTAAAAGATCCGGAGGTTTGTTCACCTATCTCTGCCTTACTTTCATTCCATTTTTAATACCTGGTTACGATTGCGACTGACAGCTTTCGTATGGTAGTTAAGTGATTATAGCTTATAACATCAACTGTCCATCAGGTGGGCCGTCTGATTATAAGTCATAAAAAGGCGTATAAAAACGTCAGACCCAATTTGTAGGCCTTTTTTATATTTAATGAAAAAGTTATCGCATCGCAGGTGGCCAAAAGCGGGTGTACTCTAGTGAAATGCTGGGCATGACATCTCCGCCTATCTTTTCTAGGATGTACCTACTGGCGTGACTCTTTCTTTTGTATATTTAAACTCCTCCTAAACGGCTAAACCGATTCCTGGATGGTTTAGATTCACAATTGGTCCCAAGTCCCGGTAGCGCTGCGATCATCCCCCTCTCTACGACTATCCCAGTTTATGATATAGCGTTCCCTTGCACCAACCGTATAGGTTATATTAGGGGAGCCGCTGTACCTTCCAGTGCCCGAGAGCACCTTCCGGGACCAGTCATAGACAGGCCTTATCCCCAAATCTCGACTCGCCACCCTAACCTCAGAGATCCGGTTCTCGTAAGCGAGCTGCCTCGTGCCCAAGTGACACTACCTATTCTCCAGATAGGTACCGGAGCAATAAAGCCGCTCACCACCCGCAATTCAGGGAGTGGTAGCGCTGCGATCAGTAGACCATGAAACATTTATACCGAATTTTATCCTGAATTTTGTTACGTTACCTCTTGATTATCCTAAACCCATTATTCTCTTGGGCCAAACGTCGAATTAATATATTTTAGAAAAAAGAATTCCAGCGAACTACAAGATCTTTTTTAAGAGGGCCGAAATTTCAGATAACCTTTTTCGTAGAAAAGCTACAGATTGCAAGTAAACATTCAGCTAGAACACCATCTATCAGGTCCACCAGTATATATATTTAATTTTATTTTATTCGGAAAACAAACAGTATCGATTAATATTTTACAAATCTTATAAATTATCTATAAACTATTTATATGTTTTCGCATATGATTATCTAAAGCTTGATATATTTTATTTATAGTGCTATATAAAGGAACTATGAAGGAACTGTACCTGTATCTGCCTAGCCTGTAGGATAAACCCACCGATGGGCAGCGGAGCGCCCGCAGGACTGCCCACTGTGACGTTCAGTATGTCACCCTGGCGCACTTGAGCTGATGACGTCAGGATCAAATATGGCGGCGTCGACGACTGCGCTGGGATTGACTCGTGACGCGGCATCTGGTCTATACATGCCTAAAATATGGATATGCCTTTTAGAACATATTTTCGTAAAATATATGTATAATTTTTCTTTAATAATAGGTAGATAATTATGAAAAATGTTCAGATTGCTTAGTGAGATGTTTACGGTCGATCGTAATATGCTGGATTAGTCACCGAAGAAAGAGCTTCTGCGTTTCGTTAGGACATTCCCAGACAAAAATAGGAACAGGGAAAATAAAATTATATAATATAGCAAATCCATCTATTCCAGAATTATTAAGAGTATACTACAATATGTTAATTTGTATGTATTATTTATACGTAGAGATACTAAATCGATTTTATAAATTCTTCCACTTGTAGAAAGCTATATTATAGCGATAGGCTACGTTTTAATGTCATATAACGCATACCAAACCGTGTTCGGTAACTAGTAAAGAGGTAAAAAGTAATAAACTTACTCCAGAAGGCGCTCCAGAACTGTACTGCTCTGAATATTTCACAAGCGCCAATATCGTCAGCACCAACGCTGCACTTCTTTTCCTCGGCAACATTGTGACTGCTTCTGAAACCCAACAGACAACATCTCATATTATAAAATTATAAAGAAACCGCTGACAAATTGAGGCTCAAGTTAGATGCTGATCCTAGGCAATAATAACTCAACTATTTGTGACTTTTTCAAATAGTTGAGTTGATTATCTTACACTCAATCACTTTCTAAGTTAAAAAACTATTAACTTAGAAACAGATGTATATTTATTGCTCAAAATTGTGTATCCATAAAGCTGTTATAACCTAGGACGGACTTAAAAGCTAGGCTCTAAAATAAAACAGTGCGTTTAAGAAATCTTAATTAGTTTATCTGTAATTCTCTAATATAGGTACAAATTTCAATTCTGATATCTTATATTATATACGGGATACGGGCAAGAAACAATGTTTGATTCAGAAAGCCACTATTAGTTAATCTACTAATCGGTAATATAATTGTGTGTTCGAGCTTCTTGCAAACACGACTGCAAGGATTTTGAAGTAATTTTTACAGGTCGAAATAAGGCAGTAAATTTTAATACTTTATTGTATTGATATACTTGATAGTTACGTTGATTAACATGACCATATCTGCCTATTACACACTAAATTTATACTAGTTATTTAATTGCAATCAATGTTTATTGATTTTATTATATTAAGCATTGCAAACAACAGCACTGAATCAAAATAATACACTCGAGCAAAGCACGGGTCAGTTCTTTGTTATGGCATTTGATATTACTCCGTTGGACAGAGACGGATGATATACAATAGCAGCAGATAGAAAAAGGAGAGGAGATCACGTAAATGTCGTTCAAGAGGAAGTGAGGTCAGTAACGAAGTGAAGGGAATAAACTGTGATCGCTTTAAGGTCTCACATAGCTCTGTATAGTCTTTGTCACGCTTGACAGATTGTTTTTGCTTGGGGCTTTTTGAAGGCTCTTTGTTCCGAAAACACACACGTCTGACATTGTCGCAATTAAAAATAATATCAGTCCTGTAATTAACTTTGCCATTACTGGCCACGGGTCTCTTCTTAGTTTGTCACAATTATGAGGTAATGTGATTTGGATTTATTAGTTGGTTCAGTAGTTGTTCTGCATGAAGACACAGTTTTGTTAACTGGTTCAGGCAGTTTTTGTGTTGTAGAAGCAATGAGTCTAAATATGTGATCTGTAGACGGCAGAGTGCTCTTATCCTTTAATGTACTAGTAGCTAGCGAAATGCGTGGATGTAAAACACCTCTGCATAACCTTTAGAGCCAAAACAGTTTAAGTATTTTATTTGAAGGTTTATAATAATTTTTATACAACCAATATTAAACCAGGCAAATACCGTAAGCCTATAAACACTTGCTTCACCAAGGTATCGTTTAGACATTGCCACCCTTAAAAAACCAAGCTGTCTTGCTACCACTGCAGAGACAGAGAGACAGAAAAAGTTCTTGTAACATACCGCAGAAACAAGACTCAAGCCCCAGCAGGGCTGCTCCTGGTTTAAGCAATTCAAATCGTAAGGCAGGATCTGCAGTGCTCTTTGCCCAAAGTTCTTGAACTTTCTTGACAGTATAGTAGCTATTGATCGTGAATTTTATTACTTACAGGCACTACAAACAACAACATCAACACTTTAAAAAAAGCTTCATAAAAAGAATATCTAAGGCTTTTACTTTTTAATCGAAGCTATCTTGGTGAGATCGTTTTATCACAATTGGCAAACGTAGTCTCCTATAAAAGTTCAGCTATATCACTAACCTTGACCTTTATAGTGTCAGATGTTATTAAAGAAGGAAGTAAAACTATTTAAATGATTCCAATATCAAATTACACCAAATCTTAACAAATAATTTTTATTGACCATTCTATATAAAAAAAATATACCCATTATTTTTTATCGACCGGAACCGAAATAATTCTTTATTGGCCGGAACCAACCACTTTTTATTTTTCTTACTGGCCGGAAATAAGTTTTACTTGTCAAGACAGAGTTCCAATAGCTGTTGGTCACAAGTGGTTGACCTCGAAGGTTTCGCATACCTCCGTCACCTCTATACCTCCGGCGTTCATATCGCAATAATCTGAGACAATGTCGTTTATTACTAAAGCAACTACATACATATATTATTACGCATGGTAATGATTTCCTGTTGAACAGGGTCAATGGTAAAATGAGTTTTCAAAATGGTGGTGTGAGAGATTTACTTTGTAAGTTTATGCTTATATAATAAGCAGAAACTTACAAGGTAATTTTTTTATTTGCTTATTCATAATGTTAATTTATTAATCTTATTAAATATTTATTGACAATAAGATCATAATTTTCTAGATTTATAAATTGACACAATTGTGTAATATAATGTAGTCAACATTATATACTTGATAATTATTAATAAGTATTTAATTTTGATACCCATTGAAATTATTAAATCCTCTTATTTTATACTAGCTTTTGCACGCTGCTCCGCCCGCGTGGTACCTACATCAATAAAAAGTAGCCTATGTCCTTCCCGAGATTTTAATCTATATCTGTACCAAATTTCATCTAAATCGATTGAGTGGTTTAGCCGTGAAAAGGTTACTTTTGTATTTATATTATAAATATACATATTTATTTATATAGCGTCAGCGGGGTTTGACGGGTGCAAACTTACCGACCCCATATGGGGCGTCCGGGGTTTGAGAGGAGTAAGGAAAACTTTTTTTTTTTTTTTGATACTTAAATTGCAGCAGGTATTATTGTAATCCCATATATCGCAAAATAAATGATTTAGAATTTAGAATTTTGGAAACACTATAATATACCTACATATGTTTGTGCTATCGAGAAGAGTCCGGTTCGGTTTACGGGTTGGGCATATCTTATCTCCTAATATTTTATGTAGCACCTAAAAGATACCTAGCGAAATGCGGGTGAAGTTTATCTCTGTTTAATTCTTAACGTAAATACATACTAGCGTGACTATATGAAGTATTCAAAAGGTAAGGCAGAGCAAGATTCTAGCGGATTTTAATAAAGGAATGCCGCTAGATTTTATAGACTTTTTGGATTTTGCGGTCATGTTATCCTCTTTAACGACGAACAACTAAACCAATCTTCTCAGTTTAGAGCGTGAAATTTTTACAGGTGTGATAATTTCTACTTACTAGTATCTATATACAGGGATAACTTTGACTGCACGAATGGCCAAGTGGTTTAATTGATCGCCTCGATGCGCTGCACGCTAGGCCGAATTTTGTGGGTTAGGGACAAAAAATGATGGTCCACTATTATTCGTTTTAAGTCTAGAAGGTATTTGTGTCCGTTGTTTTAATGTTAATAAAGTCGTCCGCGACACGGTATTACTACTAGCGCGGGAGCTGTCTTTTTAAATAAAATTACCAATTTTATTTAGCGGTGAGTTACAATAATAACTTATTTGTTGTCTAAACAGTAAAACAATTTTATCATAGAATTAAAACGATTAGTTTTAATTACAGGATTTATGGACAAACAGGAATTATGATCCGATGTTTATTATTCACCGGTAATTTATTATGATTGATAAATCATGTACTAACATAGTTTAAGTGTTAAACAATTTGTAAATGTTTCAGTATTGGTTAAGTTTCTGCTACACTGATCTGAATAATAACCATAAGGCAAAGTCCCACCTACGGCGGTAAGCGAGAAGCGAGGTGAACGAGAAACTGTAACGAGTTGATGAGCAACGAGAACTTATAATAATAACAAATAACTTTATTTACTCAATAAAAAATCAGTTCATGTTACGTTTAAGCACTGGAACCCACACTAAGATTCCTTGTGTCTGAGTGTGCAGTGAGTATGGTAACCGAATGTGTAGTTAAGATAGTTTTGTCGTTTAGCTATGAGCGAGTATGTGAGTGCGTCAGAAAATTAATTAAACCGATAGTCTTAAGTAATTGACTTGGAAGGTCCTCCAGGCCAATTTTAATGCAGACTAGGCATCTGCGCCGGTGATATTATAGTGCACAAGTGTGTGCGCCAACACGTGTGCACTCTCTATTAAGGAATAGAGACTGGTCGTGTTGTAACTCTCGTCCTTATGAGTGTTAAGGAACACTCATAGGGGGAGAGAGAGATCAGACGCGGGATTTTTACCCAGCATTTGATTTCTGCACATGTATCTGTTCTATTTACACAAAATCTTGTATCACTTGTAGCATTCTTAAATACAATAGTTGACCGCTAGTCGCTTCTAAGTTGATAGTGAGACAACTGCCTTAACCCGACCAAATACAAGTCGAGTTTGTGCAATTAAAATACTTTACGTTGAAAAGTGACACATATGCGCTACAATTTAAACTCGCTTTCCAATTTCTTGATGAAAGTATTTCTTTTTACATTTTAATGTATGTTTTTAATTAATTAATGCATGTATGGCGGTGGTAGCATAGTAGGAGATCGTTGGACGGCTATGCTTTTTGAAGTTATGTGTGTATTAAATAATTAATTACGTGCTTTAACGGGGACAGACATATTGAGAGGATGCATGTTTAAGCGTTTATTATAATGCTGTGGCGAGGTTGCTCTAGCCAAGGTCACAAGCAAATAGACCTGCTTCTGAACACAGCCAAAGAAACCTGGCAAGCCGTTATGCATTGCAAAAGGCACCTATTACATAAATAACATATCACCTATGCCTTCGGAATTATGCACACACGATTTCACCCACATTTATGATTACTGTGGCGCTCCTGTAGATCGTAGGGTGTTGTTTTATAGCATTTAGTTTTCTTTTATTACAAAAATATCACCTACTTATAAAAATGCAAATCTTTCCTATTTATAATATAAGAAAAGAGTAAATATTTTGATAAAGTCCTTTGAACCTATATAATAATAAACATATTATATAGATACTCAAAATACAAGAAAGGAATAGGTTTCCAAAAACGTGTCTGAATCACAATGCCCAAAACTTTAATAGTTCCATGACCAAAATTGAATATTGTTGCATACTTATCACGCAATTATACGTATATATACGGCCAGCTTTAAACGACATTTGCGACATTGCTTGTCGTGAACAAGGTTAGACGCCTGAATAATTCTAATAGGTACTAAATGTTCAATGTAGACAAAATATTTCTCAGAAGCTATCTGTTTTAATGAAGTATTAATGCTTGTGACTTTATTCGGGCATAAATTCATTAATGTCTTAGACACAGGAATTCTGCAGTCGTTCCTAATAAGCAAATAATATGGAATTGTGCAAGGAGCTGTGTATTTATTACGTAAAAGCCCCGAGGGATTGATAACTCATTGTTTAAAAGCCATTATTGTTCAAACAAAGTAGAAATCATCCTTAATGAAGAGCACCTTAATAATGACTGCATCTTACGCTTACATGATGATGTAATCGCCGAATCAGGTAATGATTAATTAGGTTCTGCGTGTTGAGTTGTCTGTTAGAAAATTGATAGTCGGACCAGGGTTTACAATATGTGCCTATTCTTTAAAACATTAAGCTGACTTCTTTAAAATAGGACCCAAATACATATCACAAGAGTCATGTGGGAATTATCGTACCGGAGGATGCCTAAACTTTTATAAAACTCTTTAAAAGTAGGTATTTTATCTACATTAACGTCACATCATGCATGTGACGTTAATGTAGATAAAATACCTACTTTTAAAGAGTTTTATAAAAGTTTTATAAATAGATTGTATAACTTATTGAAAGAACGCTGATACAAATATGCCTTGGCCATCTATTAAAACAAAAGTCGATGATTCATTGTGGTAATAAGGCCTTTGACTATGCTCTCCATATAAAATCTGCTACCATTTATGGAATTCGGATCAAGGAAACCCAAAGAGGCACCTATGTTTCCAAAAATAGACGGTGAAGTTTATTCAAGTGGATAAGGAATAAAATAAGAAAAGATTTTCGAATTTATGAATAATCAATATTAATAGCAGGAATAGCTAATATACGCGTTCTATGTACAAGCAAACTAAAATATAATCACTTGGCAAGTCTAGACAAATAATAAATAATAATATATTTCTTTATTCATTCCAATAATAGTGCACTACATATATATACACATATTGCATAAGTAAACTTAAACATTAAAAAATACAATATATCTCTGGCCCAACACTAGGATTCCATGTGTCGCGG
Organism: Catocala nupta; assembly: GCA_963675205.1. Lineage (NCBI taxonomy): Eukaryota > Metazoa > Arthropoda > Insecta > Lepidoptera > Erebidae > Catocala > Catocala nupta. The sequence continues at coordinate 7,806,022 of OY776102.1, forward strand.
GGGATTAAACATTTTAAAATTAATATTTAATATATCAAATATTTATTTTGTCAAATAGGGTCAAAAGCTAACGAAATTATTAGTCCCGTAACTATAATTTATAACCCATGCCAAGCCTATTTGTGCGGGGAAATCCAAAACACGACGGATATTAGCAGTGCCGAGGTGACCACTAATAAATATCACGACGTCATAAATTCACATTACGTCATACAAGTAGCCAAAACGAAAACAATGTTTTTTTGGAGATGAAGAAAACGTGTATGCGATATTTAATGATGATCAATCGAAAAGTTAAGTCGTGAAAACAAAAAACAAACAAAATTGAATTCGCCTATTTTACAATATTAGTTAGGATACTATGACTCATTCCAACTTTTGGTATATAGATAGTAGGTACAGCCTTACAAAATCACGGAAAATTTTTGTGGCAATCAAGCATACGGCCGCCTACCTGATGGTGAGTGGTCACCGTAGCGCATGGACGCCTGCATCACTAGAGGCATCACTTGTGCATTGCCGACCCTTTAGGGAAGGGAGTGGGCAGGAGAAGGAGTGGGAAGGTGGAAAGAGGGTGATTGGGCCTCTGGCACTCTCACTCACCGAACGAAACACAACAGTAGGAATACTGCTATTTCACGTCGATATTCTGTGAGAGGGTAGTCCTTCCCCGGTCGAGACGGCCCATTCAAGCTGAAATCAGCGAGGCAATATAAACATTTCGTCATTTCGTAAACAAAAAAATAGTTTAAGAGCTGTTAAAACTGCACGCCATTTTATTTCGTAACCAAAATACTTGTTAAATTTTATTAGCATAACTAATTAATGGTAAATGACTTGGTCTATTTTTCGTATATTTTAAAGCGTTCTCCTAAGAAATTGTTGTTTCCTTTTTAGGGTTTTTTTGTCTGTTTTATAGTGACTCACGTCTGTTTCCCGGAGTTGCTGGCAGAGTACAAGTACACTATAGTATAGATTTACAATTGCTTTAATCCTTGTATATCTCTCTCGCTTCACTCTCGTCATATTTAGACAGAGTTAAGTTGTCAAACGATGTCTCTAAGCTCTAGTGTCTTCACTTTGCATAAACGGTATTAAACTATTACACTTCAATCACGGTAGTATATCCTATGGTAATGCCTATAGGTACGATTACCGAGGTTAAGCAACGTTGGGTACGGTCAATCTATAGATGGGTGACCGCTTAGTGGTATTTCATCTGAACCTCTCCGTGCTTCGGAGAGCACGTAAAAAGTCGGTCCCGGTTGTTGCGAAATTAACAGCAGTCGTTAAGCCATGTCAGAGGCCTACGGGCGGCTTGAACAACAGGTTGGCCACTAACCACACGAAAAAGAAAAGAAAGACACTTCAATCACGGTAGTATATCCTATGGTAATGCCTATGGGTGCTGCATGATGGCTAACTTTAGTGCAGCGATGACTGCACGGATGACGTAGTCATGTAAGTAGTCGCCTCGTAACTGACACTGCGTCAAGTGTTGTGGGTTCAATTTCACACGGGACAAAAATTTCTCCCAATACAGGAATTGACTTGTGTGAGTCTTTCTGGTAAAGAAAATGAAGAATGTGACGTGGCATAATGCCTTAGATTTGCATTTAACCTAACGCTTATAATAATATCCTCCAGACCGAATTTCGGCCACGGCGACCAGTCTTAACGGAGACTGGCCAAGTACGCAGGAGATATTATAGTGCACAAGTGTGTGCGCAAACACAAGGGCACTCTCTGTTCCCTAACTCTCGTAATCCGATGGGTCGGTAATCCGACACAACCGGATAGAGATCAGGCGCAGGACCAACGGCTTTACGTGCTTTCCGACGCACGGGGGTGTCTAACACCGCCAACTTCCTAACTCCGGGCTGCTATTGAGATTTCTTAACTGGAGAACCCAATAACTTTTTGTTGGCCCGACCCGGGATTCGAACCCGAGACCTCATGCACAGCACTCGCATTCACTATCGCTGCACGACGGAGGACACGCTTATACTGCTTAACCAAACAGAGAGTCTCGTTATGTATGTCTGGTAGCAAATGAGGTACTACAAGTGGGGATGCTGCACTCGTTCTTTAGGATATCCCAACGGTCTCCGTTGGCGCTCTAAAGATGATCACCAGGCTGATTTAGTAAGTTGTTTTATTGTTCCTTTTTTTATTAAAAAGGATAACTCCAGCACTAGGAGTAATACATGTACCACGGGAGACTTTACAAACAATAAAATAACGAACACAAAGAATACGCAAACTTAGAACAACAATTTGTGGATCACACAAGTTTTTGTCACCTCGGGGAATCGAACTCACAACAACTCAGCGTAGTGGCGGCGGAGAGGCGATACTTAAATCACTTCACGTTCCGTGCACCATCAGTAGTCACATAGTCCAATCTGAGCTACGCACGCAAGCATATTTTCTATACCTAAAACCTGAGGTATAGAAGAATTGTTCGCATTAAAATAAAAAATACAGGCCGGTTAGTACCTATATAGGTGTTTGTTAACGTTATTACGTTTGTTGATATAAAGTTGGGAATTCCATCTATAATAATTATATGAGGCATTGTTTGCTTTCAAATTTAGCAACCGCATACCAAGCATACAGTCCTTCATTCTCTTGAATAAATTAACAAAACAACGAACTCAGATACTTATAAATGAGTGCATATAAATACATATGTTTTATATTTAGGTATATAAAATATATGTATTTATATGCACTCATTTATCTAAAACTGATAGCAAATAAGCAAACTCTAAAATCCTACTTCAAATTTAAATTAAGGATTATTAGGTTGCCACCTTTAACTTTTTTACTGTATTAAGGCTTCTAATTGCCATCGCGCTTTCATTTACATTTTTCATTCAGCTACATTAGATAGATTTATTCCGCAATCCCCCCTCATGTTTCGCCCCGAATGTAAAAATACGCATTCGCCCAAAAAATTTTCCTCATATTAATTCTTAATGTAATTCTTATTTCGTCCCAGATATATTGTTCCGTTTTTTCTTGTATAGTTGATTTTGATGTACCGTCAGCCAAAAAATATTTTAAAATACCTCCTTGATCTCTCGGCGAAACTTTGGGCTTATGATTGCATGACACCACGAGCCCAACATTGAAAAGACTTAAAATAATTTTTAAACATGTTTTGTTTTGCTAACCATATGTTCAAAAATGTAGGACGAAAAAGGAATAATTTAAAAAGAGGAGCGAATGAAGAACAATTTAGAATGTGGGTCGTAATCTAGGGGCGAATGTGGAACAAACCATCAGATAACATTCAATCATGTTAGTTAATTTTTACACTAGGTTTATAGCATTATCAAAAAAGGGTGACATTGCTGTCAGGTTAAGGAACAAAGATTACTATTCCTTTGCTGACGGCACAGGCCTTATTTAAAACCTGGCAATCCTATTGCAAGAACACAAAACAAGGTTGTTGATGAAAATCTTGATGTGTCTTTTTATCTAAAAGCTCAGTTTAAAAATAAAATGCTGCTAAAGATCAATGTACAACAATAACGATTACTAAATCAATTGAACCGTTAGTTTAAGCAGTAATTTATTTGTTTAATATGTGTTTGTGTAAAAAGTCACATCAAGATTGTTTACCTTTAGTTAAGTACCTAACTAAATGGAGTATAGGCAAGAAACTTTTTTTTTTACATGTGAGAATGCCTTGACGCTTGCCTCTCCGGGGGGCGACGGAGAGGTTATGTCGGACTCACCAGGGAAAGATGGTGAGCGTCGTGATGGTAGGCTACCTCACCTCAGATAAACCTCAGATAAAAATATTCTAAATTCGAGCGGAATTCGACTTAGCCTTACTTAAATAAAATGCGACCAACACAAATAATTCCAACTTAATTGGTCGTCGAAGAAATCTAGCGCAACCTAAATACGTCTGTTAATTATTCCTTACTAACAAGAAATATTGGCCCTTTGTAATGGTTTTCTTGGCCTACATAACACCATTCGAGTTAGCCCTTCAGGTCACGCAAATGACACAGTTCTACCCTCATAAATTATAGCTCCGATAACAATAAAATACCTTTCCATTATTGCTTGCATGTAATCAAGGGAAATAGCATAATCGATCGATGGATGATAAGCTTTTTGTAACGTGCAATGCAAAAGACAGGTGATAAAAGTATTACATTTTAAATGGCGACGCTTAAAGCTTTCGCAAATGTTTGTGAATCATTAAAAGAATAGTATCATTTGTGTTTGGGTTTACCCGAATCCTAAATAATATTCTAAATGCAAATGTGAGTTTCTTTGTTTGTTTGTTACGCTTCCACGCCTTAACTACTCGACCGATCTTCATGAAATTTGCATAAACAGAAAAGGACATAGGGTACCTTTCATCCAAAAAATACTTTGCATACAATAAAATGTCATATTACAAATACATATTTTATAATAAGTATGTTTATGTAAATTCGAACAGTTATTTTTTCTGCATGAAGAGTAACCTATGTCCTTTTCTGTTACTTACCTAACGTATACTTATGCGAGCGAAGCCGAGAGCAAAGTCTACTACTTAATACATTAAATTATTCATAAAAACTTGCGAACGAAATTTTCTATGAAAATTCCATTTAAATGCTTGAAGTTTATCTATTGCGAGTCAATAAACTATTCATAGTTCATTAAAACTCAAAACCCGTAATACACTTGGAAAGTTGGGATAATTACATATGTAATAAGAACATACACCGTGTACCAGCTTATCAATTCTTTATACAAAGAAACATTAGTAGAATTAAGTCTCATATATAAGTTGCTATAATTAACAAACTACACTGCCGATTACGAAAAAGGAAACTGTTACACAAAAAGCATGCATTCGTAGAAAATACCTCTACTTAAACGGTATGTGGGTATAATAGGCATCGCTGCCTACCCCTTCGGGATAAAGGCGTGAGACTATGTTATATATTCAATTCAATTCAATTGTTTATTGCGTTCCACAATGTACCCAAAATATATGTATATTTACTTTCCTTAACCGCACTAGGAAACATTCCTGTATCGCGGGTGACTTTACAAACATTTAAACAACGGACACAAAGAACATTCAGACTCGGAACAACCATTTGTGGTTCAACACATTTTTTGTCCCGTCTGGGATTCGAACCCACAACACTCGGCGCAGCGGTAGTGGCGAGACGTCCACTTAAACCACAAAGCTATTTTTGCAGTTAAATCAATATTTAACTGCAAAAACTTATAACCAATATTATAAGTTTAAAAGTTAATGGGATTTTACATATTAACATATATATGAAACCACATCAATTAAAAGTACTACATTGGTTTTCGCGCATAATAAACTTAATTATTCAGTTCAATTACTAAATTATAAATGTTCAATATCTCCTCATCGATATGTAATGAAGTGAACGATTGGTTATTAATGTAGTAATTGACCTACGCACAAATACATTTACTCATCGCGTGATTCGTAAAATGTTTTTGTGAAATGTACTGACTTATTAATTCTCTATGGCTTCTAGGGAGGCTAATAAGACTTCTGGCTGGAACAATAACCAAAAAAAATTATATCTGTGTGGGTTACTGGTATAATGGGAGGACAAAAATATTCCTAAGGTTTTCACTGGTGAGGCACAAAGTCGGTACGCTGTAAATACCCCATTTAAGGATCCCGTATCCAAAGGGTACCAACGGCACCCAATAAGGTGCCGTGGCTTAGTATCTAATAACTAAGCCTCCGCTGTCCATGCGTCCACCCGACTGTCAGCGGGCTGTATCTCATGAAGTGTAATAGATAGGAAAGTAAATATTGCCGCGTATTTCTATTGCCGCTATAGCGAAAATAATAAAAAACCAAGATGCCTAATTTTAAAGTACGGCAATCTTAAACCTCTCGTTTGCGAGTTCAATTCGCACTTGATCGGTTTTGTACAATATAGGTTAGAAAGGTCAAGGCAATCGACCATATGACCCGTCTGATGGTAAGCAGTGATTCGAATTACCGGGAGCCTATTATCCCTTGCTATCTATATAAGCAGTATCACTCGCGCGTTAATATAATATAATAATAATAATATTCTACCACATACACACAACACCATCTAGCCCAAACTAAGCAGAGCTTGTACTATGGATACTAGACAATGGATAAACATACATATATACTTTTTTATTTGTAAATATATAAGTACATATTATACATAGAAACACCCAGACCAAGATAAATATCCATATTCATGCACACAAATGTTTGACTTGTGCGGGAATCGAACCCGCGACCTTAGGCGTGGCAGTCGGTTACACTAACCACTAAAGTCACTTTCGGAAGTCATTTTATTTTCAGTTTCTCCGCTAGCGTTAAGTCCAATCCACAAAGTAAATACAAACCGTGCTAATTAAACAGTAAATAAGACTTAATCAAAAGTTTAATTGTTAAAGACACGCGATTGGTGAAACAATAATTATAAAATCATTTACTAACAAGAACCCAGGTAAATAGAATGTCGCCACTCACGCCATCAACATTGCTTCGGTATTGTTTGCAGTTGGTTGAGTCGTGAAATAACCACGAACGGATTTAGTAGGTACTGCGAATAAATTTAACATTAAAATATTTTTTTAAATACAACTCCCGCTTTGGGAATAATTCCTGTGTCACGGGGAACTTTACAACTATTGAGTGTATCCCGTGTCGATGGGGATCGAACCCACAACACTCGGCGCAGCGATATTGGCGAGGCGACCACTTAATTCACAATGCTATGCCATGCAGGATATAGTAAAAAAGTTTAAAAACAATAACCTGACCGAGGGTCTAAAAAGGACCTGGGCCTGAGCCATTGTTACGAATCTATTGACACTTCATTCATTAAAATCAGTTCAGTAGTTTAGTCGCTACGGTGGAACATACAAATATACAAACCCAGACTGCCAAAATCATTAGGTACCCTTCCTTTTGGCTTCGCCTTAGTCGGGTAAATAGCGGTTAATAAACCCTACAATAGGTTTAAGGGAGGTACCCGTAAACCGATTTTAGTGTATAAGGACAAAACCAAGAATACAGATCTCATAGAAATAATAATAGCCAAGTAGAGAGAAATGGAGAAACAGAGAAAGACTCATAATATCATCTTTAAAAATCACATACACATCGTCATGCAAAAAGAAGACATAGGGATGAAATGGAACAGTACCTTTTTTCTGGATCCGATAAAGAATCCGTGGGAGGAAAAACTACTATTATAAAAGGATGGTATATACAACATGTCACAGATATAACGCACAACCTCAAACACCCCAATTAGATTATTAAATCGGAATAATAATATAACCATTAAAATGTTACTTTATGTACTTAAATATTTTAATTTAACGAATAGTTTTCCTTACTATGCGCGGATAGTATACCCAATATTACAATAAATCTAATATTATTGCCTTTATTGCATCTAAAATCTTACTGCCTTGAATTATGATACATTTTCGTTTATTTCAGCTGTTTAATAAAGGTTGACTATAATTTAAGTCGTTTTAATTATTATAGGGTTAAAAAATTGCCTATATTAAAAATAGCTGGAATTGATTCAGTAGCCGATTTTGAACTAACTACTTTCAGGATGTACGTTTATTATGTTACATGTTGTATATGGCCATTCATTTTTATTTTGTTTTACTGACTAGTAGTTAGATTTGTTAATATTAGTTAAGTTGTATATTATGATTGTAGCTTTTGTAAATAAAACGTTTTTTGTCAAGATTTATATGTGGATACATATTTAGTTGAATTTAAATCTTAACTATTGTATTTATACATATTATTATTCATACTTATATTCAGTGTCACTTGATGGTGATAAATGTTGAGAAAAGCAGTCGAAAACAAACAATGAAAACCACGTGTTTGTACAGCTTAAATAAAAATAAAAATATAAATTTATTATAATATAGTTTTCGTGTTAAATTTTACTTAATACTACATTAACTTCATTATTAAAGATACATGACCCTTTTTAATTAAACATTCCGTCATTAACTATTAGAATACCTGTATCTACTTATATCCTTTAAAATAGCTTTGACATGTCTGATCATTTAGTAGGTAGTATTCTTATTTATAAATCAGAAATAGGGGCTACGGGCCCTTACGCCTCTTGACTTTCGCCCCTTTCATAGAAAGACGGAACCCCTCTTCGCAGGGCTCCTATTTTTGGGTGGATTTAAGAAGAAGCCTAACAAATACCTACTAGGGGGCGAAACTTGAGGGGCGAACGGGCTCGTAACTGAAATATGTCTACCTCTATTGAATAGTTTAACCTAATGAGTCGCAGTGGCACACCAGCGGCCAGATAGAATAGGTTTTCAATTAGTTAGAGATTCAAACAATTGAAAGGTTAAAAAAGTGATAGGTTTTCATCACCGACTCCATAAATAACAATAATTTAATTATTAACAAGAATAATGATAGATATATATAGATGATAATAGAATATTATTTTTTGAAGTCGGCTAACTTTTTCTGTTTTTTTTGTTATCCTAACTAATATTATAAATGCGAAAGTGAGTTTGTTTGTTACGCTTTCACGCCTTAACTACTCAACCGATCAACATGAAATTTTGCATACACGTTGTCAGGAGTACACAATAGGACATAGGGTACCTTTCATCCAGAAAAAAAGAACTGTTGCAAACCTAACCTAACATAACCTATATTTACGCGAGCGAAGCCGCGGGCGAAAACTAGTACAGAGATAATTGATCCATTTAATGGCGAATAAAGACTGCTTGCTGAATGCTTCGCATTGGTGGTAGGTAGGTTGGCAGCAGCCTGATAAATATTTACAACAATACACCACACGTGCCTCTGATCTGTTTAGTATTCAAGGAAAAATATCTATATAATCCTTAAACACTTTTGAGATCTTTGCGCTAGGAAAACCAATTTAAAATCCATGTATCAATTCACAAGGGAAACTTGTTTTTAATAAATGGTACGGTTAGATGAAACTCGTTTTCTGAATCAATAGGCAGTGTTTTCGAAAAGGTTTTTTTATGGAATGTGGTAAGCATCATAAATCAAAAATCGTAACTTAATATTATAAATGCGAATGTGAGTTTGTTTGTCACGGTTGCACGCATTAACTACTCGAATGATCATCAGGAAATTTATCATACATGTTGTCAGGTGAACAGAAATGGACATAGTGTACCGTTTATGCAGAAAGAAGTACTGTTACTAACTTAACCTAACATATATTTTGAAGTCACGGGCAAAATCTAGTGTTTGATAGAATCATAATGTTGCCAGTGGCGACACAAAAGACATGTTTTACGGTTGGTAAAATTTAACGCAGTACAATTTCAAACTTAAGTTGACTGGTACAAGTGTATAATTAAATTGCTCATTTTGCAATAGTTACAATCTAATTTCCTTATAATACTCATACTAAACGGGATATTTAACCTCAGCCATGAAGGCTTCACCTTGATACAAGCCTAAAAGCCCGTCTTACTAAAATGCTAGGTCCAAAATACACTATAGTATATAATATTCAATCTAGCTCTAATATGTGTTTATTGTAGGTACCTACTTTGGTGAGTTCAATTACAATTTGCTAGTAAAATCTCAAAATAACGAAGGAACGAAATGAATTTAATTTTATGTACTGGCAATCTCTACCATATTTATTTTTAAATAAATGCAGTAGTTTTTGAATTTATTCATATTTGGAATGGTCGATGCATTCTAATGGTTTAGAGAAGCCGTTAGGAAATATTGCAGCCACATTTTACGTTCAATTAGGGAACTGCAAAATTAAATTGGTAAATTATTTTAAATTAACTACTTTACGATGATTACAATCCTTGTCGTTATAATTAATCCCATTTCATGAGTAAGTAAGCTACACTTAAGGCCTTTCCTTAAGTAATAAAACTCGACGTTTTGTACCAGGAAAACCCAATGCGTTATATGGGCATTGAGAACAGTTGAAGTGTCTGGACACTCTCGACTCATTAACGTCTCACCAAGCGGGTTTTCCCCTCAAGACGCCGTATTGGCTACCTTGCGTGTGTACTTCGCATTTCTTTTAACAAATACATAGAAAACTCACGAGACAGCCTCGTTGCTTGCATTATATTTGCGGTGATTGTTGAGGACTAAATTCTAGTTCGGGAATAGTGTTGTTCGACTTTCTTTTAGGAAATTCTTAGGCACAGAGTCTGGAAATACAGCCGAACACGGTTATAGGTTGGCTACATTCACACAGGGGGTAACTTAGCTATAATCTATTAAAAATATTATTTTATACTTTTGAGTTGAATGATTTATTTAAGAATGTAAATAATTGTGGTTACAAACAGAAACCTGTGACCACGGATAATGTAACCTGGCCGACTGACCTGGCCACCCGCAACACCAGAAGAGTCACAATTGCGTTGCCACCCTTTTAAAAACCTTTTGTGTCTGGCCGCCGGTGTGCCACTGTGACTCAATTCGTTAAATCCCGTTTTCTGTTACCTAAAACATAGCTGGCTAAATGTAGTTCTAGTACACCTCTGTCCAACCCTTTGGGAATATACAGACGTAAATCTACGTACTTCATCATCTCTGCCGAAAGACGTCGACTGCTGGACATAGGCCTTCCCCAGGGTTTACCACACAGACCGGTCTTGGGCCACCCGCATCGAACTGCTTCCTGCGACCTTTATCAGGTCGTCGGTCCACCTTGGAGGAGGTCTACACATGCTGTGTCTTTCGGTGCGTGGCCGCCACTCCAGAACCTTTCTGCTCCAATGGCCATCGGTTCTGCGCGCTATGTGCCCTGCCCACTGGCTCTTCAGCTTGACTATCCGGAGAGCTATGTCGGCAACTTTAGTTTTCCTGCGCATCTCCTCATTTCTGATTCGATCCCGCAGGGAAACCCCGAGCATAGCTCACACCATCGCCCTCTGGCTGACTTTGAGCCTACCTACGATTAATAAATTCAGTTTATTTTCCGGTTCATTGAACGTGCAGATATAATTAAATAAGTCCCTACTCAACAGGAACGGTAATGTAATGTGATAATAATTCACAGTTGACTCATATTGAAGGCATTGCACCATTCCTGGAATGACTTTACTGATAGCGCGTGTCTGGATATAAAGTTAATAATAATTAACCACTGACTAATAATACTCATTACTCTTACTCATACTTATGATAAATTAATACGGCAAAAAGGCCATAAACCGTAAATGTTTTCAACTCGAATGTCACTTCGACAGTAACAAATCTTTTTCTTTCTACTCCTGTACTAAGAATAGTCCTCGTTTGTAGAATTCTTTCAATTTCATATTATATTTGACGCACGCCTGCACTAGGGATCGTCTCCGATGTAGAATCCTGTCAGTCTCGTATATGCATATGTATAGTATTTGTCGGACGCCTAGGTGTTAGGTACGCCGTTATAGAATCTTGTCAATATCATAAAAATTAAATGTGTTAAATTGTTGGTTTAAAGTATGAAATTGCCGATTTGTACGGAAAAATTGAAACTCGTTTTTTTCTAACGTTCACGTAGAAAATTGTCCAAATCACGAAAAAAATTAAAGTTCGTTGGAGCAAGGTCTGGCGAGAACAGAGGATGACGTATGGTTATTATGTTATTATGGTAAACGGTTTGTCGTGCAGTGTGAGATCTTGCGTTATCAACTTATCATGGAGCAATAATGGTGAAGATCGATTCACAAGTTGGGGCTGTTTCACTGCCAGTTTTGCCATCAAGTTCGGCACATTAAACATCTGCTGTTATTGCTTGACCAGACCTGAGAAAGCTATAATGAATAACATCATGAAGATACCACCAAACAGCTGTTACTATTAACTTTTTATTGGTATGATTTGCTTTAGGGCACTGTTGCGGCGTTTGACCTGGGGTCAGCCATTGCATTTTTCACTTACGGTTATCGTAAAGAATCCACTATTCATCACATGGCACAATTCGATCCAATATTCCTTCATTTCTGTACCGATTCAACAAGGCAACACAAGTTTCAACACGCATTTCTTTCTGCAGATCAGTCAAATCATGAGGCACCAATTTTTCATATTTTTTAACTTATTGATTTGATGTAAATGAATCAATATTTTAGGTAGGGTAACGTTACACCATGCCGCTATTCCTGGGTAGTTTGACTCAGATCGGCTTCCACCATCTCCATCAATTCAGCGTTATTCACCTGTGTGGGCGGTCTTCCACGTCGTTCGTTCTTGAAGTCTTCAGTCCAGTCAAGTTTCCATTACTAAAGCTTTTAAACCAAAAACGCACGGTGTGTTCATTAGCAATCTCCTCTCCAATCGCAGCGTTGATATTGTGAGCCGTTTCTACCGCGTTAGTTCCGCGTCGAAACTCGTATTAAAAAATGACTCGGATTTTCGAAGTAAGTATCCATATTTCCCGTCTAAGCTGAATAAAAAACAATTGAAAGTTGGAAAACGAATGTTGCACATTTTTTTAAAGAAGAAACTTATAGATATCATGTGAAAAATGTTTCACTCGAAAATCTGACACTATGAAGGTTTTATGTGAATTCAAAGTATCTATTACTATACAACGGCAACTTCATACTTTAACCCCTATTATTTGACACACTCTTGCACTAGGCACTTGTCCCAGTTGTATATTTATATAAACTGGCGGTCACCTAGTGGTCAAAATCCGACCATAATTGATTTAAATTTTAAGTTTGATCGTCATTAAGGTTTAATTGACTATAACTTTACCCTTATAATCACATTTTATTTAGATTTCGATCTATACAGGTTAATTTATCTATATTTTTTTAAACTAATTATTATTTACTTAATAATGAACTATACACTTTCATTGACGATTTCATTTGTCTTTATTACATATTTAATAAGGTATAGGTAACAATAGTTATCCACAAAAAAATTTACGACGTCAGACGAACAATGCCGAAATACTACGAACGCGATTCGACTGCGTGTGTCGAATGCATGGATGTGTGCGTGTAGTGTTTTTCATTAATTTAATGTATTTCTAATGCTTACTTTATAAAAATATTAAGATTCGCCACTCCCTCTCCATAATTATAAACTTTAACTGTGCCAAATTTCATACTCCTCCGTCCGCGCAATTTTCGTAAAAACAGGTACGAAATTTTTGATTCACGTATTAATATACAGATATACAGATGTATAGATATCGTATTTTATTTGACGCACGTCTAAAGGGGTTGGGAACCTTCTGCGCTCGCCCATGGTCTGCGTAAAGTTGTAAAGGCCATCTGAGGCCAATAACTAAAACAAAAAAAAAATAAACGCACTTCTATCCTGCTGATAGTTCCCAATGTAGAATCCCGTCAGACTCGTATAATATTTGACATACTTGTACACTAAAGATTTTTGACTGACTAATACGCCAAGTAAGCGTTCAAGTTTCCATGTTATGGCGCCTTTCACGAGGACTGACAGTTGACATTAGTGACAGCTATCTTACTATCTGCGTGTATGAAGACTTGGTAAACATTTAACAACGATCAAAAATGTAATTGGCAACCGCAATCTCTTCCATTCGTAAGTATCCCTGCCTTCGCCTTTATATGCTGATAGACCTGAGCATTCTAGCGAATGTTACATTACAGAAAAATAAACGGTAGAGTTTTAGCGAGCGTTCTAGCGAAGGACAATAAATTTGCTTCGAGCTTTTTGCCGGGCCGAGTCATTCTGTTATCATTCGTGAAAATACTTTAGACGAGCATTGAATAGTGAATGGTCGATGTTTTGTTTAAAGTAAATGCTGAAGTCTATCAGCACCTTTTGGAAAACAGATGTGAGACTATACAAAAGACTTAGGTACGCATAATATAATGACGCGTTCCTACCATGCACACATTCATAATAATACAAGTTATGTATTGTAATAAGCCAAACAACAATTATTGTGGGTTGTGTTTAGTGAAGATTTAAAAACTCCCACGCTGCGCCATTGTGTAGTAAATTTGTGACTCAGTGCTTAGAGGTCAACGGAGTAGTACGAGGCCTTATACCGTGCTTATAGCTAGGGTCACCATCAATACAAAAAAAAACATTAACTTAAAAAGAACATCTTATTTAATCAGAAAAGAAAGAGTAGCGACTTTTTTGCTACAGATTAGAGATGCGCTTATATTCGAATAGATCATTCGATAGTCAAATATAGTCGTACACAATGCGATACGAACTTTGCACGTTAAGAACACATTGGACTTACTTATGACACAGTCGAAAAAGAAATAGTATACCGGGAATACTATATTAACACTATTGCCACTATTAAAATGCATTTGCATTAAAATTCGAATGTTCTTGTACCCGAAGCTACTGCAAATCAAGATCTCGCAGGGCAAGAGTAGGCCCAGGAAGAAGTAGGTCTTGAAATGCAAGAATTAAACAGAGTCTATAGTAGCTACATGTGAAGATTATTTGATGTCTAGTACTAGATGCATGATGACGGAGGCCTATTGCCTTTTTCCAGTACAATCCAACCAGTCTAGCTGGATAGAATTCATAGTCAGCTAACGTTCGCACTAAAGTGCGCGAGGCAAGACGGGTGGGAAATGTAACGCCTACAGGCTTGATTACCCGGTACTTTCTTAGGATCCGGCCGTTAAGATCCCATTCCGGTAATCTCACTAATTCTAAAGCTAATACATGATAGTAAAAACACTTTTGTTTTCAACAGTATTAGCTCAAATGTCTTCTTCGGTTGTTTTAATATGGGAGCGTCTCGGCCGGGGGCGTAGCGGAATAACAATTTTTCACTGTGGGTGGGAAGAATGCGACCCTAACGGCCGGACCCTTTCTTACATCTGTAAATTATTGGTAACAGTTGATAATAGAATGAATAGGTCAGTACTAGGTGGATTATAACTGCACTATAGTAATTTCATCAACATATTTAATATAATAAATAATTTTGGTAACCCTACTTATGGCTTCTTGAGGCGATAACGAAAATTATAGGTTGGTATGACTTAGTGAGCAATAAAACTCACGTTATGTAATTGTTTCAAGGACATGCTAATGGCATGACCCTCTGATTTGGTGAAAACTCAAGTTATTCCCAGACATTTCCGCTTCCGAACTTTTTGTATGGAAAGACTGTTTTTTATTTGAATCACCCAAGGTTCTAATCAACGTCTTATACAATGACATTGGTTTTATTGCGACAATATTAACACCTGGTTAGTGGATAATCAACGTTGTGTCCAAATCAAACGCAAAACTAGTGATTTGCATTTGGTTTTGATATGTAAATGCAATTCAATAATCTACAGAAAACAGACGTTACACGACGTGGGAGAGGTTATAATTGGTTAAGAATAATAGCTCGCATATCAGACAATACTCGCCTATATAAAATAATACTATTGGGCTCCTTCGAATAACATTAAATTTTGAATGAAAAATCTGCAAGATTAGGTAAGGACGGTGAGACCTTTCGGACTAAACAATAAAAGAGTCATATTGTTGTGTGTTATACGTAAAACATATGAATGCTGCATTTCGCATTCAGACATCCACAAAAACTATCAGCAAAGCGATACGTAAAACCAGAGAATATTATAAACAGTTGAAACTGACTATCAGGCCCGTGCTTAATTAATCGTCAGACAATTAAGTATTTAACTACACTTCCTTTTCCGACTTCAAAGTTGTTTGCTCGTGTCTAATCCTACCTATTATTTGGTATTTATTTAAATACATTTAATTACAAACTTGTTATAACTATATGTTTTCGAATTTGTTAGTTTGATCAAATCTTTATTATATGCACAGTGAAAATATGCGCGGAGTTTCTAACAGTGTTCTTAAGCAACTGTGTCCCTATAAAACGATTTTCAGAAATCCTTGATCTATGACTAAGACTCTAAGACTCCGGTTAGGGCTTAGCACAAAACTATTTAACCTAACATTTATGTTTTTAAAGCATTTTAGCCCAGTAAGAGCAATCTTAACTGTTAAGAACAGGGCTCTTAAATAGTCAAAATCGTCCTTTCCTAATTATTGATAGCCCTTTGTACACTTCTGCCTACCCTTGCGGGAATATACAGGCATATGTCTATATTTACATATGTTAGTGTTTTTGTAAATACATAAATTTAAAACCGGCTATACCAAACTTGCAATCAAAAGCGATTGAGATTTGACTGCACGGATGACGTAGTGGTTTAAGTGATCGCCTCGCCACTGCCACCGCGCCGAGTTCGAACCCCACACGGGACAAAAATTTGTGTGATCCACAAATGATTGTTTCGAGTCTGGGTGTTCTTTGTGTCAGTTGTTTGAATGATTGTAAAGTCCAACACAGTCATAAAGAAGAATATAGTAATTTATAAAAAGAAGGCGTTACAAAAACGATCTTAGTTAGAATTTATATATCGATATGTTTCTATTTAACTCGATTGGAAAGGATCGAGATAAAGTACTAACATTCACTCGATCAAGGTCTAATGTATTCTTAGTAATCAATGAGGAAGTAACAATATCCGCATACTACCGACGAAACTCTTATCACGGATTTCGAAGGTAGAAATAAATAATGAGAGGCGGAGTGTAGCGAAATCTCTGATTAGACGAGGAGCAGTCCAATTTCTTTGACACTTCGTTAAGCGTCCTTGACACTGCATTACAAATATATTTATGTACACAGCTACTAAGTATACTTTTATCCTACAGATGATACCTGCCAAATAACCGTGTGTTGTGTTTCTGGAGTGAGTAGTGTGCAATGAGTTCTTGCATCTCAGTAAAATCTACTTACTTCTGAAAAGCTTTACAACGCTATGCTATCAACATGTGAACCTTTGTTATCGAAGACCAGTTATTACTTTTCTCAGTTATATTGTAGGGTGTCCGGTAATTAATGGATAACCTTGAAATGTCTTATAGTAGAACTGAAGGGCGTTCAGAAAAAAAAAAAAGATAACAAAAAAATATTATAAAGTGCAAGCTATTATAACATAGCATACTTTGACTGTATATCTATTAGCATAATTAGTGTTTAATAATAAAACAACAAAAAACCGATGGATTTTATTCATTCATGGTCGTAGTATACAAGAAAGTTATACATGGTAATTAAAAAAAAAACATATCTCAGGTAGTAGTCAGGATAGATTTTTTTCATATTTTTTTCTGAACGGCCATTAGTTCCACTATAAGACATTTCCAGGTTATCCATTAATTACCGGACACCCTGTATATGTATATTATGAATGATACATCTATACTAAAATTATAAAGCTAAAGAGTTTGTTTGTTTTGTTAAACGCGCTAATCTCAGAAACTACTAGTTCGAATAGAAAAATTATTTTAGTGTTAGTTAGCCCATTTATCGAGGAAGGCTAAAGGCTATATAACATAATGCTACGACCAATAGGAGCGGCACATCAATGTAAAGTGTTGCAAAAAACGGGAATAATTCTCTTATGTGAAGCAGACGAAGTTGCGCGGGTCAACTTGTATCTATAGTATAAAGTTAAGCAACGATAGACTCGAGAACTCGAGACCTCTGCGACCTTTAAGAACATTGGAATGCTGTGGTCTCAAGTTACGCACGCACCTTCAACTTTTCGAAGTAAATGCGTATTAAATAGTAAGTTATCGCTCGCTTTAATCCTGAAAGGACAATATAGTGAAGAGAACACACATCTCTGAGAATTCTTCACAATATTCTTAAACATATGTGAAGTCAGTCAAACCGTATTGGTTATCGTCGTGGACTATAGCTAACTCTTCCCACACTGAGAAGAGGTCCGTGTTCAGCAATACGACAGTTTAGACCGTTTGTATTTATATTTAACAAGATTTTGGCAACGGCTTCACTCGCTTTAGTATGATTTTCTCAATAAATTTCCTTCCCTCGGGAATAGTACTTGCATCATCAAATATACATAGATGAAAGGTACCCTATGTCCTTTCTGTACTCCTGTCAACGTGTATGCAGAACTTCATGATGATCGGTCGAGTAGTTAATGCGTGAAAACTTAACAAATAAACTCACATTCACATTTATAATATTAGTTAGGATTAAGCAGCTATTAATTAAAGTATTAGCTAATCATCTTATTGTTTTGAATGTTTATTGAAACAACTGTGCGGTACACGTGTACGATGATATAATGCGTCATATGTCTGTATCGACATACGTATTGAACAACATCACAATCCAAACACTCTGGTTAAAGATGGGACAAAAAATGATGTTAAACACTTCGCACATTGTATTTGGAATGTTTTTAAGCTATATATATAAAAATACCCAACGTATTATGTGTGAAGGGCAAAAACCAATCATTTCAATGGTTTTTTTAAACTATTATCTTACGTTATGATGTTGTACGATTGTTATGGAAATTACTACCTTGTTTATTTCGTAGCCATAGGCTTACGATCGATAGTAGACCCAGATTGAATTTCCAGGCCGGGTCCACTATCGGTTGTGGATAAAATCTAGTTTCTTTAAAAGAGTATTTTATATACTTTTCAAAATTTCTACCGATACGGGGAATTTAAAATACCAGATTGCCACAACGAAACATGACCGGGTATACCTTGTATATGTATAAAACAAGGTAAAAACAAACTAGTCAATCTTGTAGAAGGATTACATTTTCACTTATTACCAGTTTCTCTACACTGGTATACTGGCGAAGCGGCGAGTGAAGTATGTTTGCATGCTCGCCGCGGGGAGAAAGTGTTGTGTGTCGAATCACTTAGCATTATTGACCACGGACCGTGAACATGTCGATATGCGAACTGCACGCGATGCCCTGTGCGTGGATTATGTGAACACAATTAAAAAGTTGGTTAAGACTTACGCAGTTTAGTTTAACGTTCACGAAGATACGTGTAGTATTAGATTCGTTCGTCCGCAATTTCGTTTAAGTAGATTAACTTTATGTGTAGTCTGCAATATAAGTCGACGCACATGTGAGATTTCGTATTCCTCTATCTTTTAAATTACACTGAATTATAGTATTTTACAGCAGTGATAGTGGCAAGATAGTTGATTTTATCTCAGGTAAATAATTCAGTAGAATTTTAGTAGGTATTTTATTTATAAAATACTTTTACAAAGTTTAATGTTCAGCTACTTATATTGCTGACTGTACTATGTCTCTATTAACCATATCATTTAATAATAAAAGATATAATATCAGCCCTGCATTAAACTGTCCCACTGCTGAGCACGGGCCTCTTCTCAGTGTGAGAAATGTTAGTCCACCACGCTGGCCTAGTGCGGGTTGGCAGACTTCATATATCTTCGAGAACATTATGGAGAACTCTCAGACATGCAGGTTTCCTCACAATGTTTTCCTTCAGCAGGCGATAATTAACTATTTAATACGCATATAAATTCGAAAAGTCAGAGATGCGCGCCTTGGGTTCGAACTCGAGTTGGCAGTCCAACGGTTTCCCTCTAGGCTATCGCTTCTGTTACAACCATATTATACTCAATATAATTATATTTGAAACTAGATGTGCCCGCGATTTCAACCGTGTGATTACTGCGCCGCCCCCGTGGGTCGTAGCGTGATGTTATACAGCCTTCCTCGATAAATGGGCTATCCAACACTAAAATAATTTTTCAATTCGGTTCAGTAGTTCCTGAGATTAGCACATTCAACCAAACAAATAAACTCTTTAGCTTTATAATATTAGTATACATGATAGATTGTATGCTCGACCCTCAATGCTTGAAGCACTGGTAGTCGCGTACTGACCACTTAACTACTGCACTATCGTTCAACCAGTCAGTGGGCTTCTCCGAGCTTAAGTCACAAAGTGTTTGAGCTTTGGTTTAGATGGAACTAAATTTTCCCCGCGGCTATGCTCGCGTAAACGTAGGTTAGATCAGTAAAAGTACTTTGTTCTAGATAAACCTGAAGTTATTAGTAAGGATATCTTTTAAAGTGGTTAGTCATTTTCAAATCGATAAAAATAGCCTTACTCTTGTCTTACAATTCTCTTTATTCTTCGCTATTACTCTAACTTCTTGGTACGACGTGACCTTCTAGTAATCTTATAAAAAGAACAATCAAGAAATTATGATCGCATGACAAATAACATTTCATTAGGTCACCGACTTACATTCTGTTTATTTTCTTTATAAAAGAATATCATCATCGGACTAATGATAATGGTGATAATGAAAAAACGTTTTGTTTTTAATACACAAAAATATTTGCAGTAAAAAAACAAAAATAGTCTTATTATATTTTTGCTCTGTTTATTTCCACGCTCCATTTCATAAACTGTCTGCGTTAGATAAAATAAGCCTTTTGTTTGTTTTTTATCAATGCAGAGAGAAAAATCACACGTATTATTTGTTTAACCGAGTAAATTTTTGTTCTTGATAGACGAATCATTTTGCTCTAGTGTAAATTTGTTTGGGGGAGCTCTAAAACATATTTTTCAGACATTATTATTAAATTTGCTTTAGTTTTGAAGTAGGAAACAAGGGAATACGAAGCATTGAATTCGTTAAAAATCAGTGATTGTAATTAGTCCATCTTTTAAATTAGCAAATATATTGGACTTCTATTTTTTTTATCTAAAAGATGGACTAATAACTTTTTTTTAGTAATTATGCTTATTTTGCATAATACGAGCTGTAGTTATACTAGTTATATCTTTCTTTCTCTTTGATATTTAGCGCGATAGCAATAGGTTCGATAAAATCCTTTTCTTTAAATACGTGTTTGATAGCCACATTTCCTTTTTCAAGTGCACATGTAATTATATACAGGCGAACTGCTGCTAAAATATTGAGGGTTCTTAGATTCTGATTACACAATCTTTAGTATGAAATACTATTCATAACTATTTTAAAATAACTTTGAAGTACTTAAAGCTTAAGTACTTAGTAACTTATATTTTTTTAAAATTAATGCTGTTTCATTTAATTATTGTTTATTAACAATATTTACATCAAACAGCACTGTTTCATTGCACGAGTCTTAGTTATTTGTGATAAATAATTATAATAGTTATCCATGCTTAAAGGTGCGTGTGGCTGAGCGAGTGTTATCTTTGCAACTAACACATTCAATAAACCGGTAATATAACATTTCAATAAGAACTAAATAGACATGCTCTGATTCACGCCAGAACATCCATGAACGAGAAGATCGTGATATATTTTACGCACATTCTGCCAGCTATCAATCTATCCTATTGTCATCCTACCACATATTGTCAAACTTTATCCTGGTACCGAGAATATCCTAACAAAAAAATATTTGCACGAATCTGGTATGTGGGACCGACAATACGATCGAACGCTTACATAAGCGTAAACTTATCGTAACCGGTAATCAAGAGGGTTTACAAAAGTGAAAATACACAAATACCAAAAGCCATTTATCTGAAGATTACTAAGTCTATACTAATATTATGAAGAGGGAAGATTTTTTGTAAACGATAGACTACACTGCCGAACCGATTTTAATCATTCTTTTACTATTAGAAAGTCACTTTACCCAGAAGTAACAAACTTATATGTATAACACCACGCTACGAGCCACGGGTGAGGAGCAATAATCATAAACGTGGGTAAAACCGCAGAAGACAGACATTATTATTATGATCTCTTACGACAGGTATTTTCTAACAACTCTTCTCTTCTCTCTAGCATTTATTATTCCCAAGTCACTTGGGGTCGGCTTTTCTGGTCTAACCGAATTTGACTGGATATCAGTTTTTATACGTAACAGCTGCCACCTGACCTCCGCAACCCGAAGGCTAACGATACCCTAAGGCTAAACCAGTGTCAGGATATTATAGGGCACTGACTTCCCAATAACGACTGCCATAGATGTTCATAGCAGCCGGGACCGACGGCTTAACGTGCTCTCCGAGTCACGGAGCAGGCGATAATTGTCAATCAATACGCACATAATATCGAAAAGTCATATAACTTCCGAAAGTCAGAGGTGCGCGACGGGGGTTCGAACCTGAGACCCTCTGTATTGCAGTCTGTTGGTCTCCCACTGAGCTATCGTTGCTTGGTATTTTCTAACAACATAATATACATATATTTAGAGTTTTAGTCTAAGGTGGGATGGAACACTTACGGCTCGCAGCGGGCGTAGGACTATTGCTACGTATGGATGATGGAGATGGCTCTTTGATGGGCTGGTATAATAGTAACTATGGATGAAAAACGGCGTCTGCCCTGAATACTCTTGTAGCATCAAGTCAGATGGGCAGACGGTGACTCGCCAACTCACTAAATGGAGCCCCTGAATAGTCATCATAGGCATACACACCAGCAATTATTATTATATTATTATTAATACAAGTATGTTTTCCAAATATCTTTTGTCTTTTGCTTATCCCTGTTTATGAAAAGAAATGCAAGATCAAAACTAGTTCAATTACCAATAGAATAATCACCGTCGTTGCTTACAATAGGTAGATTGGATAGAGGCTGGTTATCCTTGAATGAGCAACCGCGTCACGTTTATTCTGTTTTTGCTGTAGCCGAGGTTACCGGACACAGTAAAAACTTCTCAATAACGCATAGTTCAAATGTACTGACAATTTAATTTACTATCCTTACTTAATATTATAAATGCGAATGTGAGTTTGTTTGATTGTTTGTTAACCTTTCACGCTGTAACTATTCGCTCATCGTGAACGCTCATCGTGAAATTACGTATACAAGTTGTCAGGGATACTAAAAAGGATACATGATAACTTTCATCAAGAAAAAGTACTGGTCCCGAGGGATAGAAATTTGTTAATAAAATCTACATTTGCGCGAGCGAAGCCGCAGGTAAAATGAAGTTACACAATATTTTTTTTTATAACTACAGTCTATGACACCTATTATAAAACCGTCACTTACGGACAGAGTTATATTTTCTTGCAATCACAGAAGTGATTTCAAGAAATCTAGTAAGTAGCTGCCATCTGTAAGACAGAGAGTTGTCAGACAAGTATACTGTCCGCTGCTATATAGTAAGCAGGTACCGTAGCTTATGTGAAGGGTGCAGGGAAGAGTAGGAGAAGCAAGGGAGTGAGAGGATGTTTGGCTCTACGATGATCTTTTTCACTTATAGAACTACAACAGTTCACCATATCTGCTACTTTAAGTCGGTATGCTATAAAAAGATAGTACTTCCCCGTAGAGCTGGCTTTATGCTCAAATCAGCGAGGATCTACTAAAAACAGATTGTATAAATATAACATAGGTATGTGGGTGTTTCTCTTCATCTTCAAAGCAGGTAATTGAACTTGCCATTCGATCAAATTCGAAACCACAAGGAAGTACCAGAATTAAAACTATGCATGCTATCGCTGCTCTCAAACAAAAAGTATAATTTCAATACTACTCTCACATTGGGCATAAGCTCTGGGCCGCGAGGCACTTTACAAAAATTTAAACATTGCACAAAAATAACACCCAAACTCGGTAGGTCAACTATTTGTGGATAACACAAATTTCTGTCCTATCTAGGGATCGAATACGAACACTGGACGCAGTGGCAGTGACGAGATCACTTTTAAACCAGTATGTCATACGTGCAAACATATATTATAGAGTTACTAGTTAGGAAAACAGGTTTCATTCACGGGTTGTGGGCGGATTCCCCGATCGCTCAGTGCAAGACTCTATTGCGGAGGCCGCAGTGTCATAGTGGCCAAGGTAATACGAGGATACCGCACGGTGTCGACTGACGCAGCTTGTGCATGATTAAAAACGACTCAAGCTCTACTTAAGAATTACTTAAACATTGTTTTCGTTTCTATATCATGTTTCCTTAAACTGTAATAAAATTGGAAGGTATTTTAACATCATATACTTAAATAAATGCTTTATTGATGGCGGTTTAATGAAATTGGATTCTATAAAACATATTTGAGAGTACTCAGATGAGATTTGCAACTTTTCTCAATTCAGAAACGAGGTCTAAAGTCTCATAAACGATGCACTTTAAGGCATGTTACAAATAATCTGGACGAGTTACCTATAGTACGTAGAAAATATTACCTCAATGGAGCATTTGATTTTTTCATCCACATGTTTAAAACCATGTGTTGTAATTTCTCGCGGTTACTTACATACGTATACAATGTAGAGATAAGTGAGTGATGTATAAAACAATGTGCTTCCGTGTTATGTGCACTCACCGCTTCCCATGTTAAGACATAATGCACCGGAACAGCGTTTTTATTTACCGTTGTATTCACTTAATCATCTGATAAACTATGACTACCTCTTTTGTCCGGGTGTAGTCCCAACGGCATAATGTCGAATGTCTTGACTTGAGTTTAATGGATTTTCTTTGTTACGCCTTCGTCGCATATAAGTTGAATATGAAAAAAAAACCGTGTTGGATGCTTGTCACGTAACGTTCACGATTGATCTGACTGCAGGCATGGTGTAGTGGTTTAAGATGTCGCCACGACACTGTCGCCGCGCCGAATGTGGTTCGATCCCAATGTGATAGATTGTGTGAACCACAAATAATTGTTTTGAGTTTAGGTGTTTCGGTTGTTTGAATGTTTGTAAAGTCCACCGCGACACAAGAATTATTTCTAGAGCGGGCTTTTATCTTTAAAAAGAAGACAAAGAGAATGTGCCTATAGCCGCCCGTGGGTGTCATATTCGATGACCAGACGAGGTAAATCGTTAACCGGTTTCCTTTTTTTTTCTGTAGGTACCTTTTCTCATGAATTTCCATTTTTGCACATTTTTGCAGCTTTGAATTATAAATAGTAGGTTGTATTTTATGATTCTATTTAGTATAATATGCCATTTGGGCCGCTCGTTGTACCATGGATACGACCTAAACTTGAACAAAAAAGAGACTGACTGAAAAGAGACTGTCACGCAACGTTTTATTTTGCATCTTGCAATACATGCATGCACTATACAATAAGAAGACAATGTTCTTGTCATCGCTTTGTCACGAGCCAATAGAACTTTTTATCATGTCATCATGTCACGCCAAGTAATTAGCGCTATTTCCGTGTTTTGTTATAAAGTAATGGTAAGGAGATTTTCTATAATCATAAACTGACACCCAGCAGCAACTCTAATACTATGTTATGAAATAACAAAATTACCTTGCGACGTGATCTATTGCATTTGACATTATCTGTAAGTAATTTAAATGTCAACTTCAGCGGTCAACAATTGGTCGCGCAGAACATTATAACTAAGTGCTATGTTTTGTGATTGGTCTTGATTACGTATAGAAGACTTATATTCCATAGGGGAGTATATTTCCATTATATTAGGTACTGTTGATTCGACTAAAGGCGGGTCCTAATAAGCGATCTCATTCAAGTGTTACCTATATCCAGTTGTAATATTAATCTATTTCTTATAAAAACTGCTCTAACCACAGATTGTAATAGCGACCCAAAATTACTATCTATCTATTACAAAGCGCCAATTCAGTATCAGACAAGTTTTGGGAGGAAACAGATCGATCGGTAATATTGAAAATCAACCGATCCTTGTTATTGGGATACAGAAAGAAGATCAATCAGGGGTTCGACTTCCACCTTGGATTGGCCCGATCTGTCGATCGAGGATTTGATATTGGTACCGGTCACAATACACAAAAACAGCCTAACCCTCTGACAAACGTTGGCATTATCCTTTTCAAAGTCAAAGTCAAAGTCAAAAATCATTTATTCAGTTAGGTCAGAAAGTAACACTTATGAACGTCAAAATATATAGGTTAGTGAGTTTACTAAGTTACTGAAACATTTTAACTTTAATGTCAATGTATAACATTCGCGTCTACATAAGACAATACTATCTATTGTAATTTATTTAACACGTATTAGTTCGTTAATCGAAGAAGGATATATATGTTACATATCATCATCAAGCTACGACTTAAAGGAGCGGTGTGTCTATAAATAGATATGCTATATACATATGCGGGTGAGATCACAGAGCATGATTAGTATATTATATCGATTATTTCTAGTGGAAATCCCCGCCATAGTAAATTATTTGGTAGCAGTACAAATTAGTTTGTTCGCTCGAGATAGAACAACACTCATTAAGTCTACGAGTACCTAGTAACGCAGTTACTGCGCTTCTCTTGACTCACTGACTTTTAGAGGCTTAAATTCAGTAAAATGATACGCCTGTTACTGCAAACGGCTATAGACTAATGCGACTGCGCTGCGACTGATGCAGTACATTCATAGGGAGATAGCTCAGGGATAAACCTCGGGGCCGACACAAAAGATCCCACTGGGTCGAAGTGTCGCCGGTCTACAATGACTGGCCCCCGGATCAAGATAAGATAAGGTACCCGCTTACCATCAAGCTATGCTTGTTACCCAACAACCAAATAGGATATAATGAAGAAATAATCTAAAGTTAATATATTCCTTTACTTAGCCCTCCAGATAGCCAAGCTCAATGGCCGTTGGGGCAAAAAAGCGCTGGAGTGGCTGCCACGCACCGTAAGGCGCAGCAGGGTGGACTGAACATCCGATAAGTTTTGCGGGACGCGGTTGGATGCGGACATTGCGGTCGGCTTAAAACCGGTCTGTGTGGGAAACGTTCGGAGATACCATATGTCCAGCAGAGGACGTTTTTCGGCTGAGATGATGTTGAATTTTGCTTTTTTGCATATTTATGGAGAAATGTTTACGGAGTGTGTGTGTAGAATATGAGATTAATAACGTAAATTAGTATAACGTGAAGTATATAGTACTTTATATAACAAATTGCTTTTAACGCAGATATAGGGTAATGAGAAACATGATGAAAAGCTGATACATTATGTATACATATATTTAGAAATTAATGCTCTATACGTATTAAATAACACGATTGATTAAAGAAATGGCTGTTTATAAATAAGCTTTCTTTAGCTATTTGCATGCAGTCTGTTGGCGTTAATTTTGTCAATTTATGTTAATCTAGTTAGAATAGTAACACGGGCATAGTGCAGTTGGAAACCAATTATATAATATACAGAAACGAAGCAGATTCTATAAGTTACAGAAAAAAACCAGATATGTTACAGAAAGGATCTGGCCTCAACTCCTTTCTCGATTATGTAGTGTGGTTATTAGGTCTCTATTCTTGTTTATAAGATTACTTGCAATTTGGATCGGACATTACTAGTATTTTGTTAATATCTCCAGCTAAGCTCAATGTTTATGCTAATCGAACCAGACCTCCACATTTCCAACGCAAACCCAATGCCTTTACCGTTAAACAATCCTTTTTTAAAGCTTTGAATAGCATGTAACACTATTATAACGTTATAAAAAAAGCTATTCGTCTATGTGTAACTGTTTAAGCAATAAATTCTTGTATTTCAACAAACACGTTGACTAATTCCTGCACGAGACACACGTGACGGTGTTGCGAGATGGGGTACGCGTGACTACGCAGCGAAATGACCCGAGATCGATGCTTGAATGTAACAAGAGGACATTTTTATTAAAATATTCAAATAGTACCTTTATACATATTTATTTTATTATATACATATTTTATACAGATTATAATAGTATTTATTACGATCTCAATGATCGTAATAAATACTATTATAAAAATACTCCTTACAAAAAGTTTATGAAAAGTTACAAGAAAAATAAATTTAAATAATGCTCGTATCTTTTAACGATGCCGTAGATAAAAAAGATTTACTGACGCTTTGAGGAATAACGTTTTCAATAGAATCTTTTAAAATAACTCATACACTAGAAATAAATCTTGTATCGTGGAGGATTTTACAAATGTTCAAACGACGGACATAAGAACACCCAGGCTCGAAAAAATTTCGCCCAGGTCTCAAAGAAGGTAAGACAATTGTCTTCAACCAAGGGCAGTTCCAGACTTGTGACGTTGGTACTGAGAATTTCTTGACAGCAAAACAAATAACACTTTTCCTCGACGTCTTTATCCGACGTCTCAACGTCTAACCTGAGACCTCCATGCAGTGGCGTAGCGTAGTAGGGGCGGCAGGGGCGGCCGCCCCGGGTGGCACTATTAGAGGGCGGCAAAATTTTACAATAAATAATAATAATATCTTGTAAATATTTGAACTATTTCACGAAGAACGAGAGGAATGGGCAGATGTACAAGACACAATAATGATGACTGTTTCTTCCGAAATGTTCATGAGAATGACTGTATAATATAGCTTTTTAAAATTAAATATGTAAATAAGAGAGCTGCAAAATTTCCTGCCGCCCCGAGCGGCCGATACCTACGCTGCGCCACTGCCTCCATGTACAGCAGTCGCGATCACTACCGCTGTGTTTGTTTTTTTTACACCATAACTACTAGACCAATCGCCACAAAATTTCACGTACACGTCAGTGTTACAGAAAAGGATCTTTCATCCGCCAAAAGTACTGTGCCCAAAGGAATAGAAGTTTAGTGGTAAAATGTACATTAATGTGAGTGAAGCTGCATTCAAAATCTAGTAACATAATAATTTAAATGCCTCTTCGCAAAAACAAGAAACAAATCTAATCAATTAAATCTAAGTTATTAACCTCTGAGTCTTCTTCGAAGAGGTTAATGAAAACACTATGTGGGTCTGTGTGTCTGTCTGTTAGTGACAGGCATAACTCCGGAACCACTGGACCGATTGACTTGTAACTTGGTGTGCAGACACCTTGGGGTCATACCTCGGTCGAGTTTGAATATGGGCCCTGTGGGTCAAAAGACCCCCGAGATATAGGGGTCATTTATTTTCATTACTTTTACATTTAAGACGAAGAGGTTGAATCCTGGGTTTTTATACCGATCTCGTTTATATGATGAGCGATGTTGTTGTTTGATGATTCAATACCTAATATAAGCAAGTTGAGTGAGCATGTTTACATAATATCTTATGAATTATGATGTAACAAACAGTGGGGAACTGCACCGTAACCGGCATTAATACGATTGAATGATTTCCAATGGATTATTAATAGAGAATATTATACGGCCAGGCGGCGTCGGTGGCGTAGTGGTTAGTGTGACCGACTGCCACGCCTGAGGTCGCGGATTCGATTCCCGCACAAGTCAAACATTTGTGTGCATGAACATGGATGTTTGTCTTGGTCTGGGTGTTTCTATGTATAATATGTATGTATTTACAAACAAAAAAAAGTATATATGTATGTTTATCCATTGTCTAGTACCCATAGTAAAAGCTCTGCTTAGTTTGGGCTAGATGGTGTTGTGTGTATGTGGTAGAATATTATATTATATTATATTAATATTGCCAGTTATACATTTTATTAAAGGAACCAGCATGACACCCATTCTGGTTCCTTTAATAAAATGTATAACTCTATGCGTTTGCAATTAAGCTGACGTAGGCAGATACAGTTAGTGTCAGTTAGTGACATAAGCAGCTAAACATAGAAATAATTTATAAAATTAATTTTGAATTACAACTTTATGATCATTATAACGTAATTTTTTTATTGTCATTGAATGCTAAGATTGCACTATGCTGCAATTATTTTTTACGGAAATGCATGTTTCTCACTAGGAATAATAAATACCTGTGTCGCGGACGACTTAACAAATACTCAAACAACGAACAAAATGTACACAGACAGACTCGAAACAACCATTTGTGGATCACACAATTTTTTCTCGTATGGGGATCGAACCTACGTCACTCGAAGCAGTGCAGTGACGAGGCGACCACTTAAACTTGGCAGTCACCCTACAAAGACGCAACATGTATGCTTATTTCTAAAAATCAATGCTCAATTTACTGCAGAACATATAAAGCAGGTTTCACATTATAATTTATCATTGGCTGTTAAACACAGCGCATTGTTGTCTTATCTGTGTCATTGACACTAAAATTGGCGGCAAATGGCGTGACAGCAGCGGCCTTCACGCGTCGCGACGACGACGGCGACGTCAGAACAACATAAAAGTTGTGCACTTTTTGTTGTAGATACTCAACAATGTTTAAGTTTTGGAGTTTGTTATACACAAGGATTAGTTAGTCTAGTTCATATAAGTAGCTTAAAAAAGGACCGAATGAGAATTTGAGAACCTATTCGTTTTTCGCCGGTTGAAAACCACCTATTTTTCTTTAAGGCATGTCTAAGGAGGTAGCTGGAATACCGTAGCGAAACGGACCTTGAACTGCTACGCAGAGGCCCCGAGGTCGATGCCACAGCAGACACTTTTGATTTGCCTAAGTTTTGTGCATAATATAAAGTTATAGATAGCTCTATCTAACAGCAAAAAAAAGTCATGAAAGAAACCTATGTCTATCTAGAAGTTCTTGTTCCCGAAGGTTTGTGAATTTCACCAACCCATCTATTTGGATTGGCAAAATTTGGACCTATGGCCAGTATGGTCGAATGACCTAATCCTTCTCGGGTTATGTAGGGGGTTAGGAACGGTATAGTAGGCCAGTATAGTATACTCGTAGTAGGCCTGTATGGTCGAATGACCATGAATGAATGAATGTTGGCCTAGTATACTGAGAGAAAATCCTTGACCAGCCAGAAGTACAACACCAAATACATAGGACATAATTATAATTCTCCAGTAAAGTTGTAGTCCAAAATAACGTTATCCGATATCCAGGCCCGGAGTAAGTATACCAGGTGACTGCAAATATCCCGTGCTCTACTAAACTGACCAATTTTGCCATATTCAGACTCTGCCTTATCTTAAAAGGGCATTTTACAAGAGAATAGAACCTAACATATGATTCAAGATTGATTTGTTCACAGCAATTAACACGTTTGTATCATGGCCGTCGTACGATAATGTGTGAACAACCGACATACCTAATGTGCAATCAATTACGACATCGCATGTGGGCAGTTTACGCCTAGTAAGTGTAGTAACATTTACTAACCGTTCAGAAAGAAAATGATATTCAAAAGTATCGATCAATTAATAGAATGTTTGTTTTCATTCGTTCAATCGTTAATGCCGTTGATGATTGGGTAATTATCAATGGCATTTTCATTGAGGATTGCTCTATCATCAAATGCATACAAAAATACCTTAAAATCCGAAGACTCGCGCTCTATGAGTCTCATATTACGTTGGGTATTTCTGCAAACTTATAATATCCTTCAGATTGAATTTTGATCACAGCGCACAGAGACTAGTTACACAAATGCTACTATACAAGTGTGAGTGCAGACACAAGCGCATTCCTATTCCCTTACTGTAATAGTCCGATGGGATAGCAATCCGACAAGACCGGAGAGAAATCGAGCGCAGAACCAACAACTTATCGATCTTTCCAAATATTTGAACATCGTGAACTTACTGCAGGCTATACCGTGCTAATGGTATTTTTTTTAAAGAAAAAGCTATAATTTCAGCGCTTCAGTCTATGCCTAGTCACTAGATCCACAAGGCATTCTTTATACTAGTAAGGTGGCAAACATTTGCACTCCGTCCGATGGCAAGCCATTGCCGTGGACTATGGACGCTTATGAAACCAGTAAAATTACTCATGCGTTACGGACCATTCAATATAAGAATCACTATGTAGTTCGCGTATGAGATAATGATTAAATTGATTTCTTGACAATAACATAGCGACTCCTAAAGACAAGCCAGGAACTTACTAGTCCTTGGAATACAAATAATGGTTTTGGGTCTGATCTTCTGTATGAGTAAAGTTCTTCCTCGGTTCTACTGCTCTAGCTTAAGCAAAATTCCAGTTTAGAGCGAGAATACCGGTAACCCTACCTTTCGTAACAAATTCTTACTAGTTGCGGTGATGTGTCTTTTCATTCTTATAAAAGACAAGTCCCGCACTAGGAAATAAATCCTGTGTCATTGAGCACTTTACAAACGTTCAAAGAACAGACACGGAAAACATTCAGTTTACTTTCTATAATTGGAATAAGTTATATATATTTATAACAATTGTATTAAATTAGCCTGTGCACAGTGTCTAGTACTTAATAGGCATTGCAGCGGCAAATGTGAGGGACACCCAAATTCGGAATAACAATCTGAAGATCATAATTTTATCGTCTCGAGATAGAATCGAACATACAGCAATGACTGTAGCATGATTGTCAGCGCTTAAGGCTCGGTTTCTATATTAAAAAACGAGTTGTTTTATCTACGAACAATTTTGACATATATTACATGAAAAATATGTCAAAATTTCTCCGTAGCCTAAACGACTCGTTTCATAATATACCTAGGAACCGAGTTTAGTAGCTACTATGGTTCTTACCAATAGTTACATTATTCGTACTAAGTATTTATCCATAGCATAGTTTCGAAGTGTTGAAATAAAAATATTTATTTATTATATTAAAAACAGCAGCCTTTGAATTATTGCACAATAAATATCTCGGTCATGACCACTAATAAATATGTACAAATGGAGTTCTGCATCGCTCATATAAATTTTATTATACTAGCAATAAATATAATTTTCAAGTTTATTTAAAAATATTTTTTTATTTAAATTGTATCTTTTTTTTTGTTTTCGTTTGTAAATACAATACATTAAATGTTTTTGTGTTTACGAACGTTTTTTTTATGTTATTCGATTTATGAAGACATTTTAACTAAATACAACTTGCCTCACCGATTTCTCTGTATCGTGGAATAAATTTGCGTTTTTTATATACGCTAATATTACTAGCTTTAGCTTGAGTCTTTGCTCGCTCGGGAACATTACTTTTTCTAGATAAAAGGTACCCTTTGTTCTTTTCTGTATCCCTCACGTGTATACGAAATTTCATGATGATTGGTCGATTAGTTAAGACGTGAAAGCGTAAGAAACAAACAAACTCAAATTTTCATTTGTTATATTAAAGTTAGTATGATTGTGACCGTGAGCTTGCGTGCCCAGCCCAGAAACCAAACTTGAGACAAACCTGTTATTAGCCTGCCTTTAGGGCAATTTGCCAGACTCCGTGCTGATTCCGAGAATCACCTCATATAAAAACGCACCAACACGCAAGCAGAATCTTATGCTTTTTTAAAATAAATGGAGGCTATCTGATTTCAGAGAGAGGTTTAATAAAGCGTACTACTTTATAAAAACGAGAACATTTATAATATAATTTTTGAAACGGTGGCTGCTTTCCGGAACGTTCGAGTTTGGCTTGGGGGTATCAACATTATTAACAGTAGACAGTATTTTTTTGGTTTATGACAATAGGTACTTATGCATTACTGGCGTAAGTATAGTAAACATTGTGTAAAAAGAGTATTATAGGGTACTCTATTAATATTACAGATTTTAAAGTATACCTACATGAAGTAGATTACTATACTCTATTTTAGAGTACGGTTGGCAACCCTAACACAAATAAATGTATTTATACTGACTCAAGCTTCATTTTTTGCGACTCATTGACTAATGCAGATAGCGATATTTCCTGAATAAAAAGTATCAAGGCAAAACGCGGGAGTCTTGAGTCATGTCCTCATCCGTCGGTCGTATGCTAGACTTGGCGTCAAGCACACTGCGCGGCGGCGGTTTTCCCCACTATGTTTGGAATGCATTACCGTTTAATGCTCTTCACACGTTACTGAGGACTTTTTGTTGTCTCATATTATCTTGTTAACGTATTATGTTTACTTTTTAAATTACGAATGACTAGTAGAAATTGTTCTAAAGGCATATTTTTTTTAAAACAGCTCTCGCCCTTGGTTTTTTGACCCGGAACAACTATTTGTGGGTCACACAAATTTTTGTCTCGAGTGGGATTCGAACCTGCGACACTCCGTGCGGTGGAAGTGGCGAGCCGAACACTTAAACCACTACGCCATCATAGGTAGTCTATACTCCATTTGGTTAGGTACTTAACTAAAGGTAAACAATCTTGATGTGTCTTTTCATCTAAAAACTTAGTTTAAAAATAAAATGCTGTTAATGATCAATGTAAATACAACGATAACGATTACTAAATCAATTGAACCGTTAGTTTAAGCAGTAGTGTATTTGTTTAATATGTGTTTGTGTTAAAAGTCACATCAAGATTGTTTACCTTTAGTTAAGTACCTAACTAAATGGAGTATACTTAGTTATCCAGCAAGATTACAGTTTGTGTAAGCAGTGACTTTGTTACATCAGTAAGGGATTACCGCCACGAAACATGTTGCAGTATCAGTGCCATCGAACCCATAAGCTGTCAATCTAATTCTTACGTGGGTTACTGTTCCTAATATGGCTAAGATTTTCAGTATCTAATTGGAGACTAATATTGTTTTATGTTTACCATAGTCATGTTGAACTAGATGTGCCCGCGGTTTCACCCGCCTTTATGATTACTGCGCCGCCCCCGTGGGTCATAGCGTGATGTTATATAGCATATAACCTTCTTCGATAAATAAGCTATCCAAAAATGAAAGAATTTTTCAATTTGATCTAGTAGTTTCTGAGATTAGCGCATTTAACCAAACAAACAACTCTTTAGCTTTATAATATTAGTATAGATATGGCTGCTAAAAAGCAACCGAAACGTCGGGGAAAGTGTGAATATAAATAGTTTAATAATTTAAATAAAGATGAACAATATGTAGTTATGTATTAGTTTAAAATTATGTAATAAACGTGTTTTTAAAATAAACAACGCGATAAAATACGTGTAATTTTAATCATTAGGAACTAATTGAAGGCAAGTTATATATTTTATTATCCATATATCTAGTCAGCTAATGAGAGCACAAAACTAAAAGGTCTGGCAGGCTGCGGTGTGAGACTAGCGAGACAAGTACCGGTAATCATCTAGACTAGACGGTACCTACGTCACCTGCCAATGATCGTAGGCAGACTGTTTGGCTGATCTTTAGATGTAAAACGCCTATACACAGAAAGGAATATTTGTTTTTGTAGTTCGGTATCAACTCTATAAGACAGTTGTTATGGATTCTAAACACATCTTCGTTAGATGTTTATCTTACAAACAACTAGAAACCTACTATCATTGCTACGTATATAAATGACAATCCTTTTCACTTAAATTTCGAGCGCGACACACAATTTCAAAAGCGTCTATTTAACATTCATAACACATACACACAAATTCGTACTTTTACTTTCAATACTCACAAATAAACCGGTCAGGCAAGGTTATCAAACTCAGTGGTGAAGCAGACGACGCCGTGTAAAATAAGTATATTTAAACACAAATACTGATCCAAATGATCAATTTCTCACAAAAAAAGCACTGAGATTTCACACGAAGCACAATTGTTTGTTTTTATCGAACTAACGGTAAAAAACTTTATGTAAGCGGTTTTGTAACTTTAGTTAAGGAACTTATCAAAGTTCCTAATTCAAAAACTTGATCGTTTTGTATTTATAATATTTAGTTATCTTTTCACTTTACGAATTTCGAACACTTATATTTGATTTTAAGCGCGGTAGACATACGTGCGTTCGCTTTGGACCGCCTTTCGTAACTGATTGAAAATTGAATGGTAGAATGAACGGGACACCTTGGCGCGGTTCGCGCCCGGCATTCGCAGAATCGCAGCAGCAGCACACACCTGTAGTCCACTCACGGCACTCACTCACTATGACAACTGAATGAACGATATTAAATAAGCTAGTTGATTGACCCTTTATAATGAAGTCACTTCGTAACCGGTCCAGCTCAAGACGCCGTAGTATTTCTTGCGGGTTTTTACGTTGAAGTAATAGTATAATTTGGGTTTTCGAAAAACCTAATTTAAATAAATTGCCAATTAATTAAAATGATCACGTTTTCCGGCAATAAGTCAGCACGGTATATATTTTATTGTTTTAGTAAATTAATGATTCAGGTAAGTAGTTACTATTTTGTTATTGTTAATTTATGCAGCTAATTAAAATTATTTTAGGGCCTATTTATGGAGCTTATGACCTCATTAAATACAAACGCTTACCTTGCAGTAAGTAGTTTTCAGGTGATTTGAGTAGCACTTTATATCATCTTAATTAAATAAATAAAAGAAAAGCCGTGATTGGTGAGTAAAAAGGTCGACTCAATAGTCTCGTTAAGTCCTTAAACAACTGAGGAGCAGTCCTCACTTTACTTAGATAGTCAGCTAAACCTTTTGACTTGCCAATCACGTACCTACTTTCTTTCATTTCTTATTTCTAAGAGGGTAAAAAGAATCCGTGCCGCCTGAGTTTGGTTAGTCTATAGATGTCATAAAAACGCCAAATACAGAAGTAAAGTTAGTCACTTTCGAGCTATCGGTCGGCACAGACAATTACAAGTTAGACGCTGACACTTGTATGAATACAATTTAAAAATGAGATTAAATATAATGACCATCAAAAATACTAATTGCACAGCAAATATTGCACAGCATAACGCCAGCACTTATACGCCTCAAATCACTGCATTCCGTCTCGGAAGGGTTAGGTTATGTTAGGTTCCGTCTAAACTCATCCAAAACCGTCTAGTTAGTTTGATCTCGTTAAATATATTTTGCTGTGCAAAGTATTTTTGGTAAGCATATTTTGCTGTGCAATTAGTATTTGTGCTGTGCAGTTAAATACTACCCCTTATAAATTTTGGGCTACTTACTATAAGATCCGACTTCTCTTTAAGAGTATCCGGAAGAGAAGTCGCAAGTAGCGCAAAAGGAGGAGGAGCATAACACAAGGTTATTTGAATACAATTTGGGATCAGTTAGTTTGTCTAAACTAGATTTTCCCCGCGGCTCCGCTGTTGTTAATGTAGATTCTTTCAATTAATTTCTATCCCTCGGAAATAGCAGCGTTTTACCTGAAAGAAAATTCATATTAAAATACTTACCTCACTGGAAGCTTTATATTGAGATAGCATATCAGTTTCCGTCGATTTCCTACCAGTTTCAGTACCTATTTTGACTTCATTTCCTGTGCCCAGTGGCGACACCTGGCGTTCGCGCGCCAATTTGTTTCGTAAAATGTGTCGAGCGACTTTGCTTCATTGGCTCGAATTCACCAGGCAGAAATAAAGTGAAAGCTTCCAGTGAGGTAAGTATTTTAATATGCGTTTTCTTTCAGGTAAAACGCTGCTATTAAAACACGTCACTGTAAGCTTTATATTGAGAGCCTGTTTATTGTCGCCTGGTGACGCCACTATAATTAATTAACGCCAATGTGATAATATAGGAGATAATAAATAACAATTGGTATATTGCAATCATTTATTTTGACCAAGAAATTAAATCATAACATTTAATTATTAATTTAAATAGGCTAATTTATCGGATCAAATAATAACTGTGTGACATTTGACCAGAATCATCATGAGTTCGTAGTATTTCTCGTCTGTAAAAGTTTTGGAATGTATTGGCCGATTGCCAATTTCCACGAGATAGGATTTCATCAAGGGGATGATTATGAAGCCAACATTTAGAAGCTACAGCTGATCGAGTGCTTCCGGGCGAAGCGGTAATATCAGCTTCTTTGAACAACGTTTTTATCCTGCCTGTCTGCTATCACCGTGCGTGAGGCGAGCTTAGCCACACCCCGAACTGTAATAAACAGATTAAAGCATTTTGCAGTCTTTCATTTAATAACGTAATTGTTCTTTCCATCCAGAAAATAGGATTAAGGTTACGGTTATTGGCATGAAACAGTAGTTTCCATCCAGACTGTCTGTAATCACTGCTGTCAGTCTTTGAGCCGAATTGAGGCCAAAATATGATACTATCTACAGACTTTATGTAATGATCAGAATCGATTCTAAGTAATGTCAGGTCATGTACACGTCTACCTGAGCATAGCAATAACAAAATTACAGTATGATGTGATGTTTGAAAAATATTATTTACGTCTATGTTATAGTTGGTTAAAAATAAAATGCCAGATAGGTGGCTTGGAAGCTTTTGGATTTTATAAAGAAATTGATTTCAAAATATGCTTCACAAGAACGTGTGAACTCAAATGACTTGAGGTTTCAACGTTACACAATGTAGAAACCACAGGTTTATGTAGAAGTATTGTATTATATGATAGCTTATTAATTAAATATAAATCTGATAAAAATTGTGCTAACTGAGAACCAGAGGGATTTTTTATGTCAATATTTTTAGACCTACACCATGAAGTCCAACGTTTTCATGCCACTTCGTAGGTCTTTAAAGTAGATTTTTGCCAGGAAGTTTTAAGTAGTGATAGCTGGTCAGTGTTCCATGCTTCTATTGCCTCGGACCACCCCCACATCTCCATACCTCGAGGACGAGGTTCGCGATCTGCGGTGGCGGGCGTCCCGTTGACGTGTCGACTAGCTTTTTCTGCAGATTTCTCAGAGTTAACGGCGCTGCTAGAGCCCTTGCTTTGAGGTCTGTACGCCAGAATACTTTCTCCCAACGAGGTATTACTATTAAAAATATACCCGTTGCCTCATTTAAGTGTATCAAGACTTTCGGGACAAGAAACGGTGGTGGAAACACCCACGCGAGTGGGTAGTTCCATGGAACACTGAACGCGCCGTGAAATAGGGCTTGACGGTCTTTCAGGTCTCGCGATGCGTATTTGTATACTACGTGGGCTGTCGCACAGGCAAACAGATCTATCATAGGGGTTCCCCACTTTGCAAAAACCATTTCTATACAGGCTGGTTTTAGATGCCATTCTGGAGGTTGGCGATAACGTGACAAGTGATCGGCATGATTGTTGTACTTGCCTGGGAGGTGGTGTATGCTGAAGTGAATTTGATGATCTAATAAATTCAAAATTTGGTAAGTGATACCTATTAAGGGTAAGGATTTCGCACCTCCTTCCGTAGGTAAGTGACAGCTGTCCTGTTGTCGCACTGAATGAGGATACAGCTGTTTTGCAGTAGATAGGCCTGCCCCTGGAGAGCGTGTAATATGGCCAACATCTCTTTTTGGTTGCAATGTAATGTTAGTTCTTTTTGCGACCAAGGCCCTGAAAGGGCCAAATTGTCCAATT
This sequence comes from Catocala nupta, assembly GCA_963675205.1. Classification (NCBI taxonomy): domain Eukaryota; kingdom Metazoa; phylum Arthropoda; class Insecta; order Lepidoptera; family Erebidae; genus Catocala; species Catocala nupta. The sequence goes on from OY776102.1 coordinate 7,844,929, forward strand.
GTGCAACCCTACCTTGGTTCGATGCGTCTGTTGTCAGGAAATGCATCGGAGGAGGATAATGTAGAGGTTTTGATGACTGGCAGTTCTGAATCCACCAGTTCAGTTCTTGGCACACATTTTGAGGTAGTGGGTAAGCTTTCGGTGATGAGTCTGGTATTGAGCTCATGAACATTAACAATTGCCGAGGATTGAGCCGCCCTCGAGGGACAACAAAGCTTGCAAAGTTCAGGAGTCCTGTTATCTTCTGTAACACTTTTACAGGGATATTTCTTTGATCTAGGACTCGAGTTTTATTTTTGATTATTGTAACAGTCTTTTCTTTTGGCAGGGATTTTAGATTGTACCAAGGGTTCCAAAGAACACCTAAATAAGTTATGCTCTTTTGGGGAGCAAGTATCGATTTTTCGAAGTTTATTTGCCACCCTAGACTCTGTAATGTTTTTACTGTGAGCTGGGCATGATCGTGAAGTATGTGTTTGCTTTGATGTACTATCAGATAATCGTCGAGGTAAACAATGATTCGTACATTCTACCTTTCTCGTAATATTTGAGCCACCCAATTTGTGAGTATAGAAAACGTTTTGGGGGCCGTGTTTAGGCCGAACGGAAGACAAGTCATCTCTAAAAGCTCTTGTTTGTATATTAGGCGTAGGAAGCGCCTGTGTGACTTTGCTATTTTCAAATGAAAGTAGGCTTGAGATAGATCGATTTTGCACATCCAGTCTCGTGGTTGCAGGAAGTTAGAAATGCGAAACATGTTTATTAAGTGGAATGGTTCTATTTTCACAAAGTTGTTTAATGCTTTTAGGTTGAAAATTGGACGGGCTGATCCGTCGGGTTTTGGCACCAAAAGTAGAGGGGAAATAAAGCTCGGTGACAGTTGTGCAACTTTTAGAATGCCCTGTAATTTCATTTTGTCTACAATTGCAGAATTTTTTTCTGAAATTGGGGTTTGAAAGGAGCTTTTGATTACATTTGGGTAAACAAGTGGAGGTTTCTGGAAAAAAGGTATGCGATACCCTTGAATTAATTTTAATATTATTTCTGGGGCTCTTTCATTTAATTCCACCGAGACTGGTAGTGTGCCAATTGACCTGCTTGAAAATGTTTCGAGTCATTGTTGTATACCTCTTTTTTGGGTTCCTCTTGAAGGAGCGTTGGAGCGTCCTCGGTTATTTCCTCCACGGTTGGGCCGCGAGCCTCGGTTGTGAAATGAACCTCTACCAAAGGTGTTGTAATCATCGTACTGACAGTTTGAGCGTTTACTTTGATTTTTGTATTTTTTGTATGTGTAGTTGGCATATTGGTTGGCATATATCCACTCCGCGAGGGTGGGTGATTGCAGGTATGCATGTACATTGGTAAGCTTGATTCATGAAATGTACATTGAGTTCCACGCGATGGAACTGCTGGTTTATATACGCCTTGCCCCCGGGAAAGGGCGGCGATTAGACTGATTGCATTTTGTTTAAGAATTAGTACTGTACTTTGCAGGCCAAAAATTTTTTCGTACTCCGCCAGCCTTTTCCAAAACTGATGTGAAAGGGGTAAGATCAAAAATGCAAGTTGATGATGGCGGTATCTTATTTAAGGATGATGTTACTAAGGGATCTCGAACCTGGCTAGTTACAGTCTCTCGTCTCATTTCTATAGCTTCGGATCGATGGCCGCAAACTATTCGCAACAAATCTGAGGAGATCTTATTGAACTCGCCCTTTTGAAATAATTCATCAACTTTGTTAGTCAGATTATTAAAATTTACATCTGTATTTTTAGCCCAGGAAAGAAGCTTTCAAATACTATCCTACAAGGATTCTTTTTGTTTTAAAATGCAGTATGTTAAAGCAGCATATGACTTTTCTGCATGAGCCAGGTGACGTATTGTATCATAACTTTTTACCTCATCATTTGTCTCTAGGTAAATAAAGTCTGGCATGATTATATAATTTTTGTGTCTCGGCATATCTCACATCTGACCAATTCGTGCTCCCCAAGCGCTGAACGTCTAGTAACATTCTAAGATAGCTGTCAGAAGTTTTCGGAACTGATGGTTCCTTCAGCTTGGTTTCAATATTAAATATAAAAGCGGGGTTGGAATTTTGACATTCGTCCACTGGATACTGATCGTTAGCCACATTATTGTTTTCATATAGTTCTCCACTAAAGTCAGAACAAATTGACACATTGTCATGGCAAACAGACTGAATATTATTTGAGAAAACATATTTGCGGAGCTCACCCACTTCCTTAAACAGCTTTTCCATCATCTTGTTCGAACGTCGGGCGCGCTTACTTTTCTTTCTGCGTGATTGACGGGACCGCCTTCTTTTATCCGAGGAGTGGCCCAGCCACAGCTAGTGGCTCAGCGTTCGAGATGTTTTCACAATCCATTACTATGAGGTGATTCATGTTAGATTTCACAAAAAGCACGAATAAAAATAAATATACTTAATCCACAACAAAAATGTAAGTACTAACTACTGGTATTTTAAACTATAAGTAGTGACCTGAACGAAAAAGCCGTTAAATATAATGGTCATTAGGAATTGTTACTTACAGTTTGTCTCCACACTTACTTTTTGCTAACGAACACTATTTAAACTGACGGTACTTTAAAATATGTTTCACTTTACAAACGAACAGATTTTTATTTCTATTTTCAAAATAATTTTTATTTTATTTTATGTTTTATACTATTGCAACGGTCCTCGGGACAGTTAAGTCGGACAAGTTGTTTCGACGTAATACGAAACGCCAATGGAGCAAAGTCGCTCGACTCGACACATTTTACGAAACAAAATGGCGCGCGAATGCCAGGTGTCGCCACTGGGCACAGGAAATGAAGTCAAAGTACTGAAACTGGTAGGTAATCGACGGAATCGGATATGCTATCCCAATATAAAGCTTCCAGTGACGGTCAAGTGTTTTAACAGTTAATTTTTTCTGGATGAAAAGCGTAACAAACAATCTAACATTCGCATTTATAATATTATAGTTAGGATTTGAAATATCATCAAATATATTCCTTCTTTTACCCTTAAAAGGAATGAGATATGTCTTGCTTTGCTTTTTATTGACAGTTTAAATTCTACGTGTCTCTCTATAAACATCAGTAAGAAAATGACACAACACCAATATTGACTAAGATGTTACAATAAAAGGCACATGTTTTCATTATATTTTTATTGATATAATTTTGTACAAATAACGGCGTATAATACATCGGACAGGTCTCACATACAAAACTAATACTAGTCAAGCTATTTCACAAGTAGAACTACGTATGTATTGCAATAACTCTCAACACAATATATAATATGTTCCTGAAATACCATCATTTACAAACATTTGTATCAAAAGCTGTCAGTGGTTAGCTAAAATTTATTCAAAATTGCGCTAAGCGGATCTGATCAACAAATATCATTATTATTATTGCATAATATTAAATAGTTGCGTTATAAAATTTATTTTTATTTTTTATTTATTTCCGTTAAATTATTAACATTTGCTTGGTTCATTTGATACAAGTACGTATATAACTCCGAAATTTATTTTACAACGGGTTACATTTAATTCGATCAATGATACATTTAAATGAAGTCGATACTTATGTGTCGCGCAACACAAATTTGATAGAATTAAATAAATGGAGACCACAATAAAGATATGTAGATATTTTATGTAAATAATTTCCACACCCTGTGAAACACTATAATTGACGAAAATTATTGGTGTAAATGAAATCCCAGTGAAGGGCATTTAGGATACGTATCGAATATTTTACTTCTCATTGTTTAATGGCAACAATTATAAAATGTTAAATTGAACAAACGTTTAAGTCCTCTATAGAAAAATATAAAAGACTCGTGGCTTATTGGTCAGGTATAAAAGTGAGTTGCAAATATGAATTCTATGACATTTAGCTCTAGCTTTAAAATTTAGTTTTAAGCTTGTCATTGCTGACCCCGCGGGATTGAACTTACAATCTTGGTTCACCAATTCATAGCACTAAATTAATAAACCCATTTTACATGTATACTGCTAGGGAGGCTCATAAGCATACGTATTATATACGGAAGCTATTTGTAAGCAGCACGGTCCTGTATCCTCTGAACGTTGCATTTTGCCAACCCTCCAAAAAGGAGTCATGTTGCTAGCCTAATGGGTGAAGCTTACTTAACAGCAGGTAGCCTCCCCAAAAGCCAAGAAAGCCTGCTTACGCCAGGTGCAGAATACAAAGATTCTTGGTTGCTTCTGTAGTGCTAAAGTACTTCTTCAGACGACCTTTAAATTTTGTTAAATTTCAGGTTTTAGTGACGATTTACCTGTGTTCTGATAAAAACCATTTCTTCCTTAATACATTAAATTTAATGTCAATTAAATATAAATTGCAAACCAAAATTAATCTATTGAGTCGCAGCGGGTTAATAATTATTAACCTGTCAATTGTTGAAATGCATTACATGACGCGGTCTCGTTCAAAATACGTACATTATCCTTTGTGATATTTTCGAATGCCATTAAACAACTTTGAAGCTCTTCAACACATTCGTTTATACATACAAAGCGCGTTAACTCTACCCGATAAATATACTCTATCGCTATAATTATTACGTCTAGTCGGTGCTATGTCAAACTGCAAAGCAACCAGGAAACAAAGCGGTCACAGCCGGGAACAAGACTATTTGCGCAAATATTTAGTAAATTTTACAGCAGTACAAAATAGGGCATATAATCTGGACCTATGCCAATACACCCAGTTTACATTAATGGGATTTAGTGTCCCCACTTTGCAAAGGGATATTACTAATATATGTAAATAATATCAGGCTCACAAACTACTGATAAACTGTTGCGCCTTGATCTTGGATTAGATCATGGCCACCACACTGGCTCAGTTATACATGCAATACATTTTAGAGAACATTATTGGAGAACTCTTAGATTTACTCACTATTTTTCTTTACAGTTTAAGTGAACGACAGTTGTCTATTTATTGGGCACATATCTTCGAAAAGTGTACCTAAGTGGCAGAAATATGTGCTGTAGAACTAAAATAGATATCATATTAACGCCTGAGGCATGCATTCGAACAGTTTAATTATCATAGAAAATGTATGAATAAAGTCTCCGTCTTACTTTTTATTCTTGAAATCTTGAATTTTGTTGTTGTCAGATATCGGTAGACAAAGGTGTGTGCAAAGATCCTTCATTGTCTACACCTCTGAGAAACTATAACTTGGCTGCGAGCTAATTGATATTATAAAATTTATTGCAAATATAAGCAAATTTATAGTTTAATCATAATTGAATTCTAGTATTAACAAAATATATGGGCAAACAAACAGTTCCCGTACTGAACATAAAAAGCTCAAATAACATTAAATATGATCAAACTCTATGGTATTTCTACTTACAAATGCTCTAAAACCACGTCCATATGAAAAATCGTCTTCGATATACAAACGCTATGTATGTATACTTATTGAACTATATATAAAATACATTCACGTCGTAACAAATTGTGATTAGCTATAAAATTAAAATGTTTTACAAAATAATACTGCGTGCAAACCACTCGTACGACTAGAATTTTATTTAATTTAACATTACAAATAGTTTTTTTTTATATATCTACTAGATAGTAAAGCACTTTGAAAAGTTATTCCATCGTACATGGAAATAAAACCATTTAAAGTATTCGTAAAAATAATTTAAAATAATTAAATAATAGTGTGAAAGGAGTAAAGATACCCGCGGTTTACTTAAATCTAAATTGACTAGTGTATTCAAATAGAAAGTAAAATGAAGAACAAGTCTGTTTTAAGTCAGTGAACATCGTTAGTCATTCATATTGTTTAGTTTTATTGCCTCCGACATTTATTTTTACACTGATATGTATACGGAGTTTGGTCGTCACAAATAAAACAACTCCAGGTGAAAAATCAAGTGACAAATCTAAATGACACACGTATCACTATCGCGCTCGGCCGTTCCATTTATGATCAGTTTAAATGAAACTTGGTAGGTTTAAATGAACGGCCGCGGGCGGTTATAACAAATATTGATTCACTTAAATGAACGGTGGTTCATTTAAATGAATGGCCATGTTTTATGGTGCGCATCGTCCGACGTTATTTGTGATGGTGTGAGGGAGTTTGGAGAGGGAGAGAGGTATGTCGAAGTCTCCACTGAGAGATATTTGTGAGACGCAGCCGATGAGGCCGCTCTTGTATCTGCCTTGTGTGTTCAGTTCTATTGACGGGAGACCACCTGCAAAAAGTAATTAAGAGTTAGTATAACTATTATTATTTAAAAAAAAAAGGATACGGAAAAAGAAATAGTCTGTTTTGTCAGTTGCTGTTCCTCTTCCTCATTTATATTTCGTTGTTCCATTCAGAGCGATTTCAGGTTTAAGGAAATTGTTATTTTGTATTCTATTAGGAAATACGTAATAGCAGCAAGAAATCCGGAATTGTCCTTGATCTTTTTCCTTCTGTACTTTTAGAGACAGAACAAAATTGGTGAGGTGTAAGACTAACAGACCTCTGGCTATGCCTTCAGGAATACAAGACCTGGTATGTTACGTGAAATTTTTAAACTTGTCTCATAGCTAACGTGTGATATAAGTATAGCTATTACTTTTTTAACAGGCGCTTTTTATTAAATGTATTACCAGCTGTGCCTCCGATTTCGTATGAACGAAATGTCAAACGCAAATGAAAGCTAAATATCCATAATCCATTGAGTCGCAGCGGAACATCGGCGCTTTGTTTTGTTTGGTATTCTAAGAGTTGACCGATTAAGCATTTTAATATAGACGTGTCTTTCTTTCTGTATTTTTCAAAAGTTAGTCTCACTGGTTAGCACTAGATCCGTATCACAGTGGACTTCGCAAACATACAATTAACGGAAACAAAATATACCTAGACTCAGAACTTTAATTAGTGCTCTTCTAAGGTCTTTGAATTAGGGACCACAATAATTGAGTTGAAGTTAGAACCCACTCAGCTTGACGCCATCTGTGCAACACGCATTTGATATTATGATATGAGCGAAGTAAAGGGGCATGCCAGTATTAGGCCCAGAGGTGCACAAGAAATTGGCTATACTAAAAGCATATATTAATATTTATCCTATATCTTCCTTGTATTTATTACTCTGTACAAGTCGGTAATATTTTCTAAAATATTAAACAAGAAAATGGCTAAACAATGTAATGGAACTTGCAAGCAAGTACATTATCGTAAAAATATTGCCTTTACACAGCAGTTTTAACAGATAATTAATCGAAATAGTAATTTACCATTGCTATATTATATGCTATATTAATTATTATTTTACTCGTTAATTTCCTTTTTTATACAAAAGTAATACAAAAAGTAATAATAATTATTATTTTTATCTTTGCATGATTACATTAATTAACTTAAAGTAATGTCGATGAGAAAATTATCGATGTATCGAGTTTTTGTGTTTATTATGGCAACACCATCTCTAACTTGTCAGACGCCGGATAACGTCAATGTCAATATTGCTTGTTTTTCAACTCCACTAAGACGGTTCGTATTTATTTATTGCGGTTAATATCGCGACGACTTTTACCTGTAAGCTATAAAACTGCAATGTATTCTATTTTATTTTATTCCTAATTGATTGTACTCATAAATAAATTAAAATAATGTATTAAATGATATAGGTAGCACATATTTAATATAAATTGTATTGATGAGATAAAAGAAGATTTGATAACTTTAAAATGCCAAGTTTTTTGTAAATCACTTCTTATGCTAATTAATTATTGGCATTGCTTACTATTATTATCATTAGCCTTTATAGGTGTGCACTGTGGGCCCGAATTACTATGGCATCTTGGCATGCCCCTTTGTTGGATTCGAGCCCACTACACTTAGTCTGACGCCATTCGGGCATCCGTGCAGTTAACCGATTTGAACGAAAGGAACTAAATTTAATGTTACGACTGAAGTAAATAGTTACCTATATAAAGGCCGTTCTCAGTGTTGAGCTGCTTGAGTTTCCCGGGTGACACTTTACCGACGGAGCCAAGTCCGTCCACTTCTAATACGCCCGCTTGTCTGTTCCTGGAACATTCGCACATACATATATAATACATACAATATGTCCTAAAATTACAAGCTGCAGCGTTAATGAAAACTATTTGAAGTATCCAAGGATTTAGACTCAATTTTTGTTTTATACAACAAGGTGACAAAAGGCTGGCGTGATGGTGAGTGGTACCGTAACGTATGGACGCTTGCAACAGCAAGGATATCAATCGCGCTGGGCGCAGCAACTCGCTTTTAATGATCGACACCTTCAGAAAGGAGTCGCTGCGATCCCAGCGCAAGAGGCAAATATTTCTACGGTAGATACGTCTTTTATTACCTTATGACGACAGTATTAACCTACCGTGTCCTTAAAAATCCTAAACTACAAGTCACAGAAGGAATAGAATACATCTTTTGAAGTATCAACACGATGACTGTCCAAGCAAAATTTACTACGTACCACGAGACGTCTGGAATTATTTTTCGATATTTTGTTTGGATATAATTTGTTACAATGGGAATAATCATGAATTACGTATTATAATTAAATGTTGTTGTTGTGTGTTATGTGTGCATTATATATAATGCACGGACGTCACAGCAAATTTTGGTTTGGGTGCATTAGGTACATGTGTTACCCAATGCATTACATGTAATGCACAAACATCATGGTTAATTCGGCAATGCATTACATATAATGCACGGACAGCACGGATAAGTTCAACTATACTCAAACCGCTATTGGTATCTAAGATAACAATAGCGGTTTGGGTGGAAAAGATAACTTATCTTTCTGCATTTTAACAAACATGTATTGTTATGTAAAATGTGTACCTGGTTGCCCGCGCTCTGTGCCACAGGCCATCGTCGATCTTCGTGTGGTTTGCGATGATGACCACTTCTCCGCTGCCCAGGTCGTACCTACACAACGAACATTTATAAAGTTGTTACCATAGTAATGTATTTTAAGATTTTTGAGGAACTTAAAGCTTCTTTATAAAGGAAACTTAAATTTCGGTAAATAGTTGGTCGAAGCAAAATAGAATGGAAAATTAATTACAATTTTTCCATTTGACGTTTCTATTAGTTTATAAGCTTATTATATTATTAGACAACGGGTTTTAAATCGCGTTGGTAATTATTGAAATGTAGTACTGCAAACCAACACACATTGATAATTATGTATCCACTTCAGACTATTCGTACAGCGAGCGGAAGCGGATGTTGATGTCCAGCGAGTATGACACTAGTGTTACCTGAATACGATCACGGAGTTCTGGATGGCGAGCGAGAGGAAGTCTGGCGGCGAGTGCGCGCGCGCCGTGCCGCCGCTCCACAGCAGCGAGCGGAAGCAGATGTTGATGTCCAGCGAGTACGACACTAGTGTTACCTGAACACGAGCACGGAGTTCTCGATAGCGAGCGAGAGGAAGTCTGGCGGCGAGTGCGCGCGCGCCGTGCCGCCGCTCCACAGCAGCGAGCGGAAGCAGATGTTGATGTCCAGCGAGTACGACACTAGTGTTACCTGAACACGAGCACGGAGTTCTCGATAGCGAGCGAGAGGAAGTCTGGCGGCGAGTGCGCGCGCGCCGTGCCGCCGCTCCACAGCAGCGAGCGGAAGCAGATGTTGATGTCCAGCGAGTACGACACTAGTGCTACCTGAACACGAGCACGGAGTTCTCGATAGCGAGCGAGAGGAAGTCTGGCGGCGAGTGCGCGCGCGCCGTGCCGCCGCTCCACAGCAGCGAGCGGAAGCAGATGTTGATGTCCAGCGAGTACGACACTAGTGTTACCTGAACACGAGCACGGAGTTCTCGATAGCGAGCGAGAGGAAGTCTGGCGGCGAGTGCGCGCGCGCCGTGCCGCCGCTCCACAGCAGCGAGCGGAAGCAGATGTTGATGTCCAGCGAGTACGACACTAGTGTTACCTGAACACGAGCACGGAGTTCTCGATAGCGAGCGAGAGGAAGTCTGGCGGCGAGTGCGCGCGCGCCGTGCCGCCGCTCCACAGCAGCGAGCGGAAGCAGATGTTGATGTCCAGCGAGTACGACACTAGTGCTACCTGAACACGAGCACGGAGTTCTCGATAGCGAGCGAGAGGAAGTCTGGCGGCGAGTGCGCGCGCGCCGTGCCGCCGCTCCACAGCAGCGAGCGGAAGCAGATGTTGATGTCCAGCGAGTACGACACTAGTGCTACCTGAACACGAGCACGGAGTTCTCGATAGCGAGCGAGAGGAAGTCTGGCGGCGAGTGCGCGCGCGCCGTGCCGCCGCTCCACAGCAGCGAGCGGAAGCAGATGTTGATGTCCAGCGAGTACGACACTAGTGTTACCTGAACACGAGCACGGAGTTCTCGATAGCGAGCGAGAGGAAGTCTGGCGGCGAGTGCGCGCGCGCCGTGCCGCCGCTCCACAGCAGCGAGCGGAAGCAGATGTTGATGTCCAGCGAGTACGACACTAGTGTTACCTGAACACGAGCACGGAGTTCTCGATAGCGAGCGAGAGGAAGTCTGGCGGCGAGTGCGCGCGCGCCGTGCCGCCGCTCCACAGCAGCGAGCGGAAGCAGATGTTGATGTCCAGCGAGTACGACACTAGTGTTACCTGAACACGAGCACGGAGTTCTCGATAGCGAGCGAGAGGAAGTCTGGCGGCGAGTGCGCGCGCGCCGTGCCGCCGCTCCACAGCAGCGAGCGGAAGCAGATGTTGATGTCCAGCGAGTACGACACTAGTGCTACCTGAACACGAGCACGGAGTTCTCGATAGCGAGCGAGAGGAAGTCTGGCGGCGAGTGCGCGCGCGCCGTGCCGCCGCTCCACAGCAGCGAGCGGAAGCAGATGTTGATGTCCAGCGAGTACGACACTAGTGTTACCTGAACACGAGCACGGAGTTCTCGATAGCGAGCGAGAGGAAGTCTGGCGGCGAGTGCGCGCGCGCCGTGCCGCCGCTCCACAGCAGCGAGCGGAAGCAGATGTTGATGTCCAGCGAGTACGACACTAGTGCTACCTGAACACGAGCACGGAGTTCTCGATAGCGAGCGAGAGGAAGTCTGGCGGCGAGTGCGCGCGCGCCGTGCCGCCGCTCCACAGCAGCGAGCGGAAGCAGATGTTGATGTCCAGCGAGTACGACACTAGTGCTACCTGAACACGAGCACGGAGTTCTCGATAGCGAGCGAGAGGAAGTCTGGCGGCGAGTGCGCGCGCGCCGTGCCGCCGCTCCACAGCAGCGAGCGGAAGCAGATGTTGATGTCCAGCGAGTACGACACTAGTGTTACCTGAACACGAGCACGGAGTTCTCGATAGCGAGCGAGAGGAAGTCTGGCGGCGAGTGCGCGCGCGCCGTGCCGCCGCTCCACAGCAGCGAGCGGAAGCAGATGTTGATGTCCAGCGAGTACGACACTAGTGTTACCTGAACACGAGCACGGAGTTCTCGATAGCGAGCGAGAGGAAGTCTGGCGGCGAGTGCGCGCGCGCCGTGCCGCCGCTCCACAGCAGCGAGCGGAAGCAGATGTTGATGTCCAGCGAGTACGACACTAGTGTTACCTGAACACGAGCACGGAGTTCTCGATAGCGAGCGAGAGGAAGTCTGGCGGCGAGTGCGCGCGCGCCGTGCCGCCGCTCCACAGCAGCGAGCGGAAGCAGATGTTGATGTCCAGCGAGTACGACACTAGTGTTACCTGAACACGAGCACGGAGTTCTCGATAGCGAGCGAGAGGAAGTCTGGCGGCGAGTGCGCGCGCGCCGTGCCGCCGCTCCACAGCAGCGAGCGGAAGCAGATGTTGATGTCCAGCGAGTACGACACTAGTGTTACCTGAACACGAGCACGGAGTTCTCGATAGCGAGCGAGAGGAAGTCTGGCGGCGAGTGCGCGCGCGCCGTGCCGCCGCTCCACAGCAGCGAGCGGAAGCAGATGTTGATGTCCAGCGAGTACGACACTAGTGCTACCTGAACACGAGCACGGAGTTCTCGATAGCGAGCGAGAGGAAGTCTGACGGCGAGTGCGCGCGCGCCGTGCCGCCACTCCACAGCAGCGAGCGGAAGCAGATGTTGATGTCCAGCGAGTACGACACTAGTGCTACCTGAACACGAGCACGGAGTTCTCGATAGCGAGCGAGAGGAAGTCTGGCGGCGAGTGCGCGCGCGCCGTGCCGCCGCTCCACAGCAGCGAGCGGAAGCAGATGTTGATGTCCAGCGAGTACGACACTAGTGCTACCTGAACACGAGCACGGAGTTCTCGATAGCGAGCGAGAGGAAGTCTGGCGGCGAGTGCGCGCGCGCCGTGCCGCCGCTCCACAGCAGCAGCCCGTGCGCGCGCAGCGAGCGGAAGCGGATGTTGATGTCCAGCGAGTACGACACCAGCCTGCACAGACACCACACCCAAAACTGTATTGTATAGTGTGACTATTGAATTCAAATCATTCGAATGTCCGATGATAATGATTCGCATTTCGACATCCGAAAGTATACGAGATGTTGATATGAAATGCATCAATCGTTCATTCATAATTCAAACTATACGTATTACTAATACGGATAATAGGCCAAACGATAATTCTAGCCTATAATCGCTTACAATACCATGCTATGCCATGATATTGTAAGCGATTATAGGCTTTATATATTATTAGATTATAGGTACACGGACATTGCCAAGTACGGGCAAAGTAATTATAAATATAATATAAAAGAAAACATATGACAAAGACACTGTTATTGACCAGGAAAAAGCATTATTATCATTCGTATGTCAATCTTGAAGTGGCTAGCAGTCCACTTCATTGACATACTTTCCTGTCATATGTCACCAAATAATTGGCATCTGAATGCTATTTTACTCAACTTATCACATATTCTACCCTTTTTCTTTTAAAAAAGACAACCTTTCGCACTAGGATTAAAACCTGTGCGCGAGGTATTAGAACCATTCAAACAATGGACATATAGATCACTCAGACTCGAAAATAGTATCTGTGGGTCACAGTTATTTAGCCTGAGCCTCGGCAATATTTCGAAGACCTTCCTCTTAAAGACCATATTTACCGTTTCATGGTCTCCTCATCATCGATGTGTATGAAGCTGTCGATGCCGCTGAAGCTCGGGTAGTTGTTCATGTCAGCCCAGTCCTCCTCGTCTTCGCTCAAGTACTTCACTTGCATGTACGTCTGGCCGTCATACACTGGTCCTTCTGTTCCCACCTGTAATATACATTCATATAAGGTTTATAATAACGCCTTTCTTTAATTAACATAGGTACTGTGCACTAAAGAAGCGATAGCCTTCTGAAAGACCGTCGTTCCGCCACGCAGAGGTCTCGAGGTATCGATCCCAAGGCACGCACCTCTGACTTTTCGAAGTTAAGTGCGTATTAAATAGTTAGTTATCGCTCGCTTTAACGGTAAAGAAAAACATCGTGAGGAAACCTGCATGTCTGAAAGTTCTCCATAATGTTATCGAAGGCATGTAAAGTTTGCCAGCGCACACTGGGCCAGCGTGGTGGATAAGGGCCGTGCTCAGCAGTGAAACAGTTTATATATAGGGCTGATATTTTTATATTTAACTTGGCGATAGCGAGCTTCCAGCCTACATGCTAACTTAAATAATGCAGTACCAGGAGTATAACTAGTACATCGCTGATCTAGGCAGCAGTTTGCCATGTGCATGAGATTCAGTGTTCGATTTCAAGCCGGCAAACATTTTCTGTTAAGAATTTCTCAATAGCACACCGATACTGTAACTGTACACGATATGAGCTTGCCTCGTATCGCCGACAAAATGTAGTATTTGATACAGTTCTGCTTAGCCCTTCAGATATTTGAGCACCAATCTATCTTTTGAAAATCTATTCTCCCAGGCGAAACCGCGGACAAAAGCTAGTATGTTGATAAAAAGATAATTACCTCATTATTCCTCTCCAAATCTTCCAGAAGATATAAATGCTTCTTACTAACGAAGTACTTCTTCTTCTTAAACTTATCTGTGTGTGCGTGTGGTACGTGTTTCTTGGACTTTTTGTGTATCTTCTGTTTGAAGCCCTTCTTGGCTACTATCGAATGGTGCACGTCATTGCCAGAGATGTTTTGCGGGTACTGTGGCATCGGTGCTAGGATCTCTTTGCAGAGATTCTTGTCTCTGAAAATACCAAGAACGATTTGAAGTACAATTTGGAGTACTCTGCATGATGAGCTGCCTGCTTTTGCGACGTGTATTCAGGAAAGGGGTTACGGTCATAGGTTGAAATGTCTTACTAAGGTCATAGAATCAAGTCCTTTAACTTTAGTATTTGGTTAACCACTGACGACTCATTGATCCATCATAGGATTCATGAATTTTTTATAAGTGTCTTATTTATAATACAGTATTCAAAAATATTTTATTATACAACAAATTTATAAAACAAAACTTAATCTTTCTGTCCGTATTTCAAATTACAATAACGGTTTTAGAGAGTGTTAAACTTATTTCACACTTTTTTAGTAGCTTTAAGTATCACTACCGCGATCAATTATATTTACTGGAAACTATACAGCCTATATCCTAGTAAGTCGCAGCGGCACACCGGCGAACAGACACAATAACTTATAGTATATTTGACGGCAGCTTGATTTTATTAAAAATCATGTCGGCAGCCTACGTACGTAAGCGCTCAGTTGCCCGGCATCATTCGAGCAAGAGTGACGTGCTAGTATTATTGTTTTTACAACATGTAGTAGGACGATTTATTTACTGAATTATCCTTGAGATACAGCACACAAATTATATGACATAACCTTTTCTGACACGCGACAATCACTAACTGCCAAATAAATTTCTCATGACGAGCCGCCGACAAAGTTTTCCGACTTGCAATGAGTGAAGCCGCCAACTAGCCCGCCGACAAAAAGTTGCCGACATAGATCGGCGGGTCGACGACTTTGGTGTGTATTGCGCTTTAAGTGTTCTTTGTTTTCAGAACCGCCTAAAATAAATACTTACGTGCAGTTGTCGTGTGCGTCGTCACAATTGTCAACGTTGAGACCGCCGAGTGCCGCAGACACGACTGACAACTCCTCGTCGTTAATTATCAACTGAAATAAACATTTAGTTTTATTAGAAACAGACAGATATATTTACTCTTACGTTGACGCTTTCGATATGGGGATAAAGGTAACTTTTATTAGGCTGTCGAGTCGTAACGGCACAGTGGCGGCTGAACAGAATAGGTTTTAAATTATATCTGGCTTTCCGAGACTTAAGTTAAGTTTCAAGTTAGAAAAGTCTTACTTTTACTCAAGTCAAAAATTCTGAATGAAAGGTTCCCTACGTCCTTTTCTGTTCACTTGACAAAACTTTTATGTGAAATTCATGATTATCGGTCAAGTAGTCAAGGCGTCACAAACAAACAAACTCACATTCATAATATTAGGATATGTATGAACATTACCTGTGAAACACAACCACTAAATGAGGTATCCAATGCCAATCTTCTGGGCAATGGATGCGGCGCTCCGCCTAACAGCAGGGGCTGTCTGAGCGTCAGGCGACGTCGTGTGCCTCGTGACGTCACAGCCCGCGCGCCTCCGCCTCGCACCCGTAGCCACGCACGTTTGCCAGAACGAGATACTGATACCCAGTGCCATTGGTTCGGCTCTATTGGATAGGCTGATCTGGAAGATGTAATAAAACTAGGTTAACTTTTAGTTCATGAACACATTTTTCAGACGAGGTTCTAGCTCGTCCAGAGCACCTTATAGTAAACCGTAATTGCTGTTCATGATTATGACTTTTGGATTTCCAAAGAAAGTCAAGCTGTTGCTCATCGTATGGAACAAGAAAATCAATAAGAAAAAGTATTCTATCCTTCAATCAGGGTGCCTAGTGCGAGTTTGTTTTACATTAACGCGATCGACACGTTTACCGCGTTTGGCTCTCTGATTGGTTAACAGCTTGGAGCGGGCCAATCGGAGCGCCAAACGTAATAAACGTGTCGATCGCGTTAATGTAAAACAAACTCACACTAGGCACTCTGAACGTATATCAATTTGACTGCATAGATCGCGTAGTGGCTTAAGAAGTTGCCTTGTCATTACCGCTGCGTCAAGAGCTGTAAGATCAGGTCTCCAAACGGTATAAAAATGTGCACAAATAGTTGTTCTGAATCTGAGTCTTCTATAAGGTTTAGTGACATGAAAGTCATGGTCGCATATCAGAGTCACATGTTGTATTGCGATGGCGATGGGCGATGGAGAGAGCCTATGCTCGGAGTTTCCTTGCGGGATCGAATCAGAAACGAGGAGATTCGCAGGAAAACTAAAGTTGCCGACATAGCTCTCCGGATAGCCAAGCTGAAATGGCAGTGGGCAGGGCCACGCACCGGAAGACGCAGCAGGGCTATCCCTGCTAGCCCTATGCCTTCTACAAGGTGGACCGACGACCTGGTAAAGGTCACGGGCAGTGGTTGGATGCGGGTGGCTCAAGACCGGTCTGTGAGGAAGACCATGGGGGAGGCCTATGTCCAGCAGCGGACGTCTTTCGGCTGAGACGAAATGATGATGTTGTATTGCAACATGACAGATTTTAAATGAGGCTAACCATCTGACTACAACATGCATATGATGCCAATAGCCGTCTACCAGTACCAAACAGAAAAAAATTCTAATTCAATAAAAAAATACTAAACAATAACACTCGCTTTTTCACCTAGCTTCGTGTGGAATAGTGTATAATGTTATAGCTTCCGTGTCTAAATAGATTAGAGTTGTTGTGTGGTATGACCGTATGAGCCACGTACATAATATATATGCATATATCTAAGTGGAGCAAGTGAAAGAGTTTGTATATCTAGGTACTTTGTTTACAAGGGATGGTACACATGAGGGAGATATTGAAAGAAGAACGATTGCTGGCAATAAAGTGAATGGCGCTCTACGCGCTTTTATGAACAGTCGAAATGTATCCGAAAAGGCACGTTTGGCTGTTCATAGAGGACTATTAGTACCTACACTTATGCATGGTAGTGAAAGTTGGGTATGGCAAAAGAAGCATGAGAGCAGAATAAATGCTGTAGAAATGAGAGCGCTGAGAAATACATGTGGTGTGACTCTAAAAGATAGAATAAGGAATAGTGTGATTAGAGAGAGATGCGGCATAAAAGTGGATATAGTGACGAGAATAGAAAAGGGTATGTTAAGTTGGTTTGGTCATGTAGAAAGAATGGACGAGAACAGACTGACTAAGAAAGTTTATAAGGCTAGTGTGAATGGAACAGTCGCAAGGGAAAGACCTAGGCGAACATGTCTTGATCAGATCGGAGACGTTCTGGATAAAGGCCAGGTTAAGAGCACCTTAAACCGGCGAGCGTGTATGAGGAATGTTATGAAATTGAATGAAGCCAGAGAAGTGTGTCAGGATCGTAGCAAATGGAAATCCGTAGTCTCTGCCTACCCCTCTGGGAAACAGGCGTGAGTTTATGTATGTATGTATGTATCTAATTACAGTCCATAGTGTCGAATGATGTCAAATGAGTTGCAAATAAACCTGCGTAATAACAACACGTCGTTTTACTTAAACAATCACCCGGCAATCTAAAATAATCCTTATAGCTTAAAGTTAAACACTCCGCATTGGATATACATGTATATGAAACGCGGAGCTCAGCTATAACATTTTGCACTATTCCACACGAATATTGCCGAAAAAACCAATACTCCATGTCATTATTGGACTTGTAAACTATATCTATTTAAAATTTAATGAAGTGACAATGCTGCATTATAGAAGGGGAAGCCATCAAGCACACTTTCAACTTTATTATCGTAATATATTCTATCACATACACACAACACTATCAAGCCCAAACTAAGCAGAGCTTGTACCTACTATGAGTACTAGACAATGGATAAACATACCTACATATATCATATACTTTCTTTTGAAAATACGTACCTACATATTATACATAGAAACACCCAGACCAAGACAAACATCCATGTTCATGCACACAAATGTTTGACTTGTGCGGGAATCGAACCCGCGACCTCAGGCGTGGCAGTCGGTTACACTAACAGTTATTCCACCTTATCCCGCCCTCCCGTTTCTTATCCAGAACAACACGTGCTGGGTTCAGGTGCCATCCTTACACGGTAGAGTCGATTAGAGCGCGCACCTACAAGTTTGGGTCCCCACATCTCTTAAGCGGGGCGTGAAAAAGCACCTTCTTAGGCCGTCAAGGCAGGGACCTTAACCTTTTGACCGCCACAGTCATGTATACACGACAAAGCAAAATGTGTCCAGTACGCCACGGTCACGATTACATGTCAAATTAAAGGATAAAATCGTAGCTTGGCGCCGAGAGCACGCTTTATGTGGCGGTCAAAGGGTTAACATCGCCTCAGCTGCTATGAGGATGGTGTGGAGGCCACTGCTCTTAGACCACATGATCGTTAACCATCAGGCAGAGAGAGGCCATGTTGACGAGCAAAAAAAACCACTACGCCATCGAGCCCGACGAATCGTAACTAAGTATTTACCTGACTAGCGCTATCCCCGCGCCAAGGTCAAAAGCGAACTCGACGTAGTAGTTTCTGAGATGTAAGGAGAAGAAATCCCCATCGCCTCCGTCCGCTCGCTCCGAGTTGTATAACACCAGCCCATCACCACTGGACGGCTTCAGTGTGATCTGAAACATCATCAACATAAATCAAAATTACAAAGATTCTAACTAATTTTCACACCTATATCCAACAGGGTAGAGAAATGTATTGGATACACATTTCTAGCTTAGATACTTGCTTAGTCCGGCTGTTCCAATTTAAGTGAAATGCTTTTAATTAACATGTTACTATGCCTTATAGTATATGAGGTGTTTTATTTTCTCGAAAACACTTCTTCTTACTTATTGAGTCGCAGCGGTATACTGGCGACTAGACACTATTTAAGTTTGAATGATCTCTAACATTCCAACAATAGGCATGATGACTAAAAAAGTATAAGTTCGTCTTTTAGATAAGCAAAAATTTATTTCGTGTTACGTCACTTTCAGGCACGAATTTTACAAAAGTGTGTTGTTACAAGCTTTCCACTTCAGAACTTTAATGCGTTATCTCTTAGGATTACTTATTTTTAACCCTGTCATCATGCCTATTGACAAGTTTATTATGATACTAAAACTCTCTATTTGAAATTTAGAATCCATACAAATGAAGAAAACTATAATATTGTTAAAATTAAGCACTTAAATTAACTTATAAAATACTTGTAATAATTCATTTATATGCCTCCATTTAATTACCTACAAGTTTTCAAAGTGCAGCAGATCAAAGAAAATCTTTATTGATTTAAAAAGTTTCTTAACGGGACCGAACAATAGACAACATTAATTAAAGAACAGAAACTTCTCGAAATTCATACTCATTGTTGATTATTGTGGACGGACAAAAAGACCGAGTTTCAGAACTTACTGCATTTGTATTGAGTGCTGCCTTCGATATTCGAAATGAGAAACTACAAGCTATTAAAAAGTTCGCGCTGGGATGGAAATGTATATTGCAATATTCGTATTGAATGAGGCACAAACTTATTTATAGAGTTTACTAGTTTAGTGTAGCTAATTATTTACTATTTCTTCTGATTTCTTTGACCACAGTGCTTATCGGTCAAGTTATCCAGCCACTGTTTATATACTTCTTTATCGTTTACTTTAAGAATATTTATTTCATTATTTTACTTTGATCTTAGTTCAATTAGGGTCAGGGCAGTATGTCTTTTTCTTCCAAATATATCTATCAGTCCATTCATTACCTTGTTTTTTTATGCAAATTATTCCTCACAAACAACGTTTTTTTGAGTATATCTTTCTGTCCAACTACATTTAAAAAATAATCACACATGCGTTTCATCTCTGTTTATGAACTTGTACATATTCATTATTGATCATGTCTATTCTTGTCACTCTACACACACGTTGTAAGCAGAAATAAAAATAAATTATTCCTTATTCGTTATGGATAATTACTTTAAAAATAAAACCTATGATATGATACAACTTCCACTCTCACGCATTTCTTCGCCTGATGGAAAGCACTAACTAAGTCACTAATGCTTTCCATCAGGCGCAGAAATGACACCGATGCCGAAAATAAATTTGTTATGCACATAATTAATTATTACACAACTTGCAACTAGTTGTCTGTTTACATCCCCTTTCTCTAGATTTTCGTAGCAATAAGAGAACATTGTCTGAAAGATACTTTCTGGGTACATGCAATGGCATAAAAGTGATTAATCGCCCGACACGCACTCCAAAAGCATCGACAATACTATAAAATATTATCTGCTGTTTACGCGAATGTTATTTATTAAAATTAAACTACATTTTACATAATTTTCGGGGAGTCTCACCGTGACCATGAAAGAGAAAGCAACCGAAACATCGGGAAAAGTGCAAACTTAAATATTAATAGTTTTAGTAATTTAATTAGCTTCAAAATTATTAATCTTTAAGAGTAGTAGTAGCGTAATAGTTTTCAAATTTATATAATAATGTGTTGAATAAACAACGCGATGAAATCCATATAAAGTACTTTAATTTCAGAACTATAAAACACTCGTTTTTAGCTCATCTTACTTCTCGATAGTCGTCTCCAAAGCTCCAAAGAGGTTGGTTAAGTAAGAAAATTTTATTCAGGAGTAGTCTTTATAAAATAAAAACAAACGAAGTTTTCAAGACGTTCAAACTCCTATAGCATGTCTCACTAGGTCTACCGGGACTCCGAATGAAACTTGAACCATTAATTAGCTAAGTAACATTACGATGTCAAAAAAGTAGGCCTGCCTCCTGACTTTATTATTCCCAAGCGTAATGGGTTTGGCTCATAGTATTACTAGATAGGGTTGGGTATCACTTTTTCTGAAGAAAAATTGCCTTGTTACGTCAATATACTATAGTAAATATGATCAAGTCTAAACTGGATATTTTTAATACTATTACTGAAGTAGCGATGAAGTTTATGATCCCTTTGATGATAAACGGTCATCTTAGACGCCATACATCGTAAATGGCCTATGCGTGAGCTAACCCTGATACTGCAAACATCCATAGCTTAGAGAGGTAAAGACAGATCTTGATCTTTGATCTTGCGCATGGATGACCCAAATGTCTAAAAGGCAGACAAAAATAAAAAAAATCTTTCTCGTTAACACGGTACATGTTGTGCCCAAGCGTAATGAGTTTGGCTCATAGTATTACTGGATAGGGTTATGTTACATACACTTAGGACTAAACTATTCTTAGTTTAGTCCTTAGTGTATGTTGAATATTATTGAAGGAATGGTGTGAGGTACCATTCCTTCAATAGTAATATGTATATATAATATAATAATAGTGCTGCGAATTGTATTCTTATACGAAACAGAAAACTGTATGGTCCACAAATAGTTATATCGGCCGGAGTATTCGTTGTATCTTCTTTTTTAATGTCAGTAAAGTCCCTCGACACATACCTATCAATTATTCCCAGAAAAGCTGCGGTTTCAATTTAAAAGAAAATAGAGGACGAATTTATTTTCAACTTCGTCTTTGTCTTATATTATATTTAATACTTTTTAGACTAAATAGGTTATTTATCCCTATTTAGTCTGAAGAGTACATGCCTCTTAAAGACTTTACCCAATAAACGAGCGCCACCTGTCTACAGAATTATTTATACGTGTTCGTTGAGCTTTGTGAACATATAAATCTTGTTAGAGAACATTTGTCTTAATTTGCAGACCGTTATCTGCGGTACCAGTAATTGTTATTTACGGGCTTCATTAGACAGACTATGAAATGCGAACTCGCTTCTAACACTATCAGCGTTTTCATCACAAATGAGTGGGCACGACAATTTGTATTTCAAACTTTGCAGAGTTTAACGATAGATGGCGTTGTAAATCTCGCGGAGATGCTTTTGTGTTTTTTGGCTTGCTTGTTTTATTTCTAGAAGTATAGTGTGTTCAGAATGTATACATAGAATCATGCCTGAATATTTCCGAAGGTGTAAACATGATATACCTACATATAGCCAACTACGTTACAAGGTTTTCATAGATAGTTCAGCTTATTGTCGACTGCCGGGCACATTTACACTGTTTGAGTCTTGCTACTGAGACCGAGTAAGTCAACGAGACTGAATCCGGGATGACATGATCAACCACAAATATAAGCACAAACTTTTGCAACGAGATCTGCAAGGCGGTTCGATACTATCTAGCATGCATGACTACCTGATGAGAAGCAATTACCTCAACCTAAAGACACCCAAAATACTATCGCCAGAATATGGTATTTTCTGGTTTATAATTTCCTATGTGAAATAGTCTAAAGTTGACTATACCATTGGCAAAGAGGATTAAGTGGTTGCCTCGACACTAACACAGCGCCGAATGTTGTGGGCTACACGGGACAAATGATTGTGTGATTCATGAATAGTTGATTCCAGTCTGGGTGTTCTTTGTGTCCGTTGTTTGAATGTTTGCAAAGTCCTTGCTACTCAGGGTTAAACACGAATGCGGGAGTTGTCTTCTGGTTAAAGACTATTTTCTCATAAAGAAATTTACATTTCACTTACATGAGAACACTTTTACACTTATGTATAAACACTAGTATTAAACCTAGTCTCCTTTATATAATGTAGTAATTTCAACCCTGCCGTGAACTGTCCCACTGCTGGACATGGGCCTCTTCTCAGTCTTAGAAGGGTAAGGCCATAATCTACCACGCTAGGCCATTATGGGTTGGCGGACTAAAGTCCAAATTCTCGAAGATATGTAAACATATCTTTTATGGAAACCTTTCAGAGATGTAAGTTTCCTCACGATGTTGTCCTTCACCGTTAAAGCGAACGTAACTAACTATTTAATACGCTCATAACTTCGAAAAGTCAGAGAAGCGCCTTAGCATCGAACTCGAGAACAATGCAAGGCAGTTTTCATTATTTTTAAAATAAAGAAAGGAAATATATCTAACGCTACGTGAGCCGAGGTCTAAGTAGGTACAACATTAAAACACAATCACGTGACTACAAGCTCTTTTGCGTATAATTACTAAAATCGTTTGCCTACATCATGTTGTACATAGGAGAGGCTCATGTTTATTAAATATTTACACGTTGATATGACATGTATGACCTAATTGTTCTTAGTCACGCAATGTGTCATTTATGAAGATATATTTTTCTACATAAGGTTCACTGTGACATTGAATTACTCATTAATAATAATGACTATCAGTACAAATTTCGGCTATAGCAACAAATTTTAATGTCTAGGTACGTTAAAATTGGCTGTCATAGCCGAAATTTGTTCTATCTGCCCCGGCGATATTATAGAGCATGAGTTTATGCACAAACACAAAAATTCTCTGTATTCACTCCGACACAACCAAGGAATGACATGAGATATAAGGCCTAAGGGTTTACGTAAGTACTTTCATACTTTTCATAGGCACAGGGATGCAACATTAACACGTTTCAGATCCGAGTTACTACCTACGGGGATGTTTGGATAGTCAAACCCAATAGCTTTTAGTGATCCGACCCGCGATTCGAAACCAGGAATTATCAATAACCAGCTGTATACACACCAATACGACAGTGATTATTAAATTTATGACACCACGTGTAAAGTGAACATCTCAAAATGAAAGGTAGATTAATCGAGCACACATTTAGGCAGCAGTATTTACGTCTTTGATAATATGAGACTACCATATTTGCGTCTATAGATAGATAAATATAATTGACAAGCGAAATAAAGACCAGCCTTCTGGTCACGGGAAGCGTCGATCAGCCTTTTCATTATTTCCCTATATAGAGCGCAAGCACTAATCAATAATATAATTGGTAGTTGAGCAAGCGTTCACAGTATACCACTAGACTATGAACGCACCATTTATCCCAAATTTAGATTGTTTTTTCTGTTAGGCAAAAAACAATCTAAATAAATCTAAAATAAAAAAAATATCTGAACCAGCCACCAAATTCGAGACCTCAGGCCGGGACGGCCGAATGTAGAAAGGAGCATATAGGTAGTAGATTATTTTATACGACAGAATCCACATTAAAGAGAACCAAACAAGTATTGACAAAGTTATCATTCGTATTACTAAAGTCTCAAAGTGAACTAAGATAAGACCCAAGTAACTAATATACGTACCTATTAATAGTTTGAACTAAGTCTATTGAAGTTTGAAGTGGGTTCGACGCGATAACTCAAGGTTTCCGAACGGTACACTATTTGTCAGAGATTGTCGTTTATATAATTTATGTGAGGTGCTCGCGACGATCCAGGCTAAGCGATTGTGCGTCTCACGAGTCAGACGTTGATTGAAACCATCTAGAGTTTATAACTTGGTAGGATAGTTGATAGTTCTTAGAGTAATATGGGCGAATAGACTGACTGTTGACTTGCTGCTTCTACTAGTTACACCCAGTACTATTCCGTGGTATGGTCTTACCATTGTATGTTCTGTGAAGACTTCGTATCCTTTTTTTATTCCTATTGGCAGCTGAATAGCATCTGATGATAAGTGGTAATTGTCTTTCATGGTTGTATTTCCTTGACATCATAGAAGCAATTTTGAAATTGCTTTGAGATGGCAACATGATGAACCAGCTGCCGACCGTAAACCACATAAGTGCTTAACAAGCTCGTGATGGAAACGCGTGGAAGGCAGTAAGAAAAGGAAGGGAAGAAATGGACTGAGGGAGTTATTGTCTTTTACTCTTGCTACATTGCGTAGTTTATTTTTGTTTATTTTTGTAAGAGGTTTGTGAAAGGTAGTACTTTCCTGGAACCTATCTATTCTTGCTAAAATCAGCAAGTCTCTACTACTGCATTAATTAAAGGTGAATAGCCGTACTTCAAAACTCTTTATTTTAACAATAACCTTATATCATCAGGTGTACCGTATACTTAATTAGCCTTATTATACTACTAAGCTGGTAAACGGGCATAAGGACCGCGTTATGATAAGTGGTATTTATGCCTATGCCTTACCTTACAGTACCTATCACAGGCGAGATACCGATCTGTCTAAAAAGAATCCCCTACATTGCTAGATATTTCACTAGCTATGTTTTTAAGATCCTATGTAGACATTCAAATATTACTTGAATTTAAATATCTTTGTCCATTTAATAGGAGGCAAGCCAAGTGCAGTCCACCGACATTTTCAGACTTCAAATTGCTATTGAGAACTTCCTAACAGAGAGACCCACTCAACAATTTAGCCGGCACTAGAGGCAACCACATGAACTCACGCAAACAAACACACAAACTAAAACTATGTTACTAACGAGGCCTCTTAGTAATACATAAATAATAGACTAAAACATGTAGGTTTAGGCACTTCACAGCACCTGAGGCTATTAATTTATAGCAGAACTTGTGAACAATTTGCGTGCATTATATAAAATTTTGTTTCTTTCTCACCGTTGAGAGTTTTAAAAAGTGGGTGAAAGTTTGTTTTGAATTATGGCGAGAATTATTCCTAGTGTTGCCATAAATATTTTAGAAAGAAATGGTTCCCTCTTATTACCTAAATAATTTTTGATAAATTGTTTGTGCTCTAAGGTCAGACGAGTTAGCGGCCCACCTAGTGGTAATTGTTAACTAACTTGTATACAGTTCAACAGTGGTAAAGCTATATGCAGCCTACAAGGTAGAAATATACGTTTAGATAGGCAAAGGACTTATTTATTTACTTATTAAAGATCTCCGATATATACACAAAA
Source organism: Catocala nupta (assembly GCA_963675205.1). Classification (NCBI taxonomy): domain Eukaryota; kingdom Metazoa; phylum Arthropoda; class Insecta; order Lepidoptera; family Erebidae; genus Catocala; species Catocala nupta. Next base: position 7,870,736 of record OY776102.1, read on the forward strand.
TTGCACGAACAAATGAACATAAGATTTATAAAGTGTTCTCCTTCAGTTATTGGAGACCACAATTTTATTATCAAAATAAGACATATTCGTTTTCTAGTTTAAAAAAAGGCAAGTCCTGTACTAGTAATCTTTCACTGTCACGGGGATTATACACACATTCTAACAACGGAACACCCAGACTCAGAACAACTATTTGTAGAACACGGTTGGGTGTGTGGTGTGTGGATCCAACCCAAAACACTTGACGCTATGGCAGTCTAAAAGCTAAAGACCAATCCACTAAGCCATCCGTTTCTCAAAATTTCAGGACTCGAGTCCTGATCGTACTCAAATACAACCTTATGCTGCGATATCAACGACGTTTTAAGGAATTTAATATCGCATAAAAATAAATTCAGCTCATTAGTATAATGTCCCTGTGATAACAAAAGGAAAAACATAAATGTTGTTTTTATAAATACTGTATACTACTATACTATACAGGGTGATTTTGAAATCGTGTAATTCCTTTTAACCACGCATTCTACTGGTGATATAGAATAACCCTGACCATATTTTTATTTAATTAGAATTATTTTTTTTGAAAAATTATTTTTCCATTTTTTTCGTGAAATGGTGTCAGATAGTCATATGTTAACCGACCGAGGCAATTTTATTTTTATTCTTAATTAAAATAAAAACATATTAATAATTAATGTCGTAAATAATAACGGGCGGTCCTTTTTATTGCCCCTTATTATTTACGACATCAGTTATTGTTATGTTATTATTTTTAAATTAGTAAATTATTAAGATTGTCATTGTCAGGTGGTTAAAATATGACTATTTGAAATCATTTCATGAAAAAAATCTGTACTCTAATTTTGCCGAAACCATTATTCTAATGAAGAAAAAATATTGTCAGGGTTATTCTATATCACAAGTAGAATGCGTGGTTAAAAGGAATTACACGATTTCAAAATCACCCTGTATAATAGCTTACAAGTATCAACCCAAGCTGTAATACGAAAAGCTAGGATTGGCTCTCGGTACACATGTATAATTAATAATGAAGATACCTTGATTTTGTCCAAGAGAGATGCACTACGTACTTACACGAAGGACGGCCTCAAGAATGTTTCCATAGATGGTTATTACATACATACACAGTATCACACCTACATATGTACACAGGGGTATGTTGCACTTACATATCGCCATCTATGTTTTAGGTCACATGTAATAAACGTGATAGAGCTCCAGTCTCTCGCCGTCTCGCCATTTCAGCGAAGTTCGTAGACGGCTATTACCAGTCCAGACTACATGCCACTATTGCGAATTTATTACCGGAGATTCGTGATCCTGAGACCTCATGCACAGTATTAATTTCTTGCATTCACTACTGCTGCGACATTAAGTTTAATAAATAATAATTATGCCAATATAACAATACTGGATTATGCTCAGAGCTTCGATCGCGTAAAATATGTAGGTTAATATCAATTTTTTTATCCATTGAGCACAATATTTTTCCCTGGATAAACGGTACCCTATGACTATTTTTCTATACCCCTGACAACCGAACGTGTATGTGAAATTTTATGATGGTTGATCAAGTAGATAGTTAAGAAAAGAATGAACTCACATTCGCATCTATACTAATATTATAAAGCTAAAAAGTTTGTTTGTTTGTTTGTTTGGTTGAACGCGCTAATCTCAGGAACTATTGGTTCGAATTGAAAATTATTTTATAACATCACGCAACGACCCACAAGAACGGCGCAGTAACTATTTATAAACGCGGGTGAAACCACGGGCACATCTAGTTTATTATATTAGTTAAAATGGCTGTGTGTTAGTGTCTAAATTTTTACAGAAATATAGTTATTCATTCATCATCTTTATCCCTTATTAAAATCACACAGACCTTAAATAGCCATCTATTCTTATATTTCTACATCCGCATACTCTCTCAAAACATCCAAATAACCATCCAGCTATGAGAACAATTTCAAATACGCAGTATGTTATTATTACCTGTATATCCAGCCACGACTCGGCCGCACTGCCGAGTCCCGGTAGGCGCAAGTACGAGGACCCATTGAACCGAGGCACCTGAAATAACACCAACAGACGTGTATGTATATCCAAGCGTATTTATACCTAATATACATAATATTAAGGTGTATATTTATTATACTGCTAAAAATAGTGGAATATTTTGGAGATTACTCGACAAAACATTTTTGATATAGATAGATTAAACAATACAAAACTTTAGTAGATATTTTTTCTGCGTCTGAATTTATTTTGAGTAATGTACAAATACGCTCGAAATGAACAAGCTTTCTTTATATAACGCCAAAGAAAATCTAAGAGACGCAGGTTTCTTCACCCTGTTTTTATTCACGATTAAAGTGAGCGATATAATTAATAAACTGTGAGTAGTATTGTATGAATTGGTTGTAGAAAGACGAATCGTAGTAAAAAAAAGTCCTAAATCACTTTTATTCTTTCGCTTTGCATGACTTACTTTCCAGTTACAATAAGGGTGACGTCACGGACGTTGATATCAGCTGTTCGTCTCTTAGTAATTTTAAGCTTAATAATTGAAGATAAGTTCTAACGGGCTTAATTTAGTAAAGACCTTGTACCTTATGATTTAACTAAATACATATATTGTTATACAGTGTCAGTGCATCAGTATACAGTGATATAAACTTAAATCTAAAATTTACAAATAAAAGTGAATACTTAGATGATCTATGTACCCTTAATATCAAAATAAAAACATTATTTGGAAAATAAACTGTTTGAGTGATAAGTACTATTATGGGCTCGAAGTGTTATGTGTTGTGACTGCTCCTATTGAATTTTGAAAACTGACTGAACGTTTTTCAGCATTAAATTCGGCCTCTTAGGTTTATATTAAACAGTGACATCTATGTTTTTGGCGTTTAAACTAACAAGATTCCGTACAACGTAACTCTAAACATATACTGCTACGCCATCTAGCAGCGCTGCACCGAACCGACCGAATACAGGTTGAGATTTCAACTGTAAATATGGTAAAATGTGGGGCTTGTGGCAAGTTTTTATCTAACAAAACATTATTAAATGACTCAGTAAGATGCACTAAATGCCCTGCTTCCTTCCATCGCACTTGTGTTCCTGCTTCAGAGACTACAGCTGGCCAGGACTGGTCATGCTCCATCTGCAGATCAGCGCCTACAGTTCCTCCAGTGGATGTTTTCTTGACGCCAATAAAAACGTCTGGTGCTACTGGCAAGATGCAAAATAGCCTTGAAGAGAATGTTGTAGTGCACCAGCCATCTCAAACACGGCAGTTGGAGGACAGTGACAGAATAGACTTGGGGCACGAGCTTAGATCCCTGAGGGATGAAATGAGGGCCATGAGGAGTGAAGTTAAGCAATATCGAGCAGAAATAGCAGACTTCAAAGTGTCAATGGGCCAGTGTTTCGACCGAGTAGCTAGCGTCGAGTTGATGGTCGCGGCACTGGAACAAGAGCTTGAGGAAAGAACTACTTCCTATATTGAACCCCTTGAGGATACTATTTCTGAGCTAAGGAGAGAACTAAATGATAGGGATCAGCAATTATTGCTAAATGACGTTCTAGTGGCAGGTATCCCCGAGGAAAAGGGTGAGAGTGTGTCTCACGTCATCAGGGTGATGGCGACCAAGCTAGGTGTCGAGTTACAGGACACTGACATTGTGCACATCGAGCGTATTGGATCCGCACGCAGAAATATAGTAGCATCGGGTGACCTCACTGCCGACCCCACTGCACAGCGAAATCGATCTATCGCCGTGCGGCTCGCTCGCCGCATTACTCGCGATACTCTGTTGCGCGCAGCTCGCGTGCGCCGAGTACTCACTACGACAGATCTAGGTATAACGGGCTCGCAACGTCGCATTTATATAAATGAACGACTGACCCGCACTAATTACCAGATGTTTAACCGAGCCCGAGAAGCTGGCCGTCGTTCGCGCTGGAGGTATGTGTGGACTAGGGAAGGTAAAATATTCGTCAAGAGGGAAGATGGGACACCAACATATCGTATACATAAAGACAATGACGTTAATGAAATTTTTGGGCTTTGATAGGTTTAGATACTTCATTCATTCATAGATTGTACTTGTTAACTACAATATTTCTGAATCAATTCCATATTTATTTATCAACTGTTGTATTACATAGATATTTTGTATTATACTATTTCTATTCTTTTACTGATGGACTTTTTAAATTAATTATAACTATTATTTACATTATAAATACTTTATATCTATATAACTTGCATATTAACAAGTTATACTTTCATAGACGATATACAATAATTATTTTACACATAGTATATTATACATACGCTATATACGGCTTTGCTATTGATGGTTCTAGTGCATTTAATCACTGTTGGATTTACAGAACTGCTTTTTCTAGTTGCGCTGTGAATTGTTATAAACTTATGCTTTATGATGACTAGTAATTATTATAAATACTTTACAGTTGGTTTATTGAACGCGGGATCCCTGGGTACAAACCATGATGACTTCGTAGCATTACTTGAACGACACCCCATAGATATTTTAGCTATAAATGAGACATGGCTCAGGCGTGGTGAAGAACAACGAGGGCCTATTGTTACAGGGTATCGCCTGCTTCACACGCCGCGGCCTGTCAATGTTCGCGGCGGTCGCGGTGGTGGGGTTGGTTTTTACCTTAAGCACGGTGTTAAGGCGCGTATGTGGACGGGCGTGACCGATCCGCGGTTCGATTCCGTGGAGCAGATGTGGCTCACACTTACGCTGCATGGAAAGAAAATCGCTATTGGAACGGCTTATCGTCCTCCATGGTCCGACTTTGATTTATTTTTGGATTCCATTAGTTTAACAATAAGTACCTTAGGCCAATGCGACCATATTATTTTATTGGGAGATTTTAATGTAAATTGCTTGTACCCAAGTGACAGCAAAACTAAAAAATTAAATACTTTCTTAAACACGGTTAATCTTCAGCAAGTCGTGACCAGCCCCACACATTTTACTGAGACCAGCGAAACTTTGATTGATTTAGTTTGTACCGATCTTAGTGCGAGGTGTGTAACAGTCATACCGTTTAAATCAATTAATAGCCATTCGCTTATCATTTGCGAATTTAATACAAAAAAACAAAAGCAGGTGCCGCAAATAATTAAGTGTCGTTCGCTTTCAAATATTTGTTGGGAAACTCTAAATGATGAACTAAGCACTATACGTTGGGACCTTATATCGGCACAGGCGAGTGTGAACGATATGGTTAACGCACTGAATGACTGCATCACCATAGTGCTCAATACCTATGCTCCTGTACGGGTTTGTGTAATCAAAGAGCGTTCACATCCCTGGATAACAGACACTATTAAAATTATGATGCAACTTAGGGACGATGCCTTAACCAAGTTTCGTAAATTAAAAACTACGTCTAGCAAAATATACTATAAACAGTTAAAGTCCTTAGTCACCACAGCATTATATAATGAAAAAGTAGCTTTTTTTAAATATAACATAAATAGCCAACTACATAGCCCTAAGACCCTTTGGAGAAATTTAAAAACTACTGTTTTACCGCCTAAACAAAACTCCAATTTGCCTTCTCACTTCAATGATTCCAACTACATAAATAATAGCTTTTTGAGTGTCCCTGGTAATTCGAACACCAGTATTTCGTCATTGACATATTATGAATTTCACAGATTCTGTCATGCAACGTTCACTTTAAAAACTGTAGACCAGGGTAGAGTTGCTCGAATTATTAGTAGCCTTAAATCGAATGCTGAAGGATATGATGGAATAAGCTTAAAAATGATCTGTTTAACATTGCCGCACACTCTCAATACTATAACGAACATTATAAATTGTTCCATTTTGACGTCTACAGTTCCTGATATATGGAAGGTTGCTTGTGTCAGACCTATACCTAAAAAACCGAACCCTATTGATATATGTGACCTTCGACCTATCAGTATATTGCCTTGCCTATCTAAGGTCATGGAGAAAGTAGTGTGTCAGCAATTGACTGAGTATTTAGATGTTAATAAGATTTTACCCAGACTGCAGTCAGGTTTTAGGCGGTCTCATAGCACTACCACCGCACTATTGGATGTTACAGATAATATCTTGTTGGCTCAGGATCAAGGTATGTGCACGGTTTTGGTTCTATTGGATTACTCACGCGCATTCGATGCTATAAATATAGATCTATTGCTATCCAAATTGCGTTTTTATGGATTCGACAACAACGCTATTTTATGGTTCCATAGCTATTTTACCAATCGTCTACAGCTGGTTGAGCTTGGTTTAAGTGATGGAACCTACCTAACCTCGGCACCGGCCTCTTTGACCAGAGGTGTGCCGCAGGGATCGATTTTGGGACCACTTCTTTTCGCAGTTTATTGTGCAGATCTAAAGGACACTATTCAGAAATGTAACTACCACATATACGCGGATGACGTTCAGGTATATTTGTCATGTAAGGTAAATGATTATGAAAAAGCGATACAAGAAATTAATGAAGATCTTGAGAGGCTAGTTACCTGAGAGGAATTGTTTGTTGTTGAATCCATTAAAGACAAAATACATGGTGTTCGGGACAAGATCTAATTTAGGCATGTTGCATTCAACCTCCATTGTAAAAATAAAGGGAGTTCCATTAGAGCAGGTATATGAAGCCCGGAACTTGGGCATGAATATAGATACAGGTCTTCGATTTGAAAAGCATATAGCGGAATCAGTTAAAAATTGTTTCTTTCGACTAAAGATTCTGTATAAAATTCGACCTTATCTGTCAGAAGAATTACGCGTTCAATTGGTTGAATCATTAGTTTTGAGCAAGCTTAATTATTGCGATTCAGTTTACGGCTCTCGGCTGCTGGCGCGTACTGACCGACAGGTGCAGCGAGTGCAGAACGCATGCGTTCGTTTTTGCTACACAGTCCCATTTAGGTCCCATGTCACTCCTATCTTGAATAAGAATTTTATTCTAAAAATGAAGTCCAGGCGTAAATTACATTTGGCTTGCCTGTTGTTTGGCGTCATTAAATTGAAACAACCTGGCTATTTATACGAGAAGCTTACTTGGGTTGGTGGTGACAGAGAACGTTCAAATAGGCAGTGTTCTAAGCAATTATCTATTAAACCTCATAGGTCAGAAGCATTTAGAGGAAGCTTCCGTTACGCCGCGTCCAAGTGCTGGAACAATATACCTCCACCACTTCGTAATCTCCGGTCGATAAACACTTTTAGAAGCCGATTAAGACAGTTCCTCATGGAGGCGCAGCGGAAACTGGATAATGCCATTCTGAATGCTTCTTTTATTTGAGATCTGGAATAATCAACTATAATTTATAATTTGCATATTATTATAAACTATATTATATACTGTATTATATACTTCATTTTTCTTTTTATATATATTATTTCCTATTTTGTCAGATTATAACTAGTTGAAACCTTGTTCTGATATAATCTATTTCTAATTTTAAAATGAAAAATTCAATTCTTATCTAATGCCATTAATTTTTTAATCATATTATTTTATCACTATTTTAATTTAGCGTTAAAATGTGTTGCTTATGTTGTTATTACTCTTTTTTTTTTTTATTATTATTATTATTATTATATTTTTTATTGTTTTGAAATTTTTATGATTTTATGTATATTTGAATTCTTTTTTGTTATTTATTAATGTTAGTAATTTAATGTTATTTTTTAATTATCATTATAATTTATGGGAATTGTTATTAGCATCCGTGCAGTCACCAAAGGGATCTAGTTGAAAACCAGCGCCAGGCTTTCTTAGCCTGGCATATGCTGAACTAGGTCCCATTTGGCAAAATTTTATTATTATTTAATTTGTTATTTTTGTATTTTTCTTTGTCAAATAAATTAATTTTCTTTCTTTTCTTTCTTTCTTTACTTATCTAACGGAAAACGGGTATTTACTCGATCATGCTCAGTATTTACATTGCTGTTTGAAAGGCTCAACGTTTCGGCTAAGCTGAACTGGTCTCTGGCAGTCTGCTTGTGTGTGAAGTATGTAAATACCGAGCACGATCGCATTAATACCTATTTACTATACACATCGTGCAACGCGAGAGTATAAAAATGTTGTAGGTATAACTTTTTTATACTACGATATGTCTTTCCTAAATTTATTCATATATTCACATACACATAGTCTATTAGTTATCTCTGACTGCAACAGTGAAGGAAAACAGCGTGAAGAAACCTACATCTCTTAGAATTCTCATTGGCGTATCGCGAGCTATTTACCAAGGGAGGGTCGACTCAAAAACAGCGAGGGACTACATATAATTTTAGAATTTAAGTTGATACCAAAACATTGTAGGGCGGGCATTAAACTTTTCAAGGGTGGGCACGGTCCACCTCGCCGTTTATAAATAGTCAATTCTCCATAGCGGTCTTGAAGACATATGAAGTGCCAAACCGCCCTCGATCAGCGTGCTATATCTAGCGCTTTCATAACTACAAGCCCATGTCCAGTAGTGAAACATATTGTAAATAAAGCGAATATCTAGTATTTATAGAGTTATTTTATAGGAATTTCTAATGCTAAAAATGTAAATTTTGACAAAGGAAAAAGACAATCATTGTATGACGTGAGCCCAGGAATAGATCAGTTGACAACGACGTCACAGTCCTGTAACGTGGATTGTCATTTTCTTCTGTCAAATTTGACAGAATTAATATTATTAGAAAGTATTGTAAAATCTCTTTCTCTTTCTACACAAGGGTTACCTACTACAACTTCTATTCCCTGCAGAGGTAGGTAGATACCGTTTTATTTAAACATAAGCTTCCCAATTAGACATAAATATTTAAGTCCTTATTCAGATCTTAGACTTCGTCCAGCAGATCTGAATACGCGATCAACCGCATAGAATATTAAAACACGCCTTAGTTAAAGTACTCACGAACTAAGTATTCAAAGAACTGCAAACGGAGTTGGAAACATTTCTCGAACAAACTTGTAAAAAGACAAAAAGCAGTTTTTCCCGGGTCATTTGATTTATGGAAGAAGGGGAAGAAGTAGAAATAAAGAAAGAATAAGTACTTGCCTCAGTTAAACACGTTCGCGAAGTATTAAGACAAGTAATGGTGGGTGCCGTTTTAAACAGTTCTTTGTCAATGGAAACTAACGGTAGACAAATTATTACTACAAATATTCTTTTGTGAAATATACTAGTTTATTCCATCTTAATATGAGTTCTAGTTTTGTCGAACGTTATTTGGTGGTTGAATAACTTGAAATGTTCGATATGAAGACGTACATTCTATGTATTTTTTAAAGTGAACGATGGGTGGTATATCTTCTCTTTTCAGTTGAAAGTCCAATTCATTACTGACTTGCTGCTAAGTTCTATTTACGTTTAGCTTATTACAGTCAGAGGCAAAACTCGTTTATTTATTTAGGTCACAAAGTATCATTTTGAACGTCAAAATTTATGAGTTAGTAAGTTTTAGACTAGGATCTTGAAATTCAAAGACTATATTATTATAACTAATACAGATCTGAAACACCAAAAGGTACATAACACAATAAGCGTATGTAGGCTACATGTAGAATCTATATGAAGAGAAGCAGCTCGTATAATCAACAATACGGTATGATACTTGTTATATGCGCGAGTGGTTTGTGTCAGTCATTTACACGATGCATACAAGCCGTGCGACTGCGTCAACTGCATGTTACTTGAGTAGAGGAACCATTACTAACTTTTGATAATCTTACCTTCAAGTCCAACGTAATCTCACACTTTGCGCCCGCATACCCAAGCGGACAGAGACAAACATTGGCCACACATCCACCACCATGTTGGCATTCACACGACTCCTTCTTGCTATCTACCTTTAATTCATCAGCGTCAGCTTTAGTTTCATTATTCAATACTTTTCTAACATCTTCGAAGGTATAAGTCTTGAATGGTTCCACAGAATTGTCTAATTTATTGTTGTCTTGTAGTTTAACTCGTTTTGCGTCTCGCATGACGAGATCGTTGTCTTCGAAATGGACGATGTCGTTGATATCGTATATGGCGTGTGTGGCCATATCGTTTGTATGTTGGTGCTGTGTCGTTTCGCTGGTTGTTACTTCGTTTGGCGGCTTCCATGGTGCCAGTGTTGGAGCGCATTCGGCTGTAACAATATTATTAAGTTTAGTTTATTTTTCTATGTTGAAGAAAACATAACACGTATCAGGGATTTGTTAAGACGTAGAATACTTTGCTTAAATACATTAATTAACGGACACAAGGTATAGCTAAGGAGCCATTCATAAATTACGTCACAACGATTTAATGTTTGTCGATACCTCCCCCGTCCTTGTCACAGTTGGTCACATTTGTGAGACTCTCCGCTCCCTAGTGTGATGTCACATATCTTCCGAATTCACATCCAAAAATTTTTAAATTAAAACAGCAGTTTCAAAATTAGTTTTATTTCCATTTAGGAATGCCCACTTTCTCTCGCGTAAAACTGAACTTCGTAGATGTTTTTGATATGTGACGTCACAAAATTAATAGTGCAATCGATGGAATTCGGACCACTAATATGTAGGATTCAAAAAAATGGAATAGTGGTGTAAATGGTCGCCTCGCTACTGCCATTGCGCCGAGTGTTATGGGTTCCAATCCTAGATAAGACAAAAATTTGCGTGATCCATAGATGGTTGTTCCGAGCTTATTTATGCCCGTTGTTTGAATGTTTGTAAAGTCCAACACATGAATTAATCCTAGTGCGTGCGTTGTCTTTTTAAAATCCAAAACGAGTTTAGTTAAGCACTTTCGATATTTCTACCTTATAAAAAGTTTTATGTAGATTGCTAAACATAAAAGCTAATATATAAAGTCAATAAAAGTGGAGCTGGTATAGTTAGTTGGAGTGCACAGAACAAGAAACAGTGCGGTGCACTACCGCAAGCGTAATTTGATTTCGTGCTCTGTTGTTGAATTTGTCTAAAATCAATACCGAATCCTATTACAAACGTTTTTCTACTGAATATTCAAAATTTATTTTAAATACCTGTGCTAAAATGAATAAGATAATACGGTAATATTGTCTTCTGTTTACGCGAATGTTATTCATTGAAATTAAACCTAAATATAAATAGATTTAATAGTTTAAATAATTTTATTAGCTTATAAATTAGTAAAATTCAATAGTAGTAGTAGTGTAATAGTTTCAAAATTATGTAATACAGTGATTAATAAACAACGCGATAAAATCCGTATATAGTAGTTTAATTTCAATAAGATAATATGGGTTTGTATTTGTCTAGCAATAGGAATATTTGCCGAAAAAGTGCATATAAATATAATCAATACAATATAATCCATTTTTTTCTTGTCTCATTTAGTACTGGTAGATGGCAATATATAATTACCTCAGTTTAGTTCATTTTTTTAGTTAAATCTATATAATGAAATCGAATAATGTAAGGATTTTATTGCGCGATTGTGTATTTTAAAAACACTATTATGTATTATAGTTGCGCCCGTAAATATGGCCGCTGAAAAGCAACCGAAACGTCGGCGAAAGTGTAAATATAAATCTAAATAGTTTTAATCATTTAGATACCTAATAGAAGTAAACAGTAACTAGTAACAGTTTTAACAGTAGTATTTTAAGATTTTCAAAATTATGCAACATAAATAAACAAAATGTTTATTTTGTTTATTTTTAACAAACAAACAAATTTCAAAAATAAACAACAATACGATAAAATCCCTGTAAAGTAGTTTAATTTCAATGTATAACATTCGCGTAAACGTAAGACAATAAAACGAATATTTTCTTAAAGTTCCTGTGATTTCCTGTTCCTAGGACAATTGAGAAGAGACTATAAGCATTTATATTTATTTCGCAATACTAAACTATTTTAGTATCCTTACTACTATTACCGATAATGGCTCCAAATTACCCCGGACTCTGAGGGTAATAGGTGCCACTAAAACCATTATGTAATACGGTCGGATGGTCGACCCGTTACTCAGTCAACCGACCAACGCGCCAGAATTTCACGTACAATTCTATAATTACTAGCGATCGCCAAGTGGTCGAAATTAGGCCATAATTGATTTAAATTTAAATTTTGATTGTTATTATATATACCGCGAAATTGCAATAGGTACTTAAGATATATAGCCATACTTACGAAGAATTGAACGACATCAACCGAACCATGCCAAAATACTACGAACGCGATTCGACTGCGTGTGTCAAATGCATGGTTGTGTGCGTGTAGTGTTTTTGCATTAATTTAATGTATTTCTAATGCATATTTTATTAAAATATTAGGATTCGCCACTCCTTCTCCATATAAACTTTAACTGTGCTAAATTTCATACTCCTCCGTCCGCGCAATTTTCGTAAAAAGGGGTACAAAGTTTTTGCTTCACGTATCGTATACAGGATTAAGAAAAAATATGGTCAGGGTTATTCTATATCACCAGTAGAATGCGTGGTTAAAAGGAATTACACGATTTCAAAATCACCCTGTATAGATTGTACTAAGATGATCAGCTTAGTACTATCTATATATTGTAGACATTAGGTTCACCAATCGTAGTATAGAAAACCTTAAAATCTACTCGTTGCTATAATCTATACTAATATTATGAAGAGGAAAGATTTAATTTTTTGTTTGCTTCTTTTTTCTTTGTAAGGATTCGAATCAAAATCTACTCAACCGATGTTAAAAATTCTTTCACTATCAGAAAGCTTTATTATCACTAAGTAACATAGGCTATATTTTATCTAAACTCAGAAAGTATTGTTACTTACATAATCTAACCTACTTTTACACGAGCGAATCCGAGGGTAAAATAAATTAAATACTAGCTAGTATTTAATTAATTTTCATAACTTGATCCTTATTAGCGATTCTATTGGATGGTGCAACAATACAGTGATATTTTAATTAAAGGCTTAGGTGCCAGAAGGCCATTTCTCGTAATGATGGAAATAGAGTTCCAATTTAGAACAGACTACGATCTAAATTAAATTAGTCAAATAATGTATAAATCATTCGTAACGGGAATTAACGCAATCACGCACATCATTTACATTAAGGTGCTTGACGTTTCGACCAGAGAACCAATTCGCGTTATTTAATATTCTAAATTAAAATAAGTGCCAAACGTGAACGCGTTCCATTTCAATTTAAATTTGAAGTTTATAAGATTAGATCGAAACTATATTTTGAAAATGTTTTATATGAGAATTGTACCAGTCCACCACTCTCACTGCATCAGCCTTGGTCAGAAACCGATTGGTACTACAATTATGGCTCCATACTCACATTTGTACATTTTATTTTGTCCATATACACACTACACTCACGGTATCTAGAACTTGGATTCGCTTAGAGCTGTAAACATCAGCTTTGTATGACTATATGATGTTATTTCTAAAGGATACGTAAATAGCGCTGCAAGTCGTAGCGAGATCGCATAAGCGTTGGATAATCCGACTACCGTGTTTTATAGACCGGGTGACGAAGATAATTCTGGGAGAGAATAAGAATGTTCTACAGTGCACGAAGCCTTTCTCTTCAGAATAGAATGTACCAAACGTCTTGTGTACATCAATTCATTACGGTTTATTAGCTTGGTTGTGATTAATCATGTCCTCTATGCAAACAGAGGGATGTTATAAGTTTAAAGTATGTACATATATGTGTATCTATATGTAGCATTATAGCTCCCAAATAGCTAAACCGATTTTCATTTAGATTTATTTTGTTTGTGAAGTTACTTGAGTGAATATGTTCTCAGTTATGATTATGATTTAAAGAAAATCTCATTAGCCGTTTGACTATCATCAGCTGTATTCTAGTTTAATAAAAGGATATGCGCAAGAACCATCGTTTCTCATTTGATATCCTGTTACTTATCCTATTGAGTGGTAGTGGAACGCCCGCGGCCTGACACAATAGGTTTTCAATTATGTCTGACATTCTAACAATTGACAGTTTAGACAATAATATTGTAAGAACATGGTAAATTGATTTAAAGCTTTTTAAATTTAAACTATTTAAATTGAACATTGAAGAAATTATCAATGCAATTTTATTGTCCCGTTATGGATGAGTTCACATTTGCAACATTATTTAGAATTGGTTTCTATTTTTCGTCCCGTGTGGGATTCGAACCCACAACACTCGGCGTAGTAACTGTGGCGAGGCGATCACTTAAGCCATTACGCCATTCTTGCAGCCAACTTAAGAAACTACTTTTTAATACAATTTCAAAAATATTTCTAACATACTTGCTAACGACGTTCCACGTGCACTTTACTGCTAAACTACCCGTGAACGGAATTCAATTGAAATTTCCCTACCGCACACGCTGTGAACGTTTTAATCTGTCAATTGCTGGCATGCCAGGCATGATGGGAAAACAATTGTGTCTGGCTGGCGTCGTAGCTCAAAACGTTAATTTAGAATTAACAAAACTTAATAAATAGATAAATTTCACAATTATTTACACTGTCAAAACTTTTTCGCTTCAAGCGGGATGATGTTTTTGTGGTACACATGGATACGAGACCACGAAAATCTTTTTGGGAAAATATTTTAATTCTGTGACATCGATTGTGTTAGTGAGATCCCAAAAAGGAATCTACATTTTGGAGAAAATTTATTACAATGTAAGTATATCATTAAATAATAGATCTCCATTGACAACATTTTAACGTAATGATTTTTTACAATTTTAAATGTTGACATGATCTGAAAGAAACGTTTTAATAGAGTTCGCATACCGTTTAAGTTAAAAAAGTTCTTATACCGTTTATATAGCAAATTTAAGCGCAGTCGAGTAACTTCGGTAGACCAGAGATTTTGGGCATCTTCGTGTCATAAGAATAGTTTCTTGCTGGCTATAGCAGAATTTAACGGGGTCTTGTTCCCCGTTTCAGGTATGATTATGGGTAACGAATGTCAAATTGATCAACAAGATTCAAAAACGAATCGGCACTCAACTGTTTAGTATTTCAACATAAAGTAACTCTTACTAAAAGCAATCGAGCAAGAAATGCAAAATTTTGATCGCATGTTCCTTTTATTTTGATTGGTTATCACCACATTTTTTTTTAAATTCATTACAATTCACTCCTGCTCTTGGAGTAATTCTTGTGTCACCAGGATTTTGACAAATATTCAAACAAAGGACACAACGGCAACCCTGATTCAAACAACTTTTTATGGATCATACAATTTTTTGTCCCGTTTGGGACTACTTAACGAGGTTTTATTGCAGCTTAAAGGGTGTCTGAAGCAGATTGCTAATATTTAGAAAGTTTTGAAACTCATCAAAAAAGAGTTCGATGTTCTAGTTTGAAAATGTTAACCTGTAGCATATTTTTCTTGTAGTTTCGCCAGAGATACAGACGTTTTCAGAGTGTGCCACAAATAAACAAGCATGATCAATACATACGACGTATATATATGTAGATATACAATAACAAAACATACGAAATGCTATTAGGACTCGTACGTGACAAATGATTACGAATTCAACGCGCGACAAAGAGGAATTTCATTATTTTCATGTGTCGGTATTAGCAATAGTATTGAAATACGACTGCTATATCGAGATACGGACGCTTCGAGACACAGATATACAATCAAATAGATATCTATTCCGTCAATATATCCTAACTAATGTTATAAATGCGAATGTGACATTATTTGTTTCTTACGCTTTCATGCCTTAACCACTCTATCATGAAATTTCGCATGAATGTTGTTAGGGGAACAGAAACGGACATATTTCATCCAAAAAAGTAGGTACTTACTGTTACTAACGTAACCTATATTTACAAGAGCGAAGCCGCGGCCAAAATCTAGTATTTTTATAATTATTGCTTTGTTAGTTGCATGGTATGTTTGCGGTTGCGTACAATTCCAGATTGGTAAGTTAATTGGATTTTTTGTAAGAAAATTCTCAGAAGCAACAGGTCTGGAAATAGCTCAGTAAAGCTTTGCATTAGGTCTCGGGATCGAATCCCGGGTCGGGCCAACAAAAAGTTATTGGAATTTTCTGTTAAGAAATCTTAATACGAACCCGGAGTTAGGAAGTTGGCGGTGTTGACACCCCCGTGTTTCGGAATGCACGTAAAGCCGTTGGTCCTGCGCTTGATCTCTCTCCGATCGTGTCGGATTATCTGTCCCATCAAATCATGAGAGTTAGGGAACAGAGAGTGCACTTGGGTTTGCGCATACACTTGTGCACTATAATATCTCCTGCGCCGATGGCTTCGTTAAGATTGGCCGCCGTGACCGAAATTCGGTCAGGAGGAGGACATTATATGATCTCACCCCATCAAAAGGTTGGTACTGTTATCGGATGTTAGTTTTTGTATAAATCCTTTTTTTTAACTACTAATTATTATGTAGCATCCGTGCAGACACCGAAGGGATCTAGTGGAAAACCAGCGCTAGGCTTTTTTACTCTAGCATACGTAGAACTAGCACCATTTGGAAAATAATATTAATTTTGTGTTCTAGTTAATATTGTTTTGACCAAATAAATTAATTTTCTTCCTTTATTTATTTATTTATTAAGGTTCACCAACAATTGTTTACATTAGATCTTAGGAGTAATACATTTGTTGTAATCTTATAACAATGTAACAATTACTTAAAGGTAAACACCGCATAATAATATTTAATACAAGATGATTAAGTTAATACATAGATAGAAAACATGTGTATAGCTAGAGATATATATTCTCAAAAATAATTATGTTAGAAATTAATCAAATTCCAGTAAACTGCTTAAAGTAGATTTTTGTTTTAGAATTGAATCAGAGTGTAAGTGGTAGGTCTCTTTGCATAGTGGCCTGCTGTTTTATATGGCGGGCCGAAGCCTCGGCGGGGTCGCGACCGCATGCGCAAGTGATTCGCGCGGCCCCGTCGATAGCGGTTTTGTCGAGGAACACTGTGGTAGGTTTAGTCGGTATTCCAGGAGGTATATTATTTCTTATTCCATCTTTCTCTTTTACCCCGGTGAGTCCAACATAACCCCTCCGCCCGCACCCGCGGAGGGGTATGCATCAAAGCATTCCCACAGGTAAAAAAAAAGAAACTGTTTATAATCTTACAAAACCTTCCTTTATTTCTTTCACTGGTGTATCATACCCACAATTCACCAGCCGTTGTTGTAAGTCCTAAATAGAGTCTATTGTTATTTGCCGGTTTTAAACTTAATTGAAGCTCGTGAAATGAGGATGGTCTACCTCTGCCTACCTCTTCTACCACTAGGCAAGGTATATATTTTGCCACTGTATTAATTATAATTATAAAAAGAATTAATCATTATTAAAAGATAACTTATAACACCCATAATTGTTACTTTGTAACCAAAATTATTTTATATGTTAATTGCTACTCAATAATGTGGTAGGAGTTGAAGGTTTAAGCGAAATTTTCTCATAAAACAACGAAACTGGTATTTACAGTCATCTATTTGATTAGGCCTGAATTCAGAAGACAAGCTTCAGTTAATTAAAGTACTTAATGAACACGAATTCCAGGTAAAATTCGTGATTTACGTCAGTTTGAAATGTTTTATAGCGAGTTTTGTTTAGTATTTATACTAATTGTTTAAGTTACCAACATTATTAGTTAATATTTAAAAAAATTAAGAGACATTAGTAAAATCGAGAATGTATTTTGCGATAAAAGAGTGAACGAGATTTTCCAAATCGAGTGAAAGCATTCGCAATCTACTATTATCCCGCTTACGCTATGGGCAAATCATATAAGAAAAAAGAGATTCATAGGTAAGTAGTTGATTGTTTGACTGTTTACAGTAGTGACAGCAAGAACTTTTTCCACTTCTTTGTCACTCAGCGACTCTCGCATAGTTTAAGCTAACTCTCGCACTTCAATGTGCTTTACTAATTTGCTGAGCTCACCCAACGAAAGTTACCAACTTACTAAGTACTTAGGAAGTAAAATGTATTATAGTGCCTGCTTTTTTAAAATATTCAATTCAATTCAATTCAATTCAATCATTTATTGCATTCCACAATGTATATACTTAGGTGGTATAGTAAAAATATGAGAACAATCATGGACCCTGTCGGGCACAGCAATAGTAGGAGAGAGGAAGAGAGATATAATTATTAAATTAATTTGTCATTAAAATATTCGTTTAAATCGTAATAACATTTTTCTAAAAGGATACTTTTTACTTTATTTATAAAGGAATTAAATTTATTTTCGTCTTTTATAGTTTGAGGTAATTTATTGTAGATTTTAATTGACATAACGTAAGTGCTGTTTGAGTGCATTTTAAGGTGTGATGTTGGTAGGTTAAGTCTATTTTTATGGCGAAGGTTATATTTTTGTTGTATTGTTTCTCGTGTTGTAAAAAGGTGTTGATTTTTGTGTACAAATTTACAGATTTCTAAAATATAGATGCACGATTGGGTTAGAATTTTGTGTTCCTGAAAAATTCCTGAAATATTCTCGCTCTATGTATAACTGACTGCCTCCGTGGCGCAGCGGTAGTGAATGCGCCTGCTGTGCATGTGGTCTCGGGTTCGAATCCCGGGTCGGACCAACAAAAAGTAATTGGGCTTTTCTGTTAAGAAATCTCAATGCGGGTCCGGAGTTAGGAAGTTGGCGGTGTTGACACCCCCGTGTTTCGGAATGCACGTAAAGCCGTTGGTCCTGCGCTTGATCTCTCTCCGATCGTGTCGGATTATCCGTCCCATCGGATCATGAGAGTTAGGTAACAGAGAGTGCACTTGTGTTTGCGCACACACTTGTGCACTATAATATCTCCTGCGCCGATGGCCAGTCTCCGATAAGGTTGGCCACCGTTACCGAAATTCGGTCAGGAGGACATTAGTTATTATTATTAATATTATGCCTGTGTCGTGGGGGATAAACATTCAAATAACAGACACAAAGAACACCCAGACTCGTAACAACCCATTAGTGGATCACACAAAGTTTTGTCTCGTGTGGGGTTCGAACCCACAGCACTCGGCGCAATAGCAGTGGCGAGGCGACTACTTAAGCCGCCTTTTGTGCAGTCGATTTAATTTTATAAGAATACTAATTTACTGGCTGGCAATAGAACGCAATGAAAATGCCACTGTATTGGCCCCGGGGTCCGAACGATGACCATGAGTGTAAAACCATACTACGTCTTCCTTATTCGGAAACTCTAGGTAGGCCTCTAAGTGATCGCTAACACTGAATGGTTTCAATTACCTATCATTCACGGTTAGTGGTAAATAGGGTGCCCAGCAAAGAATCGACGTTCCTGAAACACTCAAACAAAAAATATTAGAGCTCGTGCTTAAAATGGTATATGCACTAAAGAATATTTATCAGGTAGTAGTTATAAATATGAAATGTACTCCTTCTGCATATTAATAGCTATAACCTCGTATATACGAGAGATAATTTAAACCAGTAAAAAAAATTGCATCCACATTTTTTTGTATTTCATTTATTTGTAGCCGTAAAACAGTTTTTTTTTCTTATTACCATCATCGTCATATTTCATATGACATATCTTAAGCACTAGCTGGAAAACAGTTTTATTTGTATTTTATTTTCGGTCCCCAATAGCTCTCCTATGGTATTTCAAGAATATCCATTATTTGTACTTGTATATAGTACAGCAGTCAATATATCGAGCAGTCTATACAAGCATAACATAAGTCAGTTAGCGTTAATGAACATCTACACGTAACTTAATAATCCAACGCAATATACGGGTGTATGGCAAATAGTTCAGCAAATATTGACACAAGTTAGTCAATCAATGTTTGATTAGGAGCTGCATTCAGCAAAATTGATCCTTACAAATCTGTTCTATGAAGCCGCTTTGATGCATGCTTAATCACCAAATCATGTATAATTAACTAACTATCATCTCGAGGATAGCCGAATATTATGAATTATGGAAACCGAGTTATGAACCAGTGTTGGCTAAACATTTATCTATATGAATATAAGTTTCTTGTTATAGATATAAAGACATCATAAGCAACTTTCAATTATAAGAAAATCTTAACTTATATTATAAATGCGAACGTGATTTTGTTTATTTCGCTTTCACGCTTTAACTACTCGAGCGATCATCATGAAATACGATAGAAGAACGTAGATAAAAATATCCAATTTTTTTCTGATTATTTCTATGTAAACATTACAAAAAGGGTACAACTCGACTTATATCACTGATCACAGGAGAAATTATATATAAGCATGTCACTACTTATCTACATTTTAACTTACCGAGAGTAACACGACGTCATAAGAGTGATACATTATGCATTTTTTATAAAAGTGTACTGCTTTGGTGCAGTGAAAACTCACTAAAAGATATATGGCGGACCGTTTCGGTTTATGCGCTGTATTTTTAGTGAGACATTCAAGATGCCGAATGTATGTTTGCTTTTTTAAGCTTTCATGTTGTAGCTCGTATTATTACGTTTTCTCTTTACAGTGCAAATAGTTGCAAAACGTTTAAACAGAGAGATTTGCGAAATACGTTATGATAAACGCTTTCGCGATTAGCATCAAAAAATATTCATAACATATTATAGTTAACTGTTTTCAATTAAAAGCTATATGTTTCTTATATATTTTTTTATAATGATTTTTGCCACACTAAGGATGATTACTTTGTCGCGGTAGACGATACCCAGAACCGGAGTGTTATATTAATTTGATTTTTAATAACTTTTAATAAGTACGTCTAATGATTAACAATAGTCGGATGTAATATTTTATTCAATTTATGATTTATTCTAGCGTAACCGAGTATCTCAATTGACCGAGGAATGAACACAGTGTGCGCCATTTTGAGATTTGCAGCAGGGCATTCTTTGCTTATTCTCGGAGCTGTAAGCATCTCTGATAACATACTTTATACTGTGTGAATACATTGTGTGTCAGTGTGATTTAGCAATAAATTGTGTATTTAGTCACAGTGTGAGTTTCCTTGTTTCCCTGACTTCTGATTTATTATAGTTCAGAAGTGGGATACTAAAGTATAAAATTCCTTCCACGCCTACAAGTGACCGTTACGGTAACGGCTGTTTATCAAATTTCGGCTGAAAACCGAGGTGAGGTGTAGTTAAAATTATTTTATACATAAATCTTAAAAGTTTTTTCTCGTTCCTAAAGAGCGCAATTGACTCTGTTGTATACTGATTCAAATAATTGCTGTTTTGAAAAATAATTAGGTTAAATGCGCAATGTGTATATAATTTTATCTTTTCTTTAAAATGTTACTGCGTCAAACGATTGGTAAAACGAAACGAATTTAAAATGTAACGCTCTATAGTGAAACAAATATTTTTCATTCATTTCTTTATTTGCAAGAAATAAGGTACCTACATAAGATGTTTTAGTGTGAAAGTTTTAGTTTTGATTATTTTGTAGTTGATTAGTAGGTATTTATTGTTGAGTTGTTCTACGCCATATGAATAGTATGATTTCATGATCATGTGTATAATAAAATTACCTATTAGATTATAAATAGTGTTTAAACTAAGTACATATGTATTTTAAAAGTACCCCGCTTTTATGAGCATCGTATTTGGGTTATTTTATCATGATCTAATGCAAACAATGTCAAGTTTCAGAGCATTTGGAATATGTCTGGAGATGAGGAACAGATTGCATATATGAGGACGCCGCCGTTTCCCGAAAATCGCCAACCTCGTTCCAAAAGACGAAATCGTCGTGAGCAGAGGAGCCTATCCGAATCGTCCTCATCCTCACAAAGGAGCCGGAGACAACGACGACCGCGAAGGTCGCGGAGTCGGAGGAGGTCACGGAGCCGTCGTGATAGTCGTCATAAGCGTTCATCGGAATGTCGGCGTAAGCCTAAGCGCAGTAAAAAGCGTTTATCAGCTGTGAGTAATTAATCTTCTACCTCTGATGTTTGAAACGAGTTTAAAACGAACAGAGACAAAAATTTGATAATCAGTGTAATACCGATAGTAAGTTAACTAATGTATCTGCCAGAGAATTGTTGAATTTGATTAAGTTATTGCCTGGTACAACTTCTCAGAATCATTTTTCAATGAATAATAATGCCGTCCCTGAATTTGATCCATCTAATAAAGAACAAACTGTTGATACATGGATAAAGAAAGTAGAAGAATATGCAAAATTGTATGATTGGAATGAAACGCAATTGTTGCATTATGCATTACCAAAACTAATGGGTGTAGCTAAAGTGTGTAAAGTGTAAAGTGGTACCAAGGCCTACCCTCTATTATATATATAAAATTATGCTCACTTGTTGCAAGAAATGTTAGATAGGAAAGTTAAACCTGATGAATCATTAGAAACCTATTTTTATCATAAGACAAATTTACTGAATATATGTGAAATATATAATAAGAAAGCAATAGATTGTATTGTAAATGGGTTAGAGGATAGAAGTATGCGCTTAGGTGCTCAGGCAGGTAATTATACAGAGCCTGAACAGTTGTTAGCCTACTTTAAAACCATAAAATCCGAAGATGTTAAAAATAATAAAAAGCCCTTTTATAATAATAAAAAGCGTTCAGATACCCAAAGTGAAAATAATAAAACGGCACCAAACTCTATTAAATGTTTTAATTGCAGTGAATTAGGCCACCCTAGTTTTAAATGCCCCAAACCATTAGTTACCTGTAATATATGTAAACGCCTTGGACATCAAACCACTTCATGTAGAAGTTTACAAAAAAATACTAACGATAAGACAGGAGTATCCGAAGTAAAGTTAGCAGGTACTTTGGATGGTAAATACATTTTGAATATTAGCGTTAATGGTAAATCTATGATGTATTATGTTGACCTTGATAGCCAATGTACCTTAATGAGACAAAGTAACTTTGAAGCATTAAATATACCCTATACTACTGAAGGTAATTTGCCATCACTTAAAGGATTTGGAGATTCTCTAATAGATCCGATAGGTAAATCTGTTGTCAATTTAACTGTTCAAGGGGTTTCTGCACCTACAGATGTTTTAATAGTTAAGGATGATTTGCTTAGATATCCGATACTGTTAGGACATACATTTACCGAACAGGCAGGTATTATTATTATAAAAACTGATGAGCATTTGATACTACAGAAACAACCTGAGAATGATAACTTAGATAAATTAAAATTAATTATTCGTGACGATACGACGATAAATTCTAAGACAGCTGTACCTATAAAAACTGATAGCAATGTTACTTACACCGTTTATGTACGGGGGTCTATACGGGATGAAAATGAACATAAATAATATGTGATGCCGGGGAGCTATACAATTACAAATGGCTTAGGATGTATTGTACTAGTAAATTTAGAACCAGAACCCTTTATGATTAAAAATGACGTTCTATTAACAAGGGCTCAAATAATTAAGGATAAAAAATTGTTTGATGTAAATAAATTAGAGACTGAACAGTCGAACAATTTTTTAGAACAGGTATCAGTAGGGGATATGTTAAACAACACTGATATTTAAAGATTATACACTTTATTACAGAAATATAAGGATTGTTTCTCGTTTGGTCTTACCGATTTAGGGTTAACAAATTTAATGGAAATGACTATAACTTTACACGATGCAACGCCTGTTGTATATAGGCCATATAGGCTGGCACATGTTGAAAGGGAAAAAGTTAAAGATATGGTACAAGAGATGTTACACAGTGGTATCATTACTGAATCTACTTCATCTTATGCAAGCCCAATATTACTAGTACAAAAGAAAACTGGTGATCAACGCCTATGCGTAGATTACAGAGCACTGAACTCCAAGACTGTCAAAGAACATTATCCATTGCCGAGGGTCGAGGACCAAATTGACAGCCTTGGAGGGTACAATTACTTTATCACTTTAGACTTGGCATCTGGGTACTACCAGATTCCGATCGCTCCTTCCTCACAAGATAAAACTGCTTTCGTTACACCCGATGGTCAGTATCAATTTACGCGAATGCCTTTCGGGTTGGCAAATGCCCCTTCTGTCTTTCAAAAAAAACTATAAATAAAATGTTGAAATCCTCGAGAAATAATGAAGCTTATGCTTTTATGGATGATATTATTATACCGAGTCAAAGTGTAGAACAAGGAATGGAGCGTTTGGAAACTATATTCAAATGATTAAGGGATGCAGGATTAACATTAAAAGTTACTAAATGTAAATTCTTTTACACTACAATCGATTATTTAGGGTTCGAAATTTCTAAAGAGGGAGTTAGACCCGGTGCCAAGAAATCTGAAGCTGTACAACTGTATAAAAGGCCTGAAAACCAACATGAAGTGCGTCAGTTTATAGGACTTGTTAGTTTTTTCGACGATTTGTTAAGGATTTTGCAATAATAGCCTCGCTATTAACAAAACTATTAAAAAAGGATAATAAATGGGACTGGGGCGAAGAACAAAATCGAGCATTTTTAACTCTGAAGTCTAAATTAGTCAAACGACCCATACTCACTATTTATAATCCTTCAGTTAAGACCCAAATTCATACTGACGCATGTAAGACGGGTATAGCAGGTATGCTTTTGCAGGAAAATGATTCTGGTAGATGGAGAGCGGTAGCTTACTATAGTCGCCAGACGAATCTCGAAGAGCAAAAGTATCATTCTTTCGAGCTTGAAACATTAGCGGTTGTGGCGTCATTAAATAGGTTTCGAGTTTATGTTTTGGGTCTGAAATTTACTATAATTACCGACTGTAATGCGTTGCCTATCAAAAAGAGACATTATACCTAGAATAGCTAGATGGTGGTTGCAACTACAGGAGTACGATTGTAATATAGAGTATCGGCCTGGATCTCGAATGAACCACATAGATGCTCTCAGTAGGAATGCGATAAAAGAAACTAGTCGTGAAACAGAACCCATATTCGATATATTAACCATTGACACTGAAGATTGGTTAACTACAATGCAAAATGTTGATGACGAAATTTTAAAAATAAAACAAATTTTAGAGGATCCGAACGCTAAAGATGTGATAGATATTTATCAAAACTATAAAATAAACAATGGAAGGGTTTATCGCGTAGTTAATGGTCAATTAAAATGGATGGTGCCGAAGGGAGTTAGATGGCAACTACTTCATAAAAATCACGATGAGTTAGGCCATTTTGGGGTCGAAAAGACCTTAGATAAACTAAAGGATCTTTATTGGTTACCCAAAATGAGAAAATTTGTTAAGAAATATATACAATCTTGTTTGGACTGTTCTTATCATAAAACCCCTGGAGGTAAAAAGCAGGGACTGCTTCATCCTATCCCAAAAATAGACGAGCCTTTCCATACAATCCATTTAGATCATTTAGGCCCATTTATTAAAAGTAAATCTAATAATTCTTACATATTAGTATTAATTGATGCTTACACGAAATATATAAGTTCATACGGAGCCAAAATCACTAAAACTAAGACAACCTTGAAAGTTTTAAATAATTACGTTAGTTTATTTGGGGTACCAAGTAGGATCATAAGCGATCGGGGTATATCTTTCACCAGTAAGGGTTTTAAAGATTTCATAAATAAATTAGGTATACGTCACGTTTTAAACGCAGTAGCTACTCCAAGGGCCAATGGCTAAGTGGAGAGATATAATCGCTCGATCTTAGCTTCACTTGCCACTAAAAATCATAATTGCCCAGAAAATAAATGGGATAAACATTTAGAAGAAATACAATTAGGTTTGAATACAACAGTTAATAAAATCACTGGTAAAAGCCCGTCAGAAATATTATTTGGATTGAGATTACGAACTAAGGGTGATAGTAATATAGTTTATTTACTAGATTCTGATAAAGAGACCCCAAAATCATTAACTGAGATCAGGGATGAGGTTAATTTAAGGGTAGCAAAAGAACAGACAAAACAGAAGGAAAGATTCGATAAGAATAGAAAGGAAGCTAAAAAGTATAAAGTAGGTGACTTAGTAAGGATAGAAAGGGAAATAGCGAGCAACAGTGGCAAATCTAAGAAACTTTTACCTAAGGTTCAAGGCCCATATAGAATCATTAAAATCCTAGACAATGATAGATACATTGTAGAAGATACCCCCTTAACCCGTAAACAAAATAGACGATATGAAGCTGTTATTTCCATAGTTAAAATATATCCATGGTTGACATACACTCAAGAGTATTTAAATGATACCGACGCGAGTTCAAATGAAAGTAATACAGATTCTGATAAAGAAGTTGAACTAGATAATGATATCGATCAGGATATTAATAAGCGTAACGACGAAATTGGTGGTAAAATTAATGATGATGAAATTAGCAATGAAACTGATGATAAAATTGATGATGAAATTAATAATGAATTAGGTATGTAATGAAAACGACATTTAAAAAGACAATGTAATTGTTAAATAAGAATAATTAAGAGTTCTATTGAACATATTGTCATATCAATTTATTGTTACTCGTTCACTAGATTATTTATTAAAATAAGTGTCAATTCGAATTATGTTTATTGTGAATTGCGTGATCTTGAATAGTTAGTTGGGTAAAGGATGCACATGAGGCCGAGAAGCCAACTTTGGGAGCATCTATTTACCTAGTTGCAATACCTGCATACAGGAGGCCGATAAGCCAAATTGCGGAGTATGCTAGGTACATTGAGCATATATTTGCGCACAAATGAGGCCGATAAGCCAACTGAGGAGTGTGCAAATATTTTTGACTTACCTGATAATTAAATAATTTTGAATTGATTATGATTTTGAATTGACACTGATAGATGATATTGAACATTGAGAGACAAATGTAACATTAAACTTTAAGCTAGTTAAGAAATTGATGGAACAATTCTGTGGTGTCAAGGTAAAAGGGGATGAGTCAAGATTTTTGAAAAATGAGTTATTTACGTATATGAGTTCTTCATACTAATATCTAACACGGTAAAAAGGAGATGAGTCAATTTAAAGTATTTTTATTTCGAGAAAGATAAAAAACAAATGGAGTCTAGTTAAAGACATTAAAAATAGTAATATAGCAAAGAGAGCTTAGTATAGTTATCTCACTTTTACCTACGGAAATAAATGCCAATGGTTAAGCATAGTGAGATGAGTCGACTTATGTCTAAATGCCTATTCATTGCAATACGTCCGTTGCATTTTGCGCGCGTAAGTTGGCTCGTCGATCCGCATCAAATTGTTTTAAAAGTGTGTTTGTGCGTCAAGAGAATATCATAACAATGAGTAGGATCAATAAAATAATGTTGTTGGCCTTAAATGAAGGTTCCACTGAACGTAAGTACAAATATTTTACTTGTTATTTGGTTTTCTAACCTTAAAAATTGTTATTACCTACGTTGAATAATCACTTTAGTTATATAAACGTTCACTACCTACTTCAATTTAGGTTTTGGTTATGAATTATTAAGTGATTACTAGTTATTCAAGTAATAATAATGTAGTGATTTAGTACATCCAAGTCAGGAGGCATATCTTTATTTAGTTAATGTTTTGAATGTACGCGCCGTATGAAATAGTGATGCCGGCGAGTAGTAGGTACTTACAGATCACGCGCTGTGCGGTATTGTAGGTAGGTAATTGTACGAGCTTGTACTGCGTACCTATTTTTGTACTCATCCTGCTGATATGGTTAGGTAAAAAGCTTTGTTATTTTACAGATTCGCAGGACTGTGTATCACATGATCTCAGCAATACGTCGGCGAATGAATTCACAGTAAGCAGTGAGTTAACTGAAGACCAATTACAGGCTGCTATAACTTTAGAAGAATTAATCACTCCTTGCGATTTAGGATTCACATTTGAAGGTAATAAAATTTTGTTATTTTACAGACTATACCTACGCATTCGAAGGGCTAGGCCGTGGTATTTTTATTACTCACATTTAGCTATTAGTTCCTTTGTAACAATATAATAATAATAATAATAATAATAATAATAATAAACCCCTCTGGGACAGTCGTTATCTCATCATGAGACTAACGCGATATCGGAGGGCACAGTACACTAGCTTTAAAACTATCACCTTCGCCTTGTGATATAAACAAAAAATGTATCACCAGGTTAAATTAAAGCGCACAAACCGCAGGGCAGCTTGTGGCGGGCTGAATGTGAGTGGCGACACTGCGGTCCTGAATGCCTCAGAGAGTTGGTTAGGGCCTCGTCCCCGGCTTGCCGTTAGTGGTTGGCTGGGGTGGAACTTCAAGAGCGCCCGTAGGACTCTCAACTCTGGCTTGCCTTGGTCGGCCGGTCAGAGGGGGGCCGCTAGAGCTATATGCTTGGGGGTGGAAGTGTCATTTTCAAGGGCATAACTACGGGGAAACCCGCTCCGGGTCTCCGTTGTCACGAGACCTGTGATGGTGAAACCGGCGCCGCACCGCTCGACACCCCTAGCCACTCGCACCGGTGTTGCCCTCTGCTGCTGGCTTGTATGTCTATAGTGGCTTATCAGGGGGCCCATCTAGTGAGTTGGCGAGTCACCGTCTGCCCATTGCATTGATGCTATTAGAGTATTCAGGGCAGACGCCGTTTTTCATCCATAGTTAGCAATATACCGGTCCACCAAACACCCATACCTATAGCCCATATATTAGAATCCATACGTAGCAATAGTCCTACGCCTGCTGCGGGTAGAGCCGCTGTAGGTGTTCCATCACACCTTTGATTAAAACTCTCGAAGGGCTTCTTCACGTTGGACCCATGTCTCCCTGTAAGCCTCCCAAAGGGCCAGGTATTTTCTAATATAATATGTTAGGAAGTACCTGTGATAAGAGAAACATAATAATAATAACTTTTATTTACCAAAATATTACACAAGTCCTTATAAATACAAAACTGCAAGTTTCCGATTATGGAGTAAATACAATGTAAGAACCTGTTATAGGCAGAATTATCAAAGTCTCCTACACTAGGCGTAGCCTGTCACGTAGGAAAACTTTACAAAATGGATTTCTTAATTTTGAAATCCATTTTGTTTAACTACTGAAATTTCCGATATAGAGCAGTAGACGGAACATCAAGTTGAGGGCTATCTAAAATAAATCTTAATTTACATTTTACATAGACATACTTATATAATACGTACAGTAATTAAATAATCTGTGAATTTAATATACCTAATTATATAGCGAGATTTTGTTAGACAGATTTGATATAGAAGAAAAATTTTCAACTATATATTTTTCTTTTAATTAAGGTCCAAATGATCAGTGTATGAATTTAGCGGACTGGAACAAACGCTGAGATGACAATGATGATCAGTGCGTGTATTTGTTTCAGTTCCACAAACGTTTGAAGATAAAGTGACTTCACGGATTTCTCCAGAGCCTATCGATTTCAGTTCAGATGATAGTGTGGGTGATAGGACATTCATCCCTGACGTTGACAATAGTGTCTCTTTTGGGTCTTCTACTTCTGAGAATATTGTAGCTCAAGCAAGTAATGGCTATGATGCTCAAATCATACCAGAAGAACCTAATAGAAGACGAAAGAAAAAAGGAACGAATGTACGGAAAATAATTAGAGATAAAAGGAATAAGGGATTGACATATAAAACACAAACAGGTAAAATAATTCAGTCAAGACAGGTAACTCCTTTACCCGATTGCCGTAAAAAATGTTCGGAGAAAATTGAAACAGATAATCAGAAAGCAATTTTTGATGAACTGTGGACATTGGGTGATTACAACAAACGTTCGGCGTATTTGTCATCATTAATTTTAGATATACTGAAAAAGACCCAACGCCTGCGTAATACATCTGGGGTACCTAAATCGAGGAGTATGAATCATATTTACCACTTGAAATTGAATGGCACTATGATTGAAGTATGTAAGGGATGTTTTTTGAAAACGTTTGGAATTTCAAATAAATGTATAGAAGTGGCACTTAAAAAAAAGTCCGTTAGAGTATCTGGAATACCAAGTCCGGATAAACGTGGATCACATGTGCCGTTTAATAAAATAGGAAATGAAGCGGTGCAGATGGTAAGAAATCATATAGCATCTTATCCATTGTATGAATCGCACTATAGCCGAAGCCATACAAACAAACGGTATCTGCCGTCAGGGCTCACACTTACAATAATGTATCAAATGTACAAGGATAAGGTGCCTACTCCCGTATCATACACTTATTTTGGCAATGTTTTTCGCACTATGGGTCTCTCTTTTAAAAAACCCTCGCTGGATACATGCAATACTTGCGACGCATACCAAATGAAGATCAAACTTGCTTTACCGCCAGAAGCTGACCTCATAAAGAGAGAACTTAATGTCCATCAGGCAGAAGCTGAATCAGCTTATTTAATGAAAAAAAAGGATAAAGAAGAGTCTAGCGATATTAAAAGAGTGTACTGCTTTGACCTCCAGCAATGTCTGCCAACCCCTTTCTTAAAGACAAATATTGTATTTTACAAAAGACTTTTATGGACTTTCAATTTAACAATTTATGATTGTTATACAAAGAAAAGTTTTTGTTATATGTGGAATGAATCTGATGGAGGACGTGGAGCTAACCAAATAGCATCATGCCTCTACAATTTTCTTAATTCATTGCCATCCCATGTTAAAAGTGTTACCTTGTATTCCGATACCTGTGGTGGGCAAAATAAAAATAGCCATGTTGCTGCAATGTTCTTATGCATTAGTAAACTACGACCAGATTTGCTAATAGATCACAAGTTCTTAGTGCCCGGTCATACGCATATGGAGTGCGATTCTATCCATGCCCAGATAGAACGCAAGAAAAAACGGACTGATATTTCTATACATTTACCGAGAGATTGGCATAATTTAGTCAGAATGACAAGTACGAACATTTCAGTTGTTGTAATGAAAAATGATATGTTTTTGGACTTCGCTAAACTCTTCAAAGGTCCATTACAATTACGAAAAATGGATACTTCTGGTGAAAAATTTTCATGGCATGAAGTAAAATGGTTTAGATTTAGTGGCGAAAATGAACCAGGGGTTATCAAATTTAAGACACAGTTAAACTTACCCGAGTTTAAAGAGATTTCTTTTTGTCGCCGAGGTAAAGCTAATGAAACATTGAATCCAGAAAAATGCTATGAACGTCAACTACCTATAACCCAGGAAAAAAAACGAGACCTTCTTAGCATTCTACATCTTATTGATAGTAGTTGCCATGACTTCTACAATAAATTAGAGACCAATACACAAACACGTGACATGGATCCTGATATTGAAGATTTTAATGAGGTCTAATTTTTTAATATTTTTCATTTAAATTTTGATTTACAATAAAAATAATAATTTCTGTTCATTTAAATTTAAGGCATTAATGAGACGAGTCAAATAAATAAATAAACAGAAATTATTTATTGTTAAGGCAAAACGAGACATGTCATTTATTTTCATAATAATTATATATTTTATTTTTTGAGTAAATATAAATAAACAAAAATGTTGTTACATAAACATATATATAAATTTGAAATTTGTATCTCTTATAGTTTTTTATTAAAGTACAATTATTTGTTTTAAGACTAATCCGTGTTTTCTTTATAAGTCCCTACTGAAAAATCGTATTTAATGACTCAACCCTTTTACCTTGACACCACAGAATTTTGCTTTGAGAGATGGCCGAGGCAAGGAATGATATTACAAAATTCTATGAATTATTTTAGGGTAATAATTAGTTGTATAAATAAGACATGGATAATTATAATATACTTATATTTTCTTTTTTCATGGTGTAATAATTGATTTATCGGATTGATTGTTATTATTAAAATAAATAAATTACTTACATGAGGACATGTAAATCTCAGAATGGCCGACTGTTATATTAATTTGATTTTTAATAACTTTTAATAAGTACGTCTAATGATTAACAATAGTCGGATGTAATATTTTATTCAATTTATGATTTATTCTAGCGTAACCGAGTATCTCAATTGACCGAGGAATGAACACAGTGTGCGCCATTTTGAGATTTGCGGCAGGGCATTCTTTGCTTATTCTCGGAGCTGTAAGCATCTCTGATAACATACTTTATACTGTGTGAATACATTGTGTGTCAGTGTGATTTAGCAATAAATTGTGTATTTAGTCCCAGTGTGAGTTTCCTTGTTTCCCTGACTTCTGATTTATTATAGGAGCAACAACTTATCGATCACACCATTTCTTGTCCCATATGGTTATCGAACTTGGCATAAACTTTTTTACCTCTGAAATTTTTCAACTAACCGAACTCATAAATTCACATAATATTTAAAAAGCAATTTATGTAAGGCAAGCTATTAAAGGATTTTCAATAAGTAAATAACCATAACCAGATTTTGCCCCGGCCTTGCTCGCGTAGGTGTAGATTAAGTTAGGTTAGTAATTTTTTTGGGTGAAATGTTCCCTATGTCCATAGTTATATATAGACATATTTCAAGTTGTAACCTCTATAAATAATTGTTGCACACATTATTGTTCGTGTTTCATGGCGTAAGTGTGATATACAATATTTATTTGCACTTTAAATTTTTCATCTTACACAAAGACAACTTATAAGAGCAATATAATTTAAATTTAGTTGTATCATTTATCACGTCATTAGAGCGTGTATTAGAAATAGAAAAAGGTACAACTTACAGGTTTTTTAACAATTACTCTAAATATATAATATTGACCACAAAATGTAAAAACAGTGAAAGTGAATGTTTTCATCTACAAACAAAGTACTCAAGTTTAACCTAGCCCACTTAGAACGCGAACTAGATTTCTTTAAATCTTGTTTTTGTTCTCCTGTAGTGTTGATTTTTGACTTGTATCACTTTTCACAGAAGGCAGAAAATTAAAAAAATGTTTTAGCGTGCGTCTACATCAGCGTGACAAATTTCGGGCCGTACACGCGCATTCGGATACACGCGCGCGCAGAAGTGTGTGTTCGTAGCGCTCCAGTCAATATTTTTGTATAATACCTCTCCCACCCTAGGCCTAACCTTCAAAGAAATGACAAAGACAATGAACATCAAGACTAGGTCCAACTAACTGTGGATAACACAAAATATGTCCCGTGTGTGGGAATCTAACCCAGAACACTCCATGCAGGGGCAATGACGAGGTGACCACCTAAACCATTACGCCATTCGTGCACTCAAAATTCTCGTGAAACGGTAGAAATACAACAAACATTTTGTCTTGTCATATGTATTGCGTGGCATGTGCGAGCATTTGTTGCAGAGGTGAGGCCGTAGAATTTGTACTGTCACGGCTGAATGTCACAGTCCGGTGTTCAGTCCGCTGGAATTGAATTTCTAAGCGACGACTGCTTACCATCATATAGCCTTTTTCTCTAATTAACTTTAATCCTAACTTATAACTATTATATATACCAATGAATGTGAGTTTGTTTGTTCCGCTTTCATGCATTAACTACTCGACCGATCATCATGAAATTTCACATAAGTACACGTTGTCAGGGGCAGAGAAAAGGACATAGACTATCTTTTATCCAGAAATATCTCCGAGCGAGTGAAGCCGCGGGCAAAAGTTAGTAATAGTTTAGAAGTAATAAATGGATTGAGAATCGTAAACTAATACTAAACTTATATTACTACAAAATACTATAATCTGTAGCTTTATTCTTTAAGACTTCGTAGCTCACACTCGTATGGCATGCACTTAAAGAATGTCCTCCACAACAACTCGAGAAGAAACCTCATTTATCACGCCAATACTTAATCTTTTAAGTTGTCTGGCATATTCGATCGGTTTTCTTCGGGAAACAAATGAGATTTCCAGTTTTCTTTGGAAATTTTGCTTCGTATTTACATGTGTGGAAGCTAATCGATCTTCTTTCGGCTTCTTGAACCAAATTTCTTTCGGATTACGTATAGGCAAATTAAAATTCCTCGCATTTCCGTATTAAGGTGTCAAAGTTTGATGGTATGCGGTTTCCGTAGTCTACCAACGCTTTCGATATCGAAGCTCTTGAACAAGGGCAGCTTGGCTAGGGGAATACCTCCTTTTTGTTTTGAGCATCTTAATTAAGTAAGCTAGCATTTTGGGCTTCTGTGTAGATACCGCTATATTGAGCGTGTAGAGGTACATCACATTGAATGTTGGAACTCTTTCTTACACATGTTTACAGGTACATACCTATATTGCAGATTGTTTTTGTTTTTAACTTTGGTAATGCATTGACGCATTTCCCTCTGCGGGGGCGGGCGGAGGTGTTATCTCGGACTCACCCGGGGAAAGATGGCGACATCCCGGTCATATCGACTAAACCTACCACGGTGTTCCTTGACATAACCAGAGACGGCGAGGCCGCACGAATCATTTTCATATGCAATCGCGACCCTGCCGAGGTTTCAAACCACCGCGCGCCGTATGAAACATAGAGCCCCTCACGGAAGTACCCTACCCAATAACAAAGTTTAAAATTTTGCCCAACTGTCCCCTTGTGGGGGATAAAGAGAACAAGGCAGAGAGGCATGCGCGGGAACACATCCGCCGCCTCTTGGACCTGCAGCTGATCGGGTGGTGGGCCCACGAAGCCCTCCAGGTATGTTTCATGCTGTATAACGCAATTCTGCCTACCATGTTAATCATATAACAAGTTAACTACTGATAATATAATTTTATACTCGTAGATACTTATAATTTACATAAATTTGCCGTTTAATTACACAGAAAATGAACATCTGCAGTCTTCATATTTAAATACCGCCGAAGTAAGGCCCCATGTGAGGTCTTCAAGCTTCCGAACTAAAGTTTTAACTACTTAACGTGGAGAAACTTGCAGTGAGATTTAGTTCGACATCATTTCCTTAGAAATAAACTGTTCCGTACTTCATTACGGCGAGGCATAAAGTAATCGTGGAATAGGTTATGTTATAACATCAATTTTATAACTGCAAGGATGTTCAAGTCGTTTTTATTGAGAAATCTTGTATGAAATAATATTTTTTTTTTTAAAAGACTAGAGGTAAATCCTGTGTCGCGGGGGACTTTATAAACATTCAAACAACGGACACAAAGAACACCAAGACTCGGAACAACCATTTGTGGATCACACAAAGTTTTGTCCTGGGTGGGACTCGAACCCACAACACTCGGCGCAGTTGCAGTGGCGAGGTTACCCATTTAACCACTAAACCATCCGTGCAGTCAAAGCATGCAGTAATTATTGTGACGTCATTACGGTGAGGCATAAATTAATCGTAGAGTAGATAGCTCAACTTAAGGAGCAAGGACGTTCGAGCCGTTTTTTATTGAGTTGTTAGTCTTGTATGAAGCAAGCAGTAATTGTGACGTCATTACGGCGAAGCATAAAGTGATCGTGGAGTAGATCATGTTATAATATTAACTTTATAACTGCAAGGATGTTTGAGTCGTTTTTTGTTGGGTAGTTCGTCTTGTATGAAGCATGCAGTAATTGTAACGTCATAACGGCGAGGCATGAAGTTATCGTGGAGTAGATCATGTTTTAATATTAACTTTATAACTGCAAGGATGTTCGAGTCGTTTTTTGTTGGGTAGGTCATCTTGTATGAAGCATGCAGTAATTGTGACGTCATTACGGCGAGGCATGAAGTTATCGTGGAGTTGATCATGTTAAACGTTATAACTGCAAGGATGTTCGATTCGTTTTCTTTTGAGTGTTAGTCTTGTTTGAGGCATGCAGTAATTGTGACGTCATTACGCCGAGACATGAAACAAGCGTAGAGTAGATAGCTCGTGTTATAACATCAACTTTATAACTGCAAGGATGTTAGAGTAGTTTTTATTGATTAGTTATCTTATCTTGTGTGTGGGGCCAGTCAGTACAGACCGGCGACACTTCGATCCAGTGGGATCTTTTGTGTCGACTTCCCCAATAACGACTGCCATACATGTTCATGGCAGTCGGGACCGACGGCTTAACGTGCTCTCCGAGGCACGGAGCAGGCGATAATAGTCAATCAATACGCACATCATTTCGAAAAGTCATATAACTTCCGAAATTTATAGGTGCGCGACATAGGTTCGAACCCGAGACCCTCTGCATTGCAGTCTGTTGGTCTCCCCACTGAGCTATCGCTGCTCTTTATTGCTTAGTTAGTCTTCTATGAAGCATGCAGCAATTGTGACGTCATTACGGCAAACCATAAAGTAATCGTAGAGTAGATAGCTCATGTTATAATATCAACTTTATAACTGTAAGGATGTTTGAGTCGGTTTTTGTTGTACTCAACAAAAAGCGTCTCGACTCGACATGCTTCATTTATAATTACTGTTAGTCCTGTATGAAGCATGAAATAATTGTGCACACGTTTAGTGTCAGTATTGAAGTCACAAGCATTATCGTTCGGGCTGTTATTGTCTTTTCATGTTAAACTATTCTCAGTGGGAGATTAGAATGTGCAGATGGATGGACGGAGATGGCATGATGAGGCTTACGCAGTATTATGTGATACCATAGCATAACCTAATTTTTTTTCGGATTTTGAATCTTGCAGTAAATATAAACTTACTTACTATCGGTCCAGAAATCCCTGGATTTCCTATCCGGGCAGTTAGGCAACTATAATACCAGTACGGTGTCTATCTGAGATTCGGCTAATCTGCGTATCGATAAATTAATGTTTGGAGTCTAGGATCTTGAATAGTTGTAACGTCTTCCGCAACACAGAAGCAGTAGGTACGACACGGAAGTCCGCTTTTTAAAATTGGGGTATCAGGCAATTTGTCGTTAGATGGTTGTGTTTAGGCCTTGTAGACTTGTGTGCTGATACTGAAAATTTCATGACAGTACAATAGTGTTGAATAATAATAATATAATTAACACATTCAACGCCATGCCGGTCATAAAAGACCGCGAGCAATACATTTTCTATTGTGTCTGCTACATGGCATTCAATATGTTTATAAGAAGACTTATAAGTTCTCCAGTATAAAATGTT
Organism: Catocala nupta; assembly: GCA_963675205.1. Classification (NCBI taxonomy): domain Eukaryota; kingdom Metazoa; phylum Arthropoda; class Insecta; order Lepidoptera; family Erebidae; genus Catocala; species Catocala nupta. Next base: position 7,907,679 of record OY776102.1, read on the forward strand.
CCGAACTTCATTACATATAGTTATCATAAATTGAATAATATTTAACATACATTTCTAAACAGCGAGGAGCGAGGGCATAGTGGTTCAAGTGCACACTTGGATCTTATTATGCGCTTGTTGAGAATGCCTTGTTACTTCGTAATAAACGTAAGCTTATTTAATGCCACTCATGAGATTGTAAGTTTGATACCCGCATCGAGCGTACTATTAAGATTATTTTTTATTCTTAATTGTCGGTACAGTGTGTTTGTAGCCGTGTTGATGTCTACCAACGCACAGCTCTAAACTCTGTGTCCGATAAGGTCCGACATAATTGACCTCAGATCTATTGAGATTAACGGTCTTTTAAACTAAACATATCGGTAAAATTTGAGTGTAATAATGTAGGGGCACTGAATGTTAATGTGTACGTATGAAACAGTATTGTCAGCGAATGTATTACGCGGTAGTGCGGGCCGCGAGGAAAGGCGAGCAGTTCAATCCCCGACGCGGCCATACCCGGGTACTCTGTATATTATTAGAACATAAGTATAACTATTGTGAAGTGAAAAATATACTTAATTGATTAGACTTTATACTATCTTTTATATCCAAAGTAGATAATTACTACAGTATTCGCTGACAACGCTTGTTTCATACGTACACATTAACATAAAGTGCCCCTACAATACTCCTGCCAAAGGAAATATACAAGCTTAACTATGTATATATGTATATCACAAGATATCCTTACTAATATTATAAATGCGAATGTGAGTTTGTTTGTTTGTTACGCTGTGACGCCTTAACTACTCGACCGATCAACATGAAATTTTGCATACACGTTGTCAGGGGAACAGAGAAGGACATACGATACCATTCATTCAGATCCTATCCTACATTTACACGAGCGAAGCCGCGGGCAATATCTATTAAACGATTAATATTAATAGTAATATCAGCCCTGTATTAAACTGTCCCACTGCTGGGCACGGGCCTCTTCTCACTGTGAGAAGAGTTAGGCCATAGTCCATCACGCAGGCCTAGTGCGGGTTGGCAGACTTCACATATCTTCGAGAGCATTATGGAGAACTCTCAGACATGCAGGTTCCCTCACGATGTTTTCCTTCACCGTTAAAGCAAGCGATAATTAATTTTCAGTAATTCAATCATCAAAAACTTCGAATTTAAATATCAATATCGTCTTAAGTGAAAACATATTTTCAGGTTGGCCTACAACCTGAAAATATGTTTTCACTTTATTACAAGCCACATTAAAGCAAGGGACCGATAATAAAAAGCCAATATGGCCGCGAATGGAGGCAATCTGTCGGGAAATTACAAATAAAGTGAGTTTTTATCCTTTGTCCAAGAAGCGTAAGGTACACCCCGATTCTCCATTGTACTGCTAGGGTAGTACTTCACCAATCTCAACCGAATCTTTACGCCAATCTTCCTCACATGAACTGACGAATCCTACCTTTTTTCAATGCACGGAAATTCCCGTTTCCTGACCTATTTCCCTGTGTTCCGTTCGGTATATGTTTTGAGGGAATGCATGAGTAAGTTATTGCTAAATTCGTTTTCGGGGAATGTTAGACAGCTTTGTGTTGTTAACGTATGTTTTCACGTTTAAAGGAGCGCCGGTAGATGTGGATTTGGAAGCTTATCGTAGGCTTCTTTTTATAATCTATAGGTTGTTATAAACTGTTTAAGACCTTCATGATTTGTACAAATACTCAATAGCATATAAGACAACGCGCAACGTTTCTTGATGGCCACGATCAAGCTAGTTGGTCGAAACGTCGGGATTTAGACTCGATGTCTTATAGTATCTGTAGCTTGTTGTTCTTATGACACTACAAGCGGTGCCGCTGTGCGATTAGTAGTAGATATACTCGTATCTATTTATTGCTTTCTGGCAATGTTATTTTTTTAAATTATTAACATATATTAATTAGGTCCTGGTAAATCTAAATGATTTGGTAAGGGTTAGTTCATGTTACCTTTTATAATCACACACATAGTTAAGTTGAAGTTGCATGCTGTGCGAACAAACTAGTGACGAGTCTACCAAACAATCTGCAGCTTCGATGTCGTAGTGGTTAGTGTAACCGACTGCCACACCTGAGGTCGCGGGTTCGATTCCCGCACAAGTCAAACATTTGTGTGCATGGACATGGATGTTTGTCTTGGTCTGGGTGTTTCTATGTATAATATGTATGTATTTACAAAAACAAAGTATATGTATATGTATGTTTATCCATTGTCTAGTACCTATAGTACAAGCTCTGCTTAGTTTGTATGTGATATATTATAAAAAAAAACTAGCCTTTTGCTTCATCTAAAGTGTATTTGATGAATTATAGAATTGATGTATGCCTTTGCCAAACCCACAACCCAAGTACAACAATGAAAGAAAGATAATCATTAATATGGTAGATACATGAATGAACAAGACGTTATTGTTATACCTACACATAAAACTCGATTTCATTCATAAAATAAACAATAGTACTTACAATATAAATTTTGAACGGCCGTCGTCAAATCCAAATAAGGCTATGAAATTTCATGACACGTAAATAAATCTATATTTGAGACATAAATATTCGTATTGTATTAATTTTGACGGTTTGCCAGCCCTAATGTTTGCTATCATTCATCAGCGGAATTCTGCACACGTAACCTAACTAATAACGAGGGCTGTCACGTCGCTAAGTCATGAGTGATCGCGGTGTAAATTTACATAATATTGTTTTTTTTTGTGGTGTATAATTAGTCTTCGACTTGGGCTGTAGGGTTTTGTCTTACTTAACTTAATATCGTCTTACGTTTACTAATTTATATGGATTTCGTCGCGTTGTTCATTTTAGAACACTTTTATCACATAATTTTGAATAAAAGTTTAATAAAAGTGCAATAAAAGTGTTCTAAAATAAGCAACGCTACAAAATCTGTATAAAGTAGTTTTAATTTCAATTTGTGTTAACTTGATGAGGTTTGCCTGTTCTATGGTCGCACCAACCTATATGCTGGTAGGCTTTCTTATTGAACAGCCACTTGTGCTAACAGCAAGAAGTGGATTGCATGAATGGCGTAGTCGATTAAGCGGTAGCCTCGCCACTGGCACTGAGTCGAATCCAACACGGGACAAAAAATTTTAATCCACAAATAATTAAATATTTGTAAGGTCCCCCGTGACATAGGATTTATTACTACAGCGAAAGTTGTCTGTTTTTACATGTAAATAAAAGGAAAGAAAAGAAGTGTAATATTATTTATGCTATTTTATCCTGTTCGGAATAATTCCAGCATTAAAAGGCCATTTCTGGTCATAGGCTGTTTTTTAATACGAAATGGGTGAAGTTATACCTAGTCCATTAAGATAGCCTAGTGTATTTTGGAAAATTCATAATTTTTTCTGTTTTAGCTTGCATGTATAATATGTAAGTATTAACACGATATTTTTTATTTTCTCGATATTATGAAATATTGAATACCCGTATAACTTCGAAAAGTTAAAGATGTGTGCCGTTAAATGGACCTCGAGATTTCTGCATGTGAGTCGAATGTTCATCCTAGTCTACTTGTATATTCCACCTAAATAATAAAGTCAATAAATTGGACAAATGTAGTCGCTTATCGCTTATCAATCACAGCGCCGAACGTAGAAAAGGTTAGATATATAAATCAGCGACCCCGCACGTTCGTCGAGGTCCCGCCACATAAATACACTGAACCGGTACATGTAGACTCAAGAATTAAGGCGCCAAACCTTCGGTACATATTGTACTCATTCATTCTAGGCATCTTTTATATGATGAAGAATATTTCTAACTAATATTATAAATGTGAATTGTGAGTTTGACAGACTCACCCAACAATGATTAAAATATTGTATATTAAAATAATTATAAGGTTGCTACATTTTTTCTTTTTTACTGCTTTTAATTAGTTAATTCGTTTTGTTTTTTATTAGTTTCACAGTAGTCACAATTTGTGGTCAATCCACTGTGTGATCATATAGTCGTTAATTGCCGCGGCGCGCTCTTAAATGTACAGTAATAAGGTTGCACTTTGTCCACGCAATACCTCACGTCGCCTGGCGGTATACCCAGACAACCTAATGGGAGTAATAATAAGAGCACTCCGCGGAAATGTTGCCCGCCATTGTCCCTCGTCTGCGCAGGCTTTAAGACTGATTTTACAATAAATGTGATATGTGGAGACTGATTGTGATATATGAAAAAGAAGAAAGCGATATTATTAGGTAAGATTTAACTAAGGCTGATTTTGCAATAAAGGTGATATGAGGAGACTGATTGTGATATAATTATTATGTATTAAAAATAAGAAATTTGGTAAGATTAATATTATTGTCCTAGTGATTTCTATTTTTTTTTCATTTTCTATGTCGCCAAGTCATATTTCGTATGTACGTAAATATGTGTAATTAATAAACGTTCTAGTGATTTTTATCGATATCTTTCATTTAATAACGTAGGTACTGTGAAACAAATAAATCCCAGCACTACGCTGCCTAGTCGTAGGTGCTCTTCATGGACAAAAATTTATAAACAAAATTTAAATCCACGAAGAGCACCTGTCAAAAATATTGATGGGTGCCCTTCCTGGACTAGGCTAGGTGCTATTCGCGCAGGTGCCATTCGGACGGGTGCTCTAAGTGGACTACGTCGCTTTCTGATCACACAATTTCTTATCCCGTGTGCGATTCAAACTCACTACACTCGGCGTAGTGGCAATGGCGAACCGTCTACTTAAACCACTTTGCTATCCGTGCAGCATTTGTGCGGGTTATACATACATACATCGTTGCGCGTCTTATAAGCGAATAACACGAGCAATCCGCGCAAATAGGCTGTGTAATATATTTACACGAATAAATTGTGCATCTAGCCGCGCTTGTTACTTGCACAAATAAAATCAGCCAGTCATCAGTAGATTGTACTACTTGCAAATTTACTATTTCGAACATTATACGATCCCTTATTCGAATGTCAATTTATGCGTTTTCACTTCTTATTTATTCGAATATTTGAATCGCGAATGATAATTATTTTGTTGTTGTTGCCGTTTTGAAGTTTTATTTTCAATTATCTTATCTAAATATATCTTCGTACTGAGTATGTCCTATTTCAGGCACGTCATAATCTTAAATACTGTGTTTACCATTTGTTGCTAAGAAGGCGACTCAGATGTTTATCATGACATCGTAGCTGCTGTTAAGATCGACAAGAGGTCATAACTTTTGTTCAGTTGAACAGACTTTAATCATGCATTGTCAGTCCGATCACAAAACAATTTAAAAATTTTACGACAGTAATCTTCACGAGCGTGCGGTCATCAACAGCTCACAACAGTTTTATTGATATCAAATAAAAACTACAGTAATGTATTTTTATATGCATACTTGTCTGTCTTTTACATAAACTGTCTATTGCTGAGCAAACGCCTTTTTTCAGTTTACGGGAAGGGTTAGTCTATAATTCACCACATTGGCCATTGTTGGTAAACTTCACACATCTTTGTGAACGTTATAGATGATGCTTAGGCATGCTGGTTGTCTCACAATCTTCTCCTTCTCCCTAGCCTTTATTATTCCCAAGTCACTTGGGGTCGGCTTTACTAGTCTAACCGGATTTGATTGGATATCAGTTTTAACACGGAGCGGCTGCCACCTGACCTCCGCAACCCGAAGGCTAACGATACCTTAAGGCTAGACCAGTGTGAGGATATTATAGGACACTGACTTCCCAATAACGACTGCCATAGATGTTCATGGCAGCCGGGACCGACGGCTTAACGTGCTCTCCGAGGCACGGAGTAGACGATAATTGTCAATCAATCACACACAATCGCTGGTTTTCTCACAATGTTTACTTATATCGTTAAAGCGAGCAAAAATTAACTTTATAATACGCACACTAGACTGAGCTTCGAAAAGTCAGAGGCCTTGGGGTCGAACTTAAGACCTCTCCGTGGCAGTCCAAAGGTTTCCTACTAAGAAGTTCGTTTAGGGAACGCAGCTATAGTTATTTAATATGCTTAAGATAGAAAAGAAGATATAACAAAAAATAAAAAATCGTGCTTTAAACTTTAGCTAGAAATTTTATTTCGTTTTACATTTTAGAAACATTTTAAGTTAAAAACATAAATTCGGCGAGAAAACATTTCTTGAATTACAATAGATTCACAAAGCTTAGCCGTACGTAACACGTACTCTTACGGTGAATTCCTATAAATAACACGACTGAAGCGCCACAATATCCAAATAAATCTATAAAAATATATTTACTCCATCTTTGAGTCGGAAAGCGTCTCTTTGCGAATAACGATATAAAAGAAACTTGTTGTGCTTCATCCAAGGTTGGAACGTGGTTCAATTACCTATAATAATAGGGGTTTAACCTTTAACTACTGAGGTGGAGGCTTCTTAGATCTTGAGAAAGTAAAATTGTTGAATTACTCCCTTCCCTCGCGCACCACACATAAGTACCTTCTAGTAATAACATATAACATAATATTTCATGACAAGACTACTAAAAGAGGAATTTTTGTGAAAGAATTAGCTAGTGGTTTAGAACCAACCCAATTTAAAAATTAAATATATGGAAAGACAAGCGTTGAACGAAAGGTTGCCACATGAGTTACGTTTGAGATTGGCACGTGTGCTGGGAAATGATTTACGTGTACCTGACCGTCAAGAAGTTGAAGAAGAATGTAAAAATGAAGAAGGTGCCACACATGTCCTTTGAAGCTTCAAAGAAAATCTACACACACATGTTATGCATGCAAAAAACATGTGTGCTTTCAATGTGCAAAGCATGTTTGCCCAGACTGTGGGTAATTCGTAATAATTTATGTCTGTGATTTTTTGTTTCAATATACCTAGTATTATAATTACTGATGTGCCATTTGCTAGGAAAACTATTTAAAATTAAGATTGTAAGTTAATTTGTCGGTTTTTGTAATAATTTTATTTAATACTTTGTGATTTATGATCTCATGTGATTTTTTACAAAATATGCTAAATGTTTTCTAAACTTAAGCATAATAGTTAATTATAACAAAAATAAATTATTCAAATATAAATTTAATTTATTTAAATATATGCACTAAAGCTAATTATTAAATACTAAACCCTAAAAAGCCTAAAGATTTTTAATTATAAGCACATATATATATATATATTATATTATATATTTATGTGAAATTAAATCCCCTTCAGTAGCTAAAGGTTAAATATAAAGTTGCCGCTTTGTATAAAGAAAATCGGTAACGTTGTGGTTTTCATCCTAACTAATATTATAAATGCGAATGTATTTGTTTGTTTGTTACGCTTGCACGCCTTAACTACTCGACAGATCATCATGAAATTGCGTATACGTACACGTTGTTAGGGGAACAAAAAAGGATATAGGGTACCTACCTTTCATTCAGATAAAAGTACTGTTCCTAATCTAAAGGACATTTCCGCAAATAAAGCGGTTTTTTTTTATTAATATTGTTACGTTACGTTTACGTGTATACGTTTACGCGAATGTTATACATTGAATAATAATAGGGTTTTATAAAAAATAAACAACGCCATAAATTTCGTATAAATTTATTTATTTTTAAGAAAATTCATTAGCATTTGTTGAATGACCAGTTTGATTTTTATGTATTTTTACATATAGTCGTATGTATGGTTTGTCTTAAAGCAACAAAAACATCAACCATCATGTAATTACGGCGAATAAAACAACGAATACGGGCAGACACTAACCGATATAACTTTAAATACAAATTGTATAAAAGATTATTAATATTTATTATTAATAATACGGATTAAATATAATGACCATCAAAAGTATTAATTGCACAGCAAATATTGCACAACATAATGAGCACCTATACGCCTCAAATCACTGCATTCCGTCTTGGAAGGGTTAGGTTATGTTAGGTTCCTTCTTAAACCCACCCAAAAATAGGACGTCAATTTAGTTTGATCTCTTTAAATATATTCTGCTGTGCAATTAGTATTTTTGGTAAGAATATTTTGCTGTGTTATTAGTATTTTTTGCTGCAATTAAATTCTACTATTAATAATACATGTTATTAATAATAATATATATAGCATATTTTTTAATTTAAATACATTTTTAAAATAGTCTTTGCCTTTTTTACTGAAGCCACAAAATTTACGGTGAGACATAAGCGGCAATTTCATAGCTTTAGGCCTAATATAAAAATTATAACAAGGGATCATTTTTATAGCGACCTCACGTTCCGAGATTCGATATAACGAATGGGTAAGTGCACACAATCTATTTGAAATCAACAAAACAGGCGGTTATTGTAACAATAAATAAGACAAGTATTTATTTACGATATAGGAAGGTTTTACGATATCTCAGGGAAGTTACTGATGGGTTGGTTTGTAGTTTCGGTTGGGATGCTTGATTAAACACACTTACCTGATAAACTGATGGCGCAATAGATTCAGATAAAGGTCAGGTTGCTATTATGTTACTTGAGCGTTGTCATTTTCATCTTTACTCAATTTAGCATTAGTGTTGATATAGACAATTAACTATTAAAGAAAAAATTCTAATAACACTGTCTTACCTGAACACTTAAGATTCCCTAGCGGATGTTAGACGCAATTGTTCGCACTTACTAACAATACGTTTACACAAATGTTATATATTAAAATTATATTGCTTTTATCGCTTTTTCATTTTTATTATGCAACTAGCTGACCCGCGCAACTTCGTCTGCTTCACATAAGAGAATTTTCTCCGTTTTTGCAACATTTTTCATTTATGCTCTGCTCCTATTGGTCGTAGCGTGATGTTATATAGCCTATAGCCCTCCTCAATAAATCGGCTATCGAACACCGATTTTTCAATTTGAACCAGTAGTGCCTGAGATTAGCCCGTTCAAACAAACAAACTCTTCGGCTTTATAATATTAGTATAGATATACCTAAGTAGTAACAAACAACGCGATGAAATCCTTATAAAGCAGTTTAATTACAATAAATACGATCGAAAAGTAAATAACATCCTACATGCTATATTTTGACATGATTTATATTTATGCAAAAATAACGTACAGCTCGCTTCATAATAAGTTATTACCGTTGCCTATGGAAACTTACAAAATTAAAGTTTCATGGCTTACTGACCCATAGGTAGTCAATATAACCATATTTGGACACAAAGAATAAAGCATTCTGTCTAGGTACTAGTATTAAAACATCGACTGAGGAATTAAAAAGTTATCGGAGTGTAGCAATTGTGAAAGACGAAGATTACTAATATCTGTTGCTCAGCTCATTTTTTAAGAAACACAAAACAATGTGGATTGGTTGCTATCGTCTATAGGATTGTAGTCATTCGCCAACCGCAATGCCACCCGATTGAGTGAATCCTCAAGCTTAAAAGAAAATCCCGCAGAGCCTTACCTCTCAAAAATACTACTACTTAGCTCTGTATCGTACCGTAAATGTAACGGAAGGCACACAAAGTATCGTCTTATGACTCAGTCGCAGGCGCGCCGACAAATCCTCTCAGCCGAATTCGATCTTCAAATCGTTGGCTTGCATCACAATACATTTGGAGCACAAACATGGCGCCCAACCGACTCTGTTTGTCGTGTCAAATGGAACGTTTTAAATCCAATCGAGGTACAAACGCTTCGCAGATTTACTCCGAAATTGTTTAAACGGGCCAATTCGCGCTTACGGACGCGATCGAATGTGAAATACAAGAGGCGAACGATTGGACCTGTGTATTGTGTACAGTCAGCTGTTTTGGAAAGGCACACAAGCATTGATTGTTATTAGAGATTGTGAGATAGCAGTTTAACGCAATTCTGTTCAAATTGTTTACTAACAGTGATCTGAATACACGGCGATTGGGGAAACTGGACAACTTAACATCAGTAAAGGCAGGCTTTAATATCGTTATCTATAATGAACTACAGAAAATGTAATTAGTTAGATTCCGTTAGGGGCTTAGTTAAGGCGAAAAATTGTATTTTTTTGCTAGCAAGTGACTTTTTAAGTTTTTTACACAGGCTTAACAAAATGCCGCGGATATAAAATAATGTTTCACTTATTGTCGCTATGACACCAAGTATTGCTACCATGAGCAAAGTCTATACCACAGTCATCAATACCATGCTACACGATATTGTCTGACTCAGTGATCTCGGGATTTTACGATAAACCATAAGCACAAACTTACGTCAGAGAAACTGTAAGCTTAGTTATACTGTAGGATAGAAAGTACTTATTTGTTTCGTTTTTTTTAAAGACTGCTGCTCTCGTAAGTAGTATTCCAATCTTATCTTATCTTATGTGTGGGGGCCAGTCAGTACAGACCGGCGACACTTTGACCCAGTGGGATCTTTTGTGTCGGCCCCAAGATTTATCCCTTAGCTATCTCCCTATGAATGTACTGTATCAGTCGTAGCGTAGTCCTAAAGTCCTCAGGGTTTGGATATGCCAATCCCATCAGACCCATCCTCAATCCAGCCAACGCATCACATTCACATAGTAGGTGCGATATGGACTCGTCCTGTTCACCACAGGCTCTGCAGATTGAATTGTGTGCCAATCTCAATCTGCACAGGAAGTCGTTGGTGCCAAAATGGCCAGTGAACGCTTCTGTGAGCAGGCGTATTTGGCTCTTGTTATACCCGCAGAACTTCCGGGTGAAGCCTGTGGCTTTGTTTGCAATGAATTTCTAGGAGTGTTCCAGACCCCTAAGGGCCATCCACTCTAGCCTGTGTTTATCATTGCCATATGCATTCAAAGCTGCCTTGACGGTGCTCTCAGAGAGTCCAACGAATGGCTCGGAACCCACAAACAGTTGCTCCGAGCCCTGTCTGGCTAATTCATCAGCCTCCTCATTGCCCTGCACCCCTGCATGCCCCGGAACCCACACCCGTCTCCACAGCTTGACTGTCACTGAGAATATACTCAGTCCTGTCAGTGACATTACTGTTGATATTCTCCTGAGCACAGGCAGTTATAGCGTAGGTTTCCGCTTGGAAGACCGTTGCATATTTGCCTATGCTTTGGCTCACCTTGCAGTCGTTGGTATAGATACCAGCGCCCGATCCTGTTTCCATTTTGGAACCATCAGTGTACCAAATGAGACAGCCCTTGTCAGGGGATTGTAGACCTTGTCTCCATTCGTCCATCGTGGGGATCTTTATTTTAAAATTCTTTTTGAATATGTGCAATGGTTGCATTTTGTCGCATCCCATGCTCATAATCCTTTTGAGATCCTTTGAAATCTCCAATTTTGTGTGTCGAGTTACCGGCATGTTGACGCTCCACAGCCCATGCACAGATAGTCTGTGTAGCGCCTTCATCGCCTCTAACTCCACAACAATGTGTAGCGGCGTTAGATCCAGCAGGACCTCTAACGCTGCCGTTGGCGTAGTCGGGAACTCCCCTGTAATAGCCATGCAGGCCAATCGCTGCACCTTCGACAGCGCGGTCCTGCATGTAGCTAGTTTAGTTCTTGGCCACCAGACAATGCTTCCATACGTGAGTATGGGTCTTATCATCATCGTGTATAGCCACTTGATGACCTTGGGCTTTAGCCCCCAGGTCTTCCCATAAGTAGAACGAATGATGCCGAAGACCCGCTGGGCCTTCTATATGACTTTGTCTACATAAGTTTTCCACGTTAGTTTGCTATCTAAGGTCATGCCTAGATACTTCACCTCCATGGACCATTGTAACTGCGTACCATACATGGAGAGAGTTTTCAACCCTGTCAGATCCCTCATCCTAGTAAACGGCACGACAGTAGTTTTCCCTGGGTTGATCGATAAATGATTTCTACTGCACCATTTTTCCACCATAATCAGGGCCTTCTGCATGAGACTAGATACCGTACTCGGGAACTTTCCATTGACGAGTATCACCAAGTCATCCGCATATCCGACCGTTAAGTACGGACTTTTGTTGAGTTGTTCTGGAGTGAATTGACTACCAAGCACCATAAGAGTGGTGAGAGTACTCCACCCTGAGGGCAGCCCTTGGTTGTCATTGCATACATTTCATCTCCTAACAACTCAGACCTAATGATTCTACCCCTGAGCATACAATCGATCCACTTGCAAATGGATGGCTCTATGCCGTGATTTGCCGATGCCACACCGATGGTATCAAAGGTGGTCCGATCGAAAGCTTCCTCAATATCCAGGAAAGCAGAAATGCAAACTTCCCGGTTCTATAATGCATGTTCTGCCTTATTTACCACAAAATGTAGTGCCGTCTCAGTGGATTTTCCCGACTGGTAGACACATTGTAGCCTGTGGAGGGGGAATTTGCATAATGCTCTCTCCCTGACATGTCTATCTACTAACTTCTCCAGGGCTTTCAAGAAGAACGACTCAAGACTGATAGGTCTGTATGCCTTAGCTTCTTCGTAGTCCGCTTTGCCCGGTTTCGGTATGTAGATGACTTTATCACGCTTCCATATCTTTGGAATGTATCCAAAAGCTATGCAGGCTCTGTATAATCTGCACAAATGCGGAACCAAAAGTGCAGCTCCTTGTTGTAGGATGATGGGATAAACCATGTCTGGACCAGGTGACTTGAATGGTTGAAAACCATTTAGAGCCCAGCCGACTTTTCCTTCATCCACTACCTTCCTAGCAGTGTCCCAATCTGCTTTGGTTGTACGACAGCTTAGTTCAACCAGGCTGATCGGGTCCTCCTGCTCCTTTTCTATTATCTTACAGTCTGGAAAGTGTGTGTTTAGCATCATTGCTAGTGTCTCCTTACCAGACCCTGTTCGCTGCCCATTGCCATCCTTAATGGTTGTCAATGGGTGTGCTCTGAGAGTCGAGATGGCTTTGGAGAGCCTCATTTCTTCAGGAATCGTACTGATGTTTTCACAGTGTGCTCTCCAAGTCTTCCGTTTGGCTTTCCGCACAGCTTTGTTATAGTTGGTCAAACAACGAGCGTAACCGCTGTAGTCCCTACTGGTCCTAGCATTGTTAAACGCTCGTCTGGCTTCTAGCCGCAGTTTGACCAACTCTGGCGTCCACCACGGTACCCTTTTGGGCTTAAGTTCCCTCTCAGGGCAGTTGTTTGTCCAGGCTGTATTCACAGTCTGGACTGAACTCGATGTCTAATATAGAATTGAGCTCCTAAAGGAGTTCCAGTCCGTATTTCTGGGATTCCTTCTACGTACTGTAGGAGCTGGAACCAGCGTCCTGTACTTAAAGCATATGTAATTATGATCTGACAAGGTAATCTCATTAGACACATGCCATTCGACAATCTTTGTGCTAGCCCTGTTGGAGGCTAACGTGATGTCAATTACCTCTGCTCACCTACAGTCAGCGAACGTTGGCCTGTTTCCTTTATTTAGAATTTGTAAAGAGGTACTTACCCCATACTCGAGTAATTTTTCCCCTTTTACATTCACATCCGTGCTCCCCCAGACTGTGTGGTGTGCGTTGGCAAGTAGTATTCCAAAGTAGAACTCCTATGTCACAGGGAACTTTACAAACATTCAAACAACGGACACAAAGACATCCAGACTCAGCTAGACAGACAACAACTATTGCAGTTCACACAATTTTTTGTCCTATGTGAGCATCGCACCCACAACACACGGGACAGTTTATTTATTTATTTTATTTTTTATTTATTTAAGTTATCATGGCTAACTGCCTACTGAAACCACGTCACTACCTGTGGGTTTTTTAATATCGAAGAAAATATAACAACGTAATACCTTACTAAATGTATACTACAACTAATTATAAAAGTTATATTTGTCATGGTCCATGGCCACTTACTTGCCTTTGAACTAAAGCCATTTTAACATGAAATTCGGGTCTAAAATTATATAATCTTCGAGATACGACGCGTAGAATAAGCTGTCTGTTTATTTGCACCAACTCGAGTGAGTATTTATATGAAGTGCAGCGTGATTCGAATGTGGCTACAAATTTAGATGCGGTCTGCGCAGTACATTGCCACTATTAAGCTTGCTAGTTCTCATTTGGTAATACTGTTCCGTCAAATTGGAAGTATACGAGACTAAATAAAGCGAGATGGGGCAGATACATTTTAGATGACGCGGTATATTCAAATTCATTTAGAAACTTATTAAACTCAAACTCAAACTTATAGTTTAATTATTTACTTACTGGACCGATTGACTTGTAACTTGTGTGCAAAGATCTTGGGGTCGTACCTCAGTCGCGTTTGAATATCGACCCTGGGGGTCAAAAGACCCCCGAGATATAGTGGTCACATATTTTAAATGGAAAAATATTGACAACTTGGTGTGCAGACACCTAGGGGTCATATCTCGGTTGAGTTTGAATATGGGCTCTGTGGGTCAAAAGACCCCCGAGATATAGGGGTCACAAGGTCACATGTATTTTAAATGCTTTTACATTTAAGACCTTGTAACTTAGTGTGCAGACACCTTGGGGTCATACCTCGGTCGAGTTTGAATATGGGCCCCGTGGGTCAAAAGAACCTGAGATATAGGGGTCATATCTTTTCTTTACTTTTACATTTAAGATGAAGAGGTTGAATCCTGGGTTTTTACACCCATCACACCCATTTTGCCCGCGGCTTCCCTTATATAATGTTGGTTTGGTTAGGAAAAGTACTATTTTCTGGGTTAATGTCTTTTTCTGTTGCCTTGACTTAATACTTGACTTGACTTAATTTTGTATACACGTTATGCAAAATTTAATGGTGATCGGTCGAGTAGTTAGGCATGAAAGCGTAACAAACAAACAAAATTCATATTCACATTTATAATTTTAGTTAGATTATGTGAATATTAAGCAGAGATAGCCTAGTGGGAGACCATTGGATTGTCACTCCGAGGTTTTGATCACAAGGCACGCATCTCTGACTTTTCGATGCTATGTGCGTATCAAATAGTTAATTATAGCTTGCTTTAATATTAAAGGAAAACACAGTGAGGAAAGCTGTACGTCTGAGAGTTCTATAAAATGGTTTCGAAGATATGTGAAGAAGCGAGCCAGCGTATTGGATTATGCCCAAAATCTCCTCAGTTGTCCTTTTTTAAAAGACATCTCCCGCACTAGCTGTAATTCCTATATCGCGGGGAACTTTACAAACATTTAAACAGACACAAAGAACACCTAGACTCGGAACAACTATTTGTGGATTACACAAATTTTTGTCCCGTGTGGGTATCGAACCCACAACATTCGGAGCGACGGCAGTGACGAGGCGGTTACCTAAACCACTACACCATCCGTGCAAGCAGAGATCCGTGCAGGCAGAGATCTGTGCAGACAGAGATCCGTGCAGGCAGAGATCCGTGCAGAGAAGACCCGTGTATCGCCGTGGGACTATTTATATACATGGCTGATATTATTGGTCAGTGTAACCGACTGCCACGCCTGAGGTCGCGAGTTCGATTCCCGCACAAGTCAAACATTTGTGTGCATGGACATGGATGTTTGTCTTGGTCTGGGTGCTTCTATGTATAATATGTATGTATTTACAAAAGAAAGTATATATGTATGTATGTTTATTCATTGTCTAGTACCCATAGTACAAGCTCTGCTAAGTTTGGGCTAGATGGTGTTGTGTGTATGTGATAGAATATGTGATAGATATTCAACTTTTTTTTATACAACTAAGGTCGCAAACAAGCATACGGCCCACCTGAAGGTAAGTGGTCACCGTAGCCTATGGACGCCTGCAACACCAGAGGCATCACTTGCGCGTTGCCGATCCTTTAGGAATAGAAGAAGAGAAAAAGGAAGTGGGAAGTAGAAGGAGCGGGAAAGAGGGTGATTGGGCCTCCGGCACTCTCACTCACCAATCGAAACACAGTAGGAACACTGCTATTTCACGTCGATATTCTGTGAGAGGGTAGTACTTCCCCGGTCGAGTATCAGCATTTTCGGTTAAGGTATTTTCAGTGTGTACTCTGATTGAATAGGCATGTTGACAGGGTTAAAAATAAGTAATTCGAATTAGTCCATCTTTTAGATTAGCAAAATATATTGGACACCTATTCTTTGTTTCAACAAAACAATAAATATTTACTAAGATATAACGCATTAAAGTTCGGGAGTGGGGGCTTGTGACGTCACTGCCCTATAAAATTTGTGTCGACAAGTGACGTTACACGAAATTAAACCCGTTGTATCTTCGTTGTTATTAGTTTGCGTGACAAAAGAAAAAATACGTGTCCATTATTTTTTGCTAGTCTTAAAGACGGACTAAAATCTTTTTTTAGTCAACAGGCCTATTAGTGAGGTCAATAATATGGAAGTCTGATTAAAAAATAAACGTTACATAGCTAGACTATGGCAGCCCCTTTAAATAATTTAAATTTATTTGTTGAGCGAAATACTTGCTTTCCACTTTAATTGTTTAAAATAGTACTTTATTTAAACTACTGGTGCTGAATGAATATTTATAATGTGTAAAGAAAAAGGGTTTGTTCTTGAAATTTATTATTTATTGCGCCATTAGTAAATAAACCTACATTTTAGTACAACAGTTGTAGGTTTTAATGGTTGGGACAATGGACTAAATGTTTGGATATTTGACAATTAACGCCGTATTGAAGAATAGTCTACAACGACTTCGCTCTATTACTTGCTTTTGCGAAAGTTCCATCTAGTGACAGTTTTAGCGTGGCATTTTTTCCCTTAGCCTTTTGTTATGTCCCACTGCTGGGCAAAAGCCTTTCTCTTGGACTTCCAAACCACTCTATCTGAAGCAATTTCCTGCCAGTCCCTTTCGAAGACGTCCAAGTCATCGGGCCATTTCCGTTTAGGTCTGTCACGTCGCCGTCAACTATCTTTTGGCACCCAATTGTTCAGAATTTGTGAATATAATAAGTTTAATGTGGTTAATAGTTTTTCCAGTTAAACAAAATTGTTTTGAGTTTTATTTCCTACAGTTATATTAATTTAACCCATATTCTATTCATTATCGTTCTGACAACTTTCATCAAATCCGTTTAGCTGGTTCAGGCGTGATAAAGTAACTGTTTCACTAAATCCAAGTAGTATTCATCTATAAGATAAATGTCATACCATCCCTCTTTTTTAACCTAAAAAGAGAAAGACAGCATTCAAATAACACTTACTAAATCATTATGAAACTGGCCATAAGACTGTCAAGTCCTGTGTACCGTATGTGGTACACGGGGAGCGGTTCCACCAAGTTCGTGTACCGTGTATAAAGCACACGAGCACTGTTTTAATCTACCGGGCCACGGACTTGTCAAATTAGTTAGTGTTTTCTTTGTGGACAAGGATCTAATAATGGCGTGTTTGGAAATGGTTATATGGGGACTGTGATGTTCGTTAACGTGTAAGGCTTTGTCATTTCAGTTTAGCGATGCCGTACCGATCCTTAGTGATATAAAATAGACTAAAATATTCTAGTGAAATGCGGTACTTAGTTCTGGATAACTTTGAGCCACTTAACGTCTAATGTCGAGTTCCAAAGTGCATTCAGAGAAAACTTAAAGCTTTCTGTGACATATATTTATATATTTTAAACTAGATGGACTGAGTATTACTTCGTCGGATGTACTATTGCTTTATACCTCGCATTCTGCTTTGTGCAACTCCTTTGCGTAAACTTTAATAAAACGCAGAAGAGCTAAAATGTTGTTTATGTAATTTCCTTTACTGAAATGCAAATATCATAATTTTAAAAGAAGGAAGAACGAATCCACTTAATTTGTAGTTTCATATTTCTTTATGATAAAAGTTGAAAAAGGAACTCGGCTGCTATAAAGTAAAAAGCTGGTGAATAGAATTTGTTTTTGCTGGTAAAAATACCTAAGCTGATTGAAACCGCCACGTTGGTCAAGGCATAAGGTTGCGCTCATGTTTGTGGTCGAACATGACGTCCCGGGTTCGTATCCCGGCTCTAGTAAAACGGAATTGGGTTTTTTTATTATATATAGTCTCAGTATAACCATAGAGTTTGAGAATGTAGGTACCGAGACGGTAATAATGCGAATGTAGGGTACGAGACGGTAAACTAAACTCGCCTTCTATTACATGGGATCTGAAAATATTACTGGCAAAATGTTTCTTAACATACTTACATACATTCACGTATTTTCATATAACGTGAAAGCGGAACAAATATTACTACTTACCTAAATAACTTGGCTATATCATAGTGGTAATCCTGAACATTATGTATATTATTAAGGTCACTATTTTAAGACAATTTTTAATTTGACACGATCGTCTAGTCAGCACCAAAAATAACATGAAATATGGTCGCACTTTTAAACTAGTGAAAGCGTACATTGTATACTATGGAGTAATATATGGATATTACTCATAAATTGTATGTAATTCAGCTTTCCTAAAATCAGATAAATCAAGCCGTATACATGTTTGTCATCTTGGTTGTAATAATAAAGAAAACCCCTTTAAAGGTTGAACGGACAGAGAGTCAGAGACAATGCGGCAGCTTATTAATAGAGTCTTGTTGACCACTTAAGCACGGAACTTTTAAAAAGTATATAAAATTAAATGTCTCTGCGAATATAAATATTTCACATATACAAGATTTACCGGCAAATAAAAAATAAGCTGCTTTATATGTCCTTTTATTTTACTCTTATAAAATGATAATTGTTATAATCTTCTTCTTCCTAGCCTTTATTATTCCCAAATCACTCGGAGCCTGCTTTCTAGTCTAATCGGATTTGACTGGATATCAGTTTTTTACACGGAGCGGCTGCCATCTGAACTCTGCAACCCGAAGGCTAATGATACCCTAAGGCTAGACCAGTATATTAGAGGGCTCTGACTTCCTAATAACGACTGCCATAGATGTTCATGGCAGCCGGGACCGACGGCTTAATGTGCTCTCCGAGGCACGGAGCAGGCGATAATTGTCAATCAATACGCACATAATTTCGAAAAGTCATATAACTTCCGAAAGTCAGAGGTGCACGACGTGGGTTCGAACCCGAGACCCTCTGCATTGCAGTCTGTTGGTTTCCCCACTGGGCTATCGCTGCTATCGAATTGAAAAATAATTGTTATAATCTAACTAATAAGTAATATTATTAATGCAAATATGGGTTTGTTTGTTTGTTACGCTTTCATACCTTAACTTCTTAACTGATCGACTTGCACCGAACATCGTTAAAACGGGCAATTAAAAAGTAGGTATTTATTTCCCTTAAATACTTAATCACGAGTAAGACCCATTATCCAGTATTGTATTAAGTATAATGTTTTTTCATTGTGTCTAGACATAGTTATTTTGGCTAATTAAATTATCAACATCGTGTCTTAGCCCCGGTGCTCGTTAACTTGGAGGTTAAAAAGGTGTTGAAGCATTTTATTAAACAATTAAAACATTTGCTGATCAACTGGAAATTTCTTTGTCTGAACATCTAAACTTCGGTCATCTTCAGTTCAAATGAAACAAGGTTTCTAAATTAAGTGTAAATACTTTTAAAAGCTCGCAGCGTCAAAGGGATCCAAAGTATACCTAGTTACACTTTATAAGAATTTAATTTCACTTAAGTAAGGTCAAATATTAATTAAGAAAATCTTACTAATTAATTTTGTGTGATTACTGTCAAGTATAACATTTAATTAAGTAATTTAATAGGGTCAACATTACCATTAGTAATTTTCCCTACGGACAGTTATTTCTAACATATATTTCATAAATATATTTCAATATTTATATTTTTGATAAACATACAAATATATCTGTACCTGCATTTTTTATTCAACTTAAGTCGCAAACAAGCATACGGCCAACCTGATGGTGAGTGATCACTGTAGCCTATGGACGCCTGCAACACCAGAGGCATTACTTGCGCGTTGCCGACCCTTTAGGAAAGGAAGAAGAGAAAAAGGAAGTGAGAAGGAAAAGGAGCGGGAAGGAGGAAAGAGGGTGATTGGGCCTCCGTGATTCTCACTCTCCGAACGAAACACTACAGTAAGAATACTGCTTTTTCACGTCGGTATTCTGTGAGAGGGTAGTCCTTCCCCTGTCGAGCCTATTCATGCTAAAATCAGCGAAGCTCTACTACTAAAAAACTGTTTCCCGAAGGGATAAACAAAAATCACTTGCTACGAACTTAGCACATTTTTATTGCTTCATTCAATGCGGAAATGCGTAGGTAGGCGTAGTGCTTCTAGTGGTTGTCACTGCCATTGCGTCGAGTGTTGTGGGTTCAATCCCCACACGTTTGAGAACGAGTCTAGGTGTTCCTTTTGTCTGTTGTTTAAATGTTTGTAACGACTGAGTGTGAAGTGCACGAAGAACATTTTTTTTATTAAATTACAGCTTCCGCTCTGGAAGTAATTACCGAATCATGGGGGACTCTACAAAGATTCAAACAAAGAAACAACTAATATTCATTGAAATTAAACTACTATATACGGATTTTATCGCGTTGGTTATTTATCACTGTATTACAAAATTTTGAAAATATTACCCTACTACTACTATTGATTTAATTTAACTAATTTATAAGCTAATTAAATTATTTAAACTATTAAATCTATTTATTTTTGGTTTACACTTTCCCCGACGTTTCGGTTGCTTTTCAGCAGCCATGGTCTTTCTTTAACTATTATTTTTATCTAAATTATTGTATTGTCATTGGTCCTCGATAAGTGTGCAAAGTTTCAAATCAATCCGTCGGTTTGAAAGGGGCTAAAATCACGTTCAAAGATTCCGTTACATAGATTCATAGATACAAGCGTGTTGCAAATTAATTCCAAGAAATGAATTTGCGCCACGTTCTTTCGTCGAGTTCAAGTGCTTGTATAAAAAGATAAAAACTTTGATAACGTTGCAGGAATAGATTTAGAACAAAATTGTATGCTGTTCATTCATTAGTTAATAATGAGAGGGATGGAGCAGTGAAGATAGTGTCACGCGAGGCGGCAAGCGTGAACCATCCTCTCGTTACAGTTCACGCGCCTCGAAAGAGATTTAATCACATTATTATTCCACTGACATACGAAAGATTTTTATACTAGACGACGTTGTGACGACACGATCCCGATATTTATGTTAAAACTTTAATAGGAAAAGAATCATGGATTGATTTTATACAGAATGTACAATTTATTTTTAATAGCCGTAGTGAGTGCGACTGCTGTGCATGAGGTCTCGGGTTCGAATCACGGGACGGACCAACAAAAAGCTTTTGGTTTTTACAAGAATTCTCAAGAGCATCCTGCAGTTAGGAATTTGGCGGTGTTTGTCCCTCTTGCCTCGAAAGGCATGTAAAGCCTTGGTTCTGCGCCTAATGTCTCTCTCCGGTCGTAACTCTCGTAATACTACTATATCATGTATCGCGGTCCATTGTTTACAAATATTCAAACAACGGACACAAAAAATACCCAGACTACTCAGATAACAAGCAATGAACTGTTAACTGTTATCAATCGAAGTGGCGTGTTAAGAGGTTGGAAACATTTTGGATTCAAAATAAAATTAATAAGTACTTACAAGTTGAATTTTACGAGGTTCAGAACTCCTTAGGTAAAAATCAAAGACAGTAATAATTATTTATTCATTTAGGCCACAAAGTAACTCTCCTGAATGTCAAAGTTTTAAGTTAGCGATTTTAGTGAAGTTACTGTATTTACTTTTTAGTTAGTTGCCAGGTTTACGTAACAAACTGAACCTATAAAAGACCTTTAAATATACAAACATATTTAGTTTCTAAAATATCACTGCATTTGCTTTGCAGTTTTATGATATATTATAATCATATCAGCGCTGTATCAAACTGTCCCACTGCTGGGCACGGGCCTCTTCTCAGTGAGACAAGAGTTAGGCTACGCTGGCCCACTGCGGGTTGACAGACTTCACATATCTTTAAAAACACTATGGAGAACTCTTAGACATGCAGATTTCGTCACGGTGTATTCCTTGAAGCAAACGGTAATTAACTATTTAATACACATAAAAATTCGAAAAGTCAGAGATGCATGCCTTGCGTTCGGGACCTCTGCGTGGCAGTCGCTGGACTACCGTTGCTGTTTTATAATAATATCGGGTAATATAAAGGCGCCATGTTCAACATTCGTGAGCGCCTATCGGAATATGAACAGAATATTAGTTCCCAGAACATTGTTCGTGTTTTCGCGCTAATCTTAAAGATTGCTTGGAATAATATTGGATATAACGATGTAAAAAAGCCACGCCTGGCATGGTAACCTTTAAAAGCATTGGATGATAATTTGTCGACATAACTATCAATAGTGAAAAATGTTCATTAGAGTGCTTAAATTTTCTTACCTTGACGCCAATTTTGTACATTAAAATCATACTATTTTATACGATATAATAGCATTTTTCATTTCTAGTCACCCTGTGAACATGGTTGCTGAAAAGCGCCCGAAAAATCGGGGTAAGTGTAAACTCAAAACTTAATAATTTTAATAGCTTAAATAATAATAAAGTTTAACAGTAATAGTTTAGTTTTAAAATAGGCAACGTGATAAAATCTATTTAACTACTCATACATACACTCATACAATAATATTACAAAGAGTTTATTAATTTCAAAATACCTAACTAGTTTTCTTAAAAAATATATATAATAATATATCTCCGAAAGGGTAAGAGAGGTGTTTCTTCCACATTTCACCAGCTGTATTTTAGGTCCCATGATACAGTGGGCAAACCTATAATTATAATTATTGTCGCCTATCAGGCACACTGCCTCCGTTTTCGTGCTGCTACTCAGAAGTTTATAACAAGAATTTCATTAAACTTTATCTGACCCAAGCATCAAATCTAGGACCTCCAAATCGGCTGCAAACATAAACTTTATGCCACAAGATCAGAGAATCATTTGAAGTAAAGATTCATTTACTCAACATTACTTGAGTCGTACCTCTTTCTACGTAGGACCCCTTGGATTAATGTTTGACACTTTACTTTATTCTGTTCGCAATTACGCTAATGTGGTCCTGACTTTGCTACAACGCCTCAGGGATTATACACTGTTCCTAATTATGAATGTTCCGTTTTATATTCTGTACCATTTTACTGAAAATATTCCCTCGCGGTTCTTTGTTGATAACGCTGTCAAGAGCTTTTTAATTGCACTATTTATTGGCAGACGCAGAGGGTATACTTCCTTGGCTTTTGTGGTTAGCTGTTACTATAAGATTTCAAATCGTTCGGTAATCGATTAGCGAGGTTAAGAAACGTTGGGTGCGGTCAGTCTATAGATGGGTGACCGCTTAGTGGTATTTCACCTGACCATCTCCGTGCTTTGGAGGGCACGTAAAAAATCGGTGCCGGTTATTGCCAAATTGACAGCAGTCGTTAAGCCATGTCAGAGGCTTACGGGCGGCTTGAACAACTCTTGACAACAGGTTGGCCACTAACCACACGAAAATAAGAATAATCTATCTCTGGGTGATGACTTGGAGAGAGATACGAAGTTGTTGAAGTGTCCATGTTGGCAGCGTAAGGGACAAAGCCATGGTTTCTGCTGAAATTATAGCATATCTATGAGGGATTTATAAAACTACTACTTACCACTAGATTACAATATAAGATTTTTTGGCCGCGATCTGTACCTTAACCTGTATGTTGAAAGCTTCTACTAGTTCTTTAGTTACGCCTAAGTTTTCTCTTAAGTCTCGGTTGAAAAGAAAACTCAAGTTTAAGCAGAGACCCGAGGAGCCCTCTTTATTTTTAGCGTCTTTTAAAGTAGCCTTCATACTTCTCCGGTCTGAAAGCTATCGTAGCAAATTTAATATTACGGACCTAATTTCGTATGACGACGTGAACGACCCGCGCCATTAACCCATTATGATAATTATAGTCCTACCAAATAATTTGCGCATGCAACTCGTGCGAGTAAGTTGCAAATGTAGTCTGCGCAAGTAACTTGCGCACGTATGTAATTTGCGTCATGCACAAACACAGGTATTTACAATTTTATATGATTGTAATGTACGCATCTTATAATTATACTGTATAAACTTGCCAACGCAAGCGGCTTTAAAACTACATTAAACTTTTAGTCTATACATAATCTTCTTTCGTATCTAGACCATGATCCACCGATAACTCTGGTTATCAACACTCACTAAGAAATCAGATTAAAGTTAGCCAACACTTATTATCCAGCTTTCGGGAGGATTAGTGTATTTAAACATCAAAGGTCGTCTTCGTCTTATCAAGGTTCATGAGCTCAAAGGATTTTCCAAGTCTATTAAAATTAAATGGAGTCTCGTTTGTAAAGACACTTAAAAGTTAAGGGATTGCCAAGTTGCATAGGGATTAGTGGTGGATGGAAAATTAACTTTTAATTAGAACCACACCTTGTAAATAAAAATAAACATACTGAATACTATGAATGTCCTATATGTCCGTAAATCCATGAATGTAGCTGTGTTTACATACATCTAACGATACCCCTTTTGCCTGATATGTTTTTGAATCACATATATGTAATTGAGAAGTCTATTGCTGACTACAAACAAACACCAAGATGTTTATGATTTTTTTAACGGTATATTAGAATAGCGCTTTCCCCGACCCGAGAATTGAACATAGGATCTAATGTTCACACGAAAAGCTAAGCACGAACTTGCGATGGGGACCAATAAAGAAATCTAATTAACGAACTTTTGTTTACTGCTAGCTAAGTCACGTTATTATCCTGATTTCTCGTGATGGTCATGGTGAATACTGAGAAATAGTCAATACCATATTATGCTCAAAAAGAGATTACAAATTAAATCAAAAGTAATATTTATAGAGTGTCGTAGGGTGATACCTAAATTTCATATTACTGGAGTAGCCCAATTGTAGAAGAACGAAGTATATTCAGAATTCAGTAGATTGCACTCAAATCAGGGATGTGGAATTACTGCAATTTATTGTGTTCTTTCGTTTAGTAATATTTTCAGGTTTCGTTTTGTTAGTCGATAATCCCGATTGAATCGGATATATGTTTCATACTATTTATTACTATTTATTTTATTAGTTAAATAGTCGTTATATATATACATATATTAATACGTGAAACAAAAACTTTGTACACCTTTTTGCGAAAATTGCGCGGACGGAGGAGTATGAAATTTGGCACAGTTAAAGTTTATATGGAGAAGGAGGGGCGAATCCTAATATTTTTATAAAATATGTATTAGAAATACATTAAATTAATGAAAAACACTACACGCACACAACCATGCATTTGACACACGCAGTCGAATTGCGTTCGTAGTATTTCGACATTGTTCATCTGACGTCGTACAATTCTTTGTAACTATTGTTACCTATACCATATTCATATGTAATAGAGAAAAACAGAAAACGAAGTAGCAAGCTTAGGAATGTTGGTCGAATTTTGACCACTAGGCGACCGCTAGTAAATATGCAATACTTCTAAATACAAAAACAAGTTAAATCCGGGCAAGATTGTCATTTTATTTTTAATAAATTTATCACGATTTAATGACATTTAAATTAAATATTTATTTATTGACTGCGCGAGTTTTCAATCTTGTTTTGTATTATTCAATTTATATGCTTTGATTTTGTTGCTGGATGTATTATTTTGATACATATGCTGAATACTTTATCTCTATTTTATTACTATGGATTTTATGTGCAATAAAACCTTTTATTATTATTATATTATATTTTCATGTAAGCATGAACTTACCAATCTCAAGCGTAGCGACAGCATCCTTCATCAGCTGGTAGGTGTCTCCGTTGATCCTCAAGAAGTCGACACAGCCGAGCAGTCCGTCCGACAGGCCGAGCTTGCTCTGAAGACCAGTAGTGTTGCCTGCACCGCCCACCCACACCGGCTCGCGGAACGTCATCCGGGAGAACAGACCCTGGAGACAATGGAATAAAAACTGTTGATAACAAAAATACACTAAGACTTCCATGATTCCGGAGTGGAGCCGAAATATTTCAAAAATAACCATTCAGATATCATTATTGCTCCATCTCTTCCCTCCATAGTATTGGTGGACACTATTCAAGAAGAAAGGAGATGTCATGTTTTCGTATGCAGATTCGCAGCGGTGCGGTAATGCAAGCAGCGTGCGGCGAGCGAATGGCTGTCCAGCGGAGAAGAGAGAATATCGCAGCAGTGCTCGCGCTTTTATAGCACTATGAGACAATTCCGTGTAGCTTTAACCATCTCACATCTCCGCTCTGCATTGGTGGAAACATCCTACCCGCTACACCGCTCGTCTTTACAATTCTCATAACATCTCCGCTTTTGTAAAAAACGGACCTGAAAGAGTCATTTAGAAGTATTCTTACTAAAAACCAACCCAACAGTAGATTTTTCTAAATATCATCAGGCTAGCATTCGCTGATCCTAATTCGAATTAGCCAGATTAGATATAAAGAAAACTATTACATAACAAACCAATTTATTGCAGGCACGCTTAGGCAGTTGCCAACAATTATATTTTTTGTCATTCAATGAAACCGTGTTCCCATGAGAACGGGCTATGTCGTTCGTTATATCATCGCGTGGTTCGGACGTATGTAAATATTATTCCCGAAGTTACGGGTTCGGTATGTTTCCGCTGCTATTAGCGTTAGTGTTGATGACGTTCGGTTATGTGAACTTTAATGTTGAAACTTTATGTGCTATGAAATGGTGTGGTGTTTTTATAGGCAGCCTATTTGTTCGTATAGTAAGTACCAAGTTTTATGAATCCCTCTTGTCTGGTACAAGCGAGATTAATATAAAGCAAGCAACAGCTATAAGGGTATCTTACAAGAGCAGTTCAAATTTCTAGGTTTGCAAAGTATGCAAGTCCTAACTCCTAACTAAAATATTGTAAATGCTAAAGTGAATTTATTTGTTTGTTACGCTTTCACGCCTGAACTACTTGACCGATCACCATGACATTTTACATACACGTAGTCAGGAGTAAAGAAAACGACATAGTGGGCATCCACTTTAAAAAATGACATAATCCTACATTTACGCGTGCGGAACCTAGTGCAAAATCTAGTATAATATTGTCTTCTATTTATGCGAATGTTATAACTTTTTTTATGGTAGTTGAGGCAACTACCATCTTAGTCTCCCCGTGACCATGGCTGCTGAAAAGCAACCGAAACGTCGGGGAAAGTGTAAACTTAAATATAAATAGTTTTAATAATTGAATTAGCTTAATAATTAGTAGAGTTTAATAGTAGTAGTAGTGTAACAGTTTCTAAATTATGTAATAAAGTGTCAAATAAACAACGCGATAAAATCTGTATATAGTAGTTTAATTTCAACATCTTGTATATTAAATACTAGTATTCTTATAAATAAGTAATTGTGCTGGTTTATTTCACTAACAACATCTTCTAATGTATTATTGATTGTATTGTTTGTCAGGCTTGCTAAACCCATGCGTGAGACAGGCAGAAATCATTTGTGTTACAAACTGCTAAACAAAGATTTAGTAGTTAATATACTACGATACTATAAGTACGATTATAAAATTTACATCTTTAGTTATATTATTAATCTTCTATTCTTATCCTTAAGGCGGGCGGCAATGTGCAAGTTTTGTTGCATCGAGTCTGTTTAAAAAAGTAATTACTAAATTATTTTTCAAATTTATTAATTGTCTGACTAGGTAAGAATAATCTTGGATAATTTAATGCTCCAAATACGATAAATAAACTGTGAAACATATTATTTACTAGATTGTGCCCGCGGCTTCGCTCGCTTAAATGTAGATTAGGTTAGATATGTACTAGTACTTTTTCTGGATGAAAGGAAATATGTTCTTTTCTGTACCCCTGACAACGTGTATGCAAAATTTCATGATGATCGGTTGAATAGTTAAGGCGTGAAAGTGTAACAAACAAACTCACATTCGTGTTTCTAATATCAGTTAGGATTAGAGGCAATCGCGTTCGTTTTATTGTATGATGTAGTTTACTGATCCCATAAACATGTAGTTCTAAAATAAATTTACGACTGTTTCGTTGGTCAAATGGCATAAATGTGAGCACATGTTCAACTGCCAATTGTGAGTTACTGGCGTGCCATTCAATAAAATGCTTTATCGAAACCACTCCTGAATTCGCAGATAAACCGCTACTATTATAATGGTTACCGTCGAAATGAGTAAGAGATGAACACTTTATAGTTTTATACGGCTGCTTCGGATATCAAATTAGAATGTCCCAATTGCCGACCAGGGATAGAACGTTATACGATTATAATAAATTTATTTTGTTTACACAAAATTTACAAAACTCTACATTAATTCAACAATTTTGTACAGTATTAGATAAACAGTACAATACTGACTGACAAAAGAGTGTTTTGGCAATATGTATGAGTTACAATTTCTTTAATAGTCAAACCCAGTCTCCCAAACTGGGCCGATACGTCTGAATCTTGGAAGACAGTGGCGAGCCTAATGCTTGGCAATCTAATTAAAAAAAGTCGTGTGGAATGACTGTCTCGATTTATTGTTTCCTGATTCTTAAGTCTCTGTGATGAATTATTATTCAAATAAAGGTTCGTAAAAGAGCACTCAATTATTTTGCTTAAAAAATGTTTAAAATGTCATGATTATGACTTAAACAGATGTTTAAAATCTCGGATGATAAGCGTATAATTTTAATTATATCCAGCCAAACTTTTTAATTAATACAAATTTTAAAGATTTACAGCAGCATCCTATTCCACGTTTGACCGACCATTATCGAGGGAACTTTCAACTGGAACAGAATTAGGGTGGCAGTTTAAGCGGGAGGAATTCCGTCAATTCTTCTGAGACATTACCCTCGACTGTGCTGAGGCAATTATGTAAAACTGGGAATGGATGCCTTTGGGCCCGCCTCAAGTTATGAACTTATGATAGAAGCGCCGAACAAAATATTACAGACAACCTGAAGATACTTCTTGAACGTTACTGCAGATTTATACCTTAAGTTTTCGCATTAAATTCCTTCGGTGCGTTTACATTTATAAAGACCTGTGTTTAATATGATTCCCAGTCATTAAGATTAAGAGCGTTACCAGTTACTAAGTTAGTCACCTCTCAATTTTCCAAGTTAGGTGTGTATTTCAAAGTTATTTGTTGTTTGAAGGCAAACATTGTGAGAGTACCTACACGTTTGAAAGGTTTCTAGAATGTTCCTGAAGGCATGTGAAGTCAGCCAGCCTGCATTTAAACTCGTAATAATTACTACTTACTCGTAAAAATATTTACTATCTAGTTATCCCTTAAATATTTCAGTGGTTTATAAACCTGGTATTTAACACTACATGTGTTGTTTATCAAATATAATTTAAATAATTTTCTTTTTCGTCCCTTTTCGCCATATCTTTTGTATAATTTGTTTTGTAGGTCCATAGGATTAATCTAATCAAGTACTGTTTTCTCTTCAAAATATAAAATTTTCAATCTTCAGAAGACTTATCTTGAGCACAATTTATTATCAAAAAATGGATTTCAAAGTGTTTAAATTTCATAGCTTTTTACAAGCGATAATAATGTTAGATGTTTACATAAGATATTTAATTAAATATTTTCATAATATTCGTGATATTGTTATTTTTGTTATATTAAACAAAAAGGCATGTAGGCATGGCATGGCATAGCATTTTCAATTAAATTTTACGATTATTACTAGCAACCTGCCGGCTTCGCACGGGTAGAACGAAATCTTTACAAATTATACACCTAAACCTTCCTCATGAATCACTGTCTATTGGTGAAAACTGCATGAAAATCCGTTCAGTAGTTTTTGAGCTTTTACGAACAGACAGAAAAACAGACAGCCGCGGCGGGGACACTTTGTTTTATAATATGTAGTGAAGTTCTAATTTAACTTATTTACTGTTGTTTATACGAAGAAGGTGGTAAACAAGCCCAGTGATGGCAGGATACTGGACAGGAGCCTATGGTCGCTTGTAATGCCAGAAATATTACTCATCCATTGGCGATCGTTCATACAAGGAGACACTGTGATGACAACATGAGGGACAAAAATTATAATTGATGAACAGCAAAACAACTTCATAAAGACCCTAAAAACCCTGCACACCACAAGAACGCTTATTTAACTAACTCTTATTAGCACGCGACTTCGTCTACTCTATTTTTTTTTCTTATGGTGTAGTTGGCAAACGAGCTGACGAATCGCCTGATGGTAAGTGATTACCGCCGCCCATGGACACCCGCAACACCAGAGGAGTCATAAGTGCGTTGCCGGCCTTTTAAATTTGCCCCTCTCCCCCCAGAAAAGGAGAGGGGGTGGGTTGGGCTTCCGGCACCTTCACTCACTCGACGAAACAACGCAAGCGCTATTTCATGTTGGTTTTCTGTGAGGCTGTGGTATAACATGCATCGCATCTTTTATTCAATTAAACAGAATAAGATGCAACGTGGCTTAGATTTTAAGTTGATTTTAACCTTTCAGATCATGGAATGCTAGATATAACTAAAATTATTGTGTCTGGCCGCCGGTGTGCCACTGCGACTCAATTATAAATAATTGGATTACCTACCTATTATTTATTATAAAGTCGTTGCCACCACTAAATTGTAAAAATCGCATCAAAATCCGTTTAGTAGTTTTACGTCCTGCCGAAATAGACAGACAAATATACGGAGAGACATACAAAAAAGAAAAAGAACTATTGTTTTAGGTTTGAAATAAAAATAATATAATATCAGTCCTTAATATTGTCTTCTGTTTACGCGAATGTTATTCATTAAAATTAAAATCGTTTATACGGCTTTTATCGCGTTGTTTATTTAACACTTTATTACATAATTTAGAAACTATTATACTACTACTAATATTGAACTTTACTAATTTTTAAGCTAGTAAAATTATTAAAACTTTTATAGGTTTAAACTTTCCCCGACGTTTCGGTTGCTATTCAGCAGCCTTAAATATCATGCTAATAAAATAATATATTATAATTTTATTAGCATGATAATTTTATTAGCTTAAAAATGAGTAAAGTTCAATAGTAGTAGTGCAACAATTTTAAAATTATGTAATACAGTATTAAATAAACAACGCGATAAAATCTATAT
Organism: Catocala nupta; assembly: GCA_963675205.1. Classification (NCBI taxonomy): domain Eukaryota; kingdom Metazoa; phylum Arthropoda; class Insecta; order Lepidoptera; family Erebidae; genus Catocala; species Catocala nupta. The sequence continues at coordinate 7,938,741 of OY776102.1, forward strand.
AAGTGAGTTTAATTTCAAAAAATGATATCCCTCCTATTCATAAACTGTCAAAATTGGCACGGGTCTTATCTGAACATGAAATGAGTAAGGCCATAGTTCATTACGTTGCCCCAGTGTAGGTGACTTCATACATCTTCGAGAACCTAATGTAGAACTCTGAGACGTGCAGATATCCTCACAATGTTCACCTTCATGGTTAGAGCGAGCGATAATTAAGTTAACCTACTAAATAGTCGATCTAAATAAATTTTCAAAACTATCTCCATTGTTACAGTTTTATGAAATATAATCATCTTTACGATAATTATATTCTTTCATCATCACCACAACATCTAAATAAAACACTAACTTTTAATTTTTCAACAATTCTATAAAAAGCTTTGTAGCCTTTTATAGAATAGTATCGTGATAAAAGGCTACAATACTTTAAAAGGCTTCAATATATAGGTACAAGTGCTTTCCTAGTAATAAGGATTGAATTTTATCATCCGCTTTTCGCTCGCATTTAACTTTCAGAGGTGCAAACGTATACCCGTTTGCTCCTGCAACCCTTTAAACACGAATGTTCTTAATGAGTCGGGAACGCTTTCTGTGGAACGATTTCGGCGAGTGATGGAGATGTTTTTGCGCCTTATTTTACACCTCACGGGCCAATTTATGTTTGAGATTAATGGCACACGCGGTGAAATGCGGTCTCGTTATCTGCGGCCAAATGTGCTCGTGAGCTCGAAATATAATGTCTAACCTGAACATCAATTTTATACGCAGAAATAACGCCGTGATGACTCGGAACGCGGTGAATAATGAGGTTGATTTTTATAAAGAAAATAATAAATTACGACGTACAGCCTGTTCTTCTCGACTTATAAAATGTGAAGTTGCTTAAGAGCTTGGTTTGTGCGGCATGTCGCAGAAAGGTGTGGTCGTATATAGGGGTGTAATTCTATAAATGCGAATGTGAGGTTGTTCGTTTCTGTGTTACGCTTTCACGCCTTATCTACAAAACAAAAGGAAAAGGACATTGGGTACCTTTCACCCAGAAAAGAAGGGCGTAACCTAATAACAAGTTATGGCAGAGTATAGATGTTTAACGATTATTTCATGGCATAAGTTTGCTTTTATGTTTGAATGCGATCGTTAAATTTCGATCGTCATTTATTTTTCTTTCCTTCTACTTCTCTCTCTCTGTTGTCTATACCCCAACGGTCTAATGAACAATTCACACAACCAAGAAATCACCCATCCAGCAATCCAGATGTCAATGCATCCATACTTATTACTTCATGCATAGAAAACGCAACATGTAACCATAACCAGGTTTCCATTCCGAATCCATAGAAATATAATTTATAAAACACTAGATTTTGCCTGCGGCTTCGCGAGCGATAATCTGGATTCTGTCATAAAGTTTGAACAGTACTTTCTTCTTCTTCTTATTATTTTATAGTCAGTTGCACTCACTGATCGGTAAAAGATTAGCGAGGTTAAGCAACGTTGCGTGCAGCATTTCATCTGAGCGTCTCCGTGTTTTGGAGTGCACGTAAAAAGTCGGTCCCGGTTCTTGCCAAATTAACAGCAGTCGTTAAGCCATGTCAGAGGCCTACGGGCGGCTTGAACAACTCTTGACAACAGATTGGCCACTAACCAAACGAAAAAAAAAAGCAAAGAAAGAGAAGAAAGGAACTTTCTATTTTGTACTTCTGACAACGTGTATGCGATATTCCATGATAAGCGCGACCGACGGTAGTCCTGAAAGCATAACAAACAAATAAACCCAGTTTTGCATTTCCGATATTAAGTAAGGGTGGTTTTATACTAGTCTTAACCTATTCATCACATTCGTAATATCCTTTTAATATGACCACCATTTTCTCTTACACGCTGTATATGTCAATAGGCCAAAACATCGACGTTTGGTATTATTATACGTCCATGTAATCACGTTCTAAAAAGTTTTTGCTTAAATTACACAAAATGTGGGATCCTGCGTCAATATCAAATGTAGGCGACGGCCGTCTCTTTTGTAATAATCTTCAAACTAGAAACAACGCGACACAATATTGACGATACCCGCGACAAATAGTTTTACGAGTTGTGAAAGAAAATAAAGTGAGATATAGCGCAGCTGGTGTGGTGTTCTCCGTAAACAAACCTTCGCCCTTGAAGGGAAAGAATGCGTCTTGTGTTGCCATATTGAAATTATATACACTTGTGATCTTAGAACATGTACTTGTCACTACATCCTAACTAATATTATAAATGTGAATGTGAGTTTGTTTGTTTGTTACGCTATCACGCCTTAACTCATTATCATAAAATTTCGCATACACGTTGTCAACAATACAGAAAAGGACAAACGATACCTTTCATCATGACAGCTTATCTGTCACAAAAAATGAGGCTTTACATTTAACTGAGGTAATTGAATCATTACATAGTAAAGTAGGGTGTAACTTTATTCTTTGCGCTTTACCTTATTCCTATTCATTAACACAGGAACAGAATAGATATATTCAAAATCTGAATTTATTATTTTATAACAGTACATGTTATACAAATTATACAAAATTCTTTGACACTAATAAGTTTATTAGTAGATTTTTATTGACTAAAGATACAATGTATCTTTCATATTTTTATAAAAAACAACTTGCTAAGTTATTAGCATTTAATATATTATTATTTAGAGACACAGGTACCAGTACGGTAGTGAAGATTTTAGATCATAGTAGTAATATTACTACTAATTCCTATATTGATACTTCTATTAGTTTAAACTATTAGATGAGACAAAGGATAGGCAGTCACATAGTATTAGACTTATTCACCAGAATATTCAGGGTCTATCCGGCAAGGAGTTAGAATTAGATTTATTTTTTAAAGAACATGACATCCAAATATGTTGCTTAACAGAACATTGGTTAAGAAGTAGTCAACTAATATTTAATAATGAACATTATACCGTTGTAAGTGCGTTTGTAAGAAGGAATTCTATACATGGTGGCTCTCTAATATATGTATGTAATAATCTTAAATTTAAGGAAAGAAATGATATAGTAAATCTTTCTATCGAGCGCACTGTTGAATTATCTTGTGTGGAGCTGGAGCAACATGTCATACTTTGCGTGTACCGACCACCGCAGAGTGACTTTAGTGTATTCGAAACAGTAATGGAGGATATTTTAAAACGCTTAAGTTATGGTAATAGGCATATAGTAGTATGTGGTGATTTTAATATTAATTTACTTCAGCGATCAGTTCTTTCTGTAAGACTTATTAGTTTATTTAGATCATTTAATTTAAATAATTTATTTTTCGAACCAACCAGAATTACATCACACTCTGCTACGTGCTTAGACAATATATTTTGCGAATGCCAATTTCTAAATAGGGCCATATTGAGTGATTTGACATCCGACCACTGTGGGCAAAAGGTTGTATTTCCTATAAATACAATTAAAAAAGAAACTATCATCACATGTAGACCAATGACATCTAATCGCATAAAGGAATTTAAGAATAACATTAATGCCAAGGTTGTCAATATGGACCTAGATTGCAATAGTCCAGACGAACTATACGAGTCTTTGCTTAACGTCATTACACTGGAATATAACAAAATTTTTAAAATGAAGATATTTTACAAAAAATTAAAAGTTAAGTTTTGTGATTGGGCAACACCTGGGATATATACAAGTAGAGCTAAGTTATATGAATTATATGGAATAAAAAAATATAATTTTGATCCAAATTTTATTAAATATGTTAGAAATTATTCAAAATTATTTAAAAAGGCTTGTGCTACAGCCAAGTCCCTTTATTTAAAAAACAAAATTCGAAATGCCGACGATAAAATTAAAACTACTTGGAATATTATTAATAATGAAACTGGACGCACCAAGCAGCGTGATAATACTATTAAACTTAATGTAAATAATAAGATAATTTCAAATAACTTGCAAGTAGCTGAAACATTTAATAACTACTTTGCAAAGATACCTGTTAATACAACTAGTTCCTTAAGGTCTTGCCCAGTAAAAGCAGAATCCTTGGTTAGGGATAGCGTGGTGGAGTGTAAAGTCCTGTTTAGTTTTAAATATGTACATCCGCATGACATAATAAAAGTATTTAAGTCACTTAATTCAAAAAAATCAGCTGACTTGTGGGGTATTTCTATGAAATTAATTACAAGTATTATTGATAACGTAGCGCCACACCTAGCTGCAATATTCAACGGATGCATTGATGTGGGCATTTTTCCAAATTTAATGAAATGTAGCAAAATAATACCATTATTTGAAAATGGATGTACAAGTGATCCATGTAATTTCAGACCGATTTCTATATTACCTGCTATAAGTAAAATATTTGAGAAAATTATATTACAGCAATTAGAGAGCCACTTTAACGTAAACAACTTATTTCATACTCAACAATATGGTTTTAGAAAGGGTCGATCTACAATAGATGCGGGTGTTACACTTTTAAAACATATTTTTGCTGCTTGGGAAAATTCGCAAGATGCCATTGGCGTATTCTGTGATCTCTCAAAAGCCTTTGACTGCGTTGAACATCAAACGTTATTGCGAAAGCTCAGGCATTATGGAATTCGAAATGCTGCACTCGACCTCGTTGGTTCTTACCTAAGCGATAGATTACAACACGTTGAAATCAACGGAAGTAGATCTTCTGGATTACCAGTCGCGATGGGCGTGCCACAGGGCTCAATTTTAGGACCCTTTCTGTTTCTAGCGTACGTGAATGATTTGCCGTTCTTCGTACAGAATTTGTGCGACATTGTATTATTTGCTGATGACACATCACTTATTTTTAAAGTAGACCGTAAGACACCAAATTTACAGGGTGTTAATTCTTCACTCGCGCAAGTCCTGGACTGGTTCACGGCGAATAATTTACTACTCAATTCAAAAAAAACAAAATGTATTAAGTTTACATTGCCTAATATAAAGAGTCCTAGCATAAACGTTAATTTAAATAATGAAACAGTAACATTTGTACAATCCACAGTTTTCTTAGGCATTACTTTAGATGATAAAGTTCAGTGGGGCGCTCAAATATCGTGTCTTGCAGGGAGACTTAGTTCAGCAGCATTCGCGGTTAGGAAAGTAAGACAGCTTACTGATATAGATACTGCGAGACTAGTATATTTTAGTTATTTTCACAGCGTTATGTCCTATGGCATACTATTGTGGGGTAAGGCAGCTGATATTGAAACAATTTTCATTCTTCAAAAGCGTGCAGTACGTAGCATTTATAATTTAGGCCCACGAGTTTCCCTGAAAGAGCGTTTTAAAGAAATTGGTATACTTACTGTTGCGTCGCAATATATATTTACGAATATTATGTTTATAAAACATAATATTCACTTATATAATAAGAATAGTGATATTCACAACTTAAACACTAGAAATAAGCATAAGTTGGTAGGTCCGTATCATCGTTTACATAAAGTTCACAATTCATTTGCGGGACTCAGTATACGCTTTTTTAATAAACTACCGATTGATATTATAAATTTACCTTTACTAAAATTTAAAAGTGCTGTTAAAAGTCAGCTTATCCGGAAGGGCTATTATTCAATCAATGATTACTTAAATGATAAAAACTCATGGAACTAGTTGCTTGTTTCATACAGGATTCAAACAATGTATGTATTATATAAGTCAATTTAGTTATGTGAAGGTACTTCGTGTTTATTTGGTGGTGTTAAAGTATCTTTCTTTTCTTTTAAACAAACTTTATAAGTATTAACGTAAATTTTGTTTTAACTACATTTAGTCACGAACTACCTTTTCATGTCACAAAGTGTAAGTGTATGCGTCCTCATGCCATACTACTGTCTATTACAAATGGCTACGTACTGATAAATATGATTTCAAATCTCAAATGCTTTTTACATAATATTACCAACTTTTCTTTATTTTAGAATTTAGTTTTATATGGACAGTGACATATGGCATAATGACTGCAACACCTGGTACATAAATGAGTTGTAAAATACTGAAATTATAAGTTGATGGCGATTTAAAAGAGTGGCCTTGAGTTTCTTGCAGGTATCTTCTCATAGGCTCAACCTTTTGCCTGAACCTTGCAACTAACATAAATGTAAATTCAGTAAATATAATAAACTCACTAACCCATTTGACGTTCATAAGTGTTACTTTGTGACCTAAGTGAATAAATTATTTTTGACTTTGACTTTGACTTTGATCCAGAAATAATACCTACTGTTCCCAAGGGATAACAATTTATTAACAAAATCAACATTGACGCGAGCGAAGTCGCATGCATTAAGTAAAAGAGTTTTCATTAGCAAATATTATGGCTGCAGTTCAAGTTTATAGTATCGATATAGAAAATATTTTGACAAAATTTTATTTAAATATTTGTTGATAATGGTACCAATTCTGTTGTCACAAAATTTTCTTATCTATGATAAAAATCTCTAAAATTTAGTTTAGTCCTGTCAAACGACATTTCGTATTCTGAAATCGCTAAAAGTGAAAGGACTAAACTAAATTTTAGAGATTTTTAGCTAAGATAAGAGAATTTTGTGACAACAGAATTGGCACCATTGCAATATTTTATGCTTAAACTTTACCATATTTTTTAAAAGGATAACTGCCGCACCTGTGATAATTCATGCGTCGTGGAAGACTTTAGATATAACAAGATTCCCACGTCGCAGGAATATACATTAATTTAAACAATGGACACACGGAATGGAGGGAAGGAGATATAGGATAAAGGTATTTTTTTTATCCTGAAGGGCTTAGAATTTTGAAGATGCTTTAAATTTGCTCCATCCCCATACTTACTATGATAATAGGATTAACTAATTTACCTATTTCGATAATCAGTTAAAACGCTTATATTAATAAAAACCCCTTAGAAAGACAAGAAAATAATAAATCGATCTGATCAAATGTGAATCAATTTACTTGACGAATAGTGCAATTACCGAAATTGCTTCAATTATAATTATCAGCGTCGCAGCAAATAGGATTTGGTACGGAAATATAATTCGTGTGTGGTTTGGATTGATTATTCTAAGACCCCTTTGAAGCTCAGTACCAGAGCAGTTCAAAAAGAACTAAAAAGCTGCCTCGTAGTCGAGTTTTTAGGACAGTATTTTGGAAAACTGAATTAATTGGCAAAACTCTGCAACAGTATTTCTAGTTGCGGTTCGGTTGCGCACTCGAGTCGATTTTATACATACATTGAATGTCGACAGAATATCAGATTACGAAACAAAGTGTGTAAAATACTCTCCAATATAAACCCATCACTGTCACCACTTCACAAGGGATCAGTTGCAGCTGCCAAAATATCGTTTGTGACATGTACAGGCTGTCTGAGGAATAAATCATTCTGGCAGTTTACTTTTACCAAAGTTAAAAGCAACTGGGATACCGAAGTCAAATGAATTCAGTCCGTGTAAAAGCACTAAAACTAACCGATTGGTTAGATTGAAATTCAATTCCAGTACAGTATGAAAAAGCGAGGATACGTGTGCCGGATGGATTCAACTGGTTGCTGATGTCGGATAGCAGGTGTTATACGGACTATTTTAAAGGTACTGGATGAATGAATTTATTGTCTATATTCAAGAGAAGATTAAGATGAACCACTAAACTCGATGTTAAAATTAAACCTATCAAACAATAAATTAAAATTTAAAAGCCCCCGACACAATACTCATTTGATTATATATACTATTGAAAATTGAAATTTGTGAAGAAATATGTAATTATGTGGTGGCGGCCATCTTTGATTTGAAATTTATCATAGTGTATAGTATTGTACTAGTCAAGCTCTTTCATTTGATACCCATATTGAGGGAGTTGTTAAAAATATGTCATCCGGCATTTTGTGGCGGCGGCCATCTTGGACCGATTTTCATCAAACATAACTAAGAACACTCCCGACTAATTCAACTTTCAAACAAAAAAAACAAAATTAAAATCGGTTCATCCGTTCGGGAGCTACGATGCCACAGACACACACACACACATACACATACACACACACACACACACAGACACGTCAAACTTATAACACCCCGTCGTTTTAGCGTCGGGGGTTAAAAAGTACCAACAAGGACAGGAGAGGTCTCGAGTTCGATCCCAAGGCGCACTCTGAATTTTCGAAGTTATGTGCCTTTTTAATAATTAATCATGGCTCGCTTTAAGGGTGAAAGTAAATGTCGTAAAAAAACCTGCATGTCTGAGTGTTGCTATATTGTTTTCGAAGTGTTGGACTTTGGACTACCCTACTTACACAAAAGAGGCCCGTGCCCAGCAGTGGGATAGTTTAATACCGGGCTGACATTATATTATATTATACCATCCATCGTAGATTTCTTCATTATCCGATCCATATCCAAAGGTGGAAAAATCATTAGGTGGGTCAGTCTCTCATTAGGATTGGCAAATCTCGATTATGGATACAAGACATCTGATAGTAAGTAGTTAAAGAAACAAAGGACACAGTTAGACCATATCCTGGATTAACAATGGATACATTTTCTCTCGGTATACATTTTCGTTGAAGAAGCTATGTTATAAACTATATCAACCTGTTTAAGTATCAACAAGGAAGCGATTCTGAACACAAGCAGCCTGGCACCGAATGAAGATATTTGAAACGTGTTAGAACAATAGCAGTCAAGATTATGGGTGCTAGAGTCAGCAGTTTCCAAACTTTAAAACAATTTGTGAGAAATCTTACTTTTGTTATTCAAAGAAATTTCACATTCCATATTCTAAGTGGCATTATTCGATCTGACCGAATATGCAATATTCAGTGTCTGGATGAAATGGCGTCTGTGGCGTCGGAGATATTTCCAATCGTGTCGTCTTAAGTGATGCGGTCATGTACTGAGCTACTCGAGTGAGTATGTCGAGGATAGTTCTTGGTGGTAAACCTTGATGAGAAGACGTTGCTAGAAACAAAAGACGCAATAGAGGATGGAATAACCTTTAAAATTCGAATAAATCAATAAAGGTCGTGATAATATTTGGTTGAAAAAGATGTAGTATAAAACTTTTGAAAATGGCTGTTATCGTATTGGTTCTATCTACAACTGTTTAATACAAAGCACTGCTTTTAAAAAGAGTGAAAAGTTTCGACTCCATTTTAACAATCGAATGATATAAATTTCGCATTCATGCTTGTAAATGTAAAGCTCTATTTAGTAACTTTAACTAATTTACTCATAAAATTTCCTTTTGAATTCCTAATGAAACTTTATTTTTACCAATTATTATAAAATTCATGAACTAGGCCATTGATTTTACATTCAAATACTAAAACTGTTGACAAGCAAGAAAATTTGAGAGTAAAATTTGCATCAAAGAGCGACGTCAATATAGCAACGGTCGTGAATTGTACGAGATTTATCGTGGCGCCTGCTTCTCCGGTGTACATTAGGTGCATCACTGAAGTGCAATCTCTAAATGGAACGACCGTACGACCGTTCTAGTTGGCGCTCGGTACAATATCAACCGACAATTTACCTCGTATTCCTACTATTCGTAACAGAGAACAGCTTGTGTCCCTGGAATACAAATTTCAGTGACGTTTTGGAAGCTATTTTTGAATCTCTGTGGCGTAAATATGTAGGGTAAAGGTCATAATATGTATACGTAAATAAAATACAGAATGTGTGAAAGAATATGCTATCTCGAGTAGGTTTTCAAATGTGATGATTTGTACCTATTTTTGGCAACTTTGTATAAAAGTCAAGTAGGAGGACATTGTTGTCCGAGATAGCGCTGACGTTATTGTGTTTATTTCATTTAATTATTTATTACAATAGAATTAATAAGAGTTACTTACATACGTAAGTACTACCATGGTTTTTGTACACAATAGAATACAAATATCTGCGCAAATAGGTTTAAGTGGTTGCTTTGCCAGTTATTGATTAGAATCTTATACAGGATAAAAAATGTGTAATATATGTACTAGTTATCTTTTATTTGAAATGATAAATAAGTAAACATATATGTAAATTTGAAAGTGCTTTAGGATATCAAAATAAAACAAATTTCAGATAGTAACTGATGACTGACAGTAATGACACAATATATTTTTTATCGAGCACAACACTCAATTTAAACAATTTGTATGCATACAATACCGGTAAACAAAACAAAGTTAAAAGCTAAAATAATATTCGTCTGAAACGCGGGCTCTAGTGTCGTGTGAATCTAGTTACAGTTCTTGTAATACTTGAAAAGCGATCGGTTCGTATTGATGCCGGCACAATTTCTTGCGATTGTATTAAACTGTTAAAACTTTAAGGTCCCTACTGGCGCTGCCAGAACTTTGCCCGTCTTGTTCCGTTTTTACTACTGCTAACTTGTACAAGTAGTTTTTCATTGAAACCTATATTCGAAAAGTCTTTAAACTAGATTTGTTTAATAACTATTAAGGAGCAATTTTGTTGTAAGAAGTTATCAAATTGAAATTTAAGATATAAGAAGTAGAATGTTATTTTTTAGCGGAGTGAGAGCAGAAAATGTAATATGACTTTTATATTATCCAAAGCCTAGAATTTTATTACTTCTGTAGACTAGTTTAGGCTTTGAGATGTTGTTGTTAATTATATATATAAGCGATAGTCTAACGGTAAAACTAGTTGGACTCCATGCTGAGCTTTGAAATTCGCTACTAAGGTAATACGTCTAGGACATCGAAAAGTTAGATATGCGTATCTAACTTTCGATGTTATAGACGTATTAAATAGTTAATTAAAGTTCGTTTTGATGGTCGAAGAAAAACATCTTGGAGAATCCTGCATATCTACGTTTCCATAATGTTCTCGAAGACGTGAGAAGTCTGTTAACTAACACTAGACCAGTGTGGTAATCTATAGTCGAATCCTTTACACACTGCGAATATGCCCGCGCCCAGTAGTCGGGAAGTTTATAAATAGAGCTGATATCATAATATATGTATTACTAAATCCTGTTTCATAGAGGAGCATGATGAGATTACAGATTACCAGTTGCTACGATCCTGGCGCATTGTTCTTGTTATCTATTCACTCTTATTACATGTCTCTAAAAATTAAAATAGATCACTATGCCATAATGTCGCTTTTGTACTTATGTACCTGTTTTAAATAGAGATACGAATTATATTATTTAGTAATTAGTCCTACTAATATTATAAATGAAAGACGTTTGTTATTCAATCGCGCGTAAATCTGGATTAGATGAAATTTGGCAAAGAGATATGCGAAGTGTAAAAACATTTTCACTGTTTGGTACTGCAGGCCCAACCATAACACCTTTGAGAGCAGTTGAACCCCGAAAGTATTTGCATTTGTGGAATATGGAGTCTAATGCTGAAGAGGTTAGTAATTATTTGCGTAAGCTATGTACTTCTGGTTCATGCACGGTACAAGAACTTATCTCTAGGGGTAGCTACAAATCTTATAAAATTGGAGTTCCGACTGCTGCTTACGACTTGTGTTTCTCAACTGACGTCTGGCCGGTCAACGCGAGGATCAAAGCTTGGATACCGTATCAAAGACCCGCTAACTCCACAAAGACTACAGTACCTACCACACATAACAACCAGCCCTTTCGCGGTTCTACAAGAGCGTAACAGGAAAACTGTTAGTTTAAATATCTTATACCAAAACGTACGTGGCTTAAAAACTAAATTAAAAACGTGGCGCAATAACTTAGCAGCGTCGGTATACAACATTGCGGCGGTTACCGAGACGTTCCTTGATAGCTCCATTGAGGATTCTGAACTCGAATGCGGAGACTGGAGTATTCTAAGGCGGGATAGAAGTACACCATGCGGTGGCGTCGCGCTTGCCGCGCGGGCGCCCATTGTTCTGCGCAGGCAGCGTGAGCTCGAAACCGACACCGGTGAGGATCTCTGGTCATCCGTCTCATGAAATGGTCGTCAGTGTTATATGTGTGTTGTATACATTAAGCCAAGTGCAACAGATAGTGACTACATGCAATGGTTTTGTAAAGTTGAGAGTTTTGTATATACTTTTAAGGCGCCTATTATAATTTTCGGTGATTTAAATTTAAATAGTGCATTCACGAATGTCAGCAATTATTATTGCTATTTTTTGTCCTACTGTAACCTGTCTGAAACAAATATGATACAGAATGTACATGGAGGCATGTTAGATGTCGTTCTGGTCCGGAAAAGTGATGAGATGTGTAAAGTTCGTGTGTTAGCTACAGATGGAATAGTTCCCCCCGACGCCTACCATCCTCTGTTGGACGTTGAGGTAAGAATCGACACAACTCATCGATCTGATCATCTGCAGCCTAGTAATATAAGTCCAGCTAAAGACTGGAATTTTAATAAATGTGACTTCGAGAAGTTATATTCTTTGTTCTCAGAATGTTCTTGGGGGACGGTGTTAGAAGCTAGTAACGTTCTTGATGCTACTGCCGAATTATACAATATTGTTTATAGCATATTTAATGAGTGTATGCCTAAAAAAATACGTAAAAGCTCTGCAAATTGTCGCTATCCCGTGTGGTTTTCCAGGGACATAATTTGTGACATTAAATATAAGGCCAAGTTACACTCGTCGTGGAAACGTACTCAAAGCAAAGAGTCTTATAAATCGTTTTCAGAACTTAGAGCTGACCTTAAATTACGTGTAGCGGCAGCCTATGCATCATATATTGGCTCCATTGAAGGCAGCATTCGGTTTAACCCTCGTCAGTTCTGGCGTCATATCTCAAGTTTACGTACCAAAGGAGGATTTGAACCCACCATCTCTTACAATGGTTCAACTTTTTCTGCTGTAGGGGCTGCTCAAGCTTTTGCTAACTTCTTCGCTGGCGTGTTTTTGCCAGATATCCCGGTGCTTGATACCAATTTAATAAACACACAGGATACTAAATACAACAGTAACTATGTGAATATTTACCAAATCACACCTAGTGATGTCACCTGGGCTATAAATAAATTGAAACTGGGTAGTTCTGCTGGTCCTGATGGTATCCCGTCAACAGTTATTAAGCATTCTAATAAGATCTTTTGTATTCCCTTGTGCCACATTTTTTACCTGGCATTAAAATCTGGACACTACCCACCCCAGTGGAAATTGTCAAGGGTAACCCCGATACCAAAGAGCTCTGACAAGTCTAAAGTAGAGGAATATAGACCGATTGCTGTCTTGTCAACTCCTGCAAAGGTGTTTGAAATAATAATCCACAAATACGTACTTGCACAAGTGGACAAACTTCTTTGTAACGAACAGCACGGTTTTAGACCAAAGCGCTCAGTGGATTCCAATTTACTAACCTTAGTAGATTATTTGTCCACTGTATTGGACGGGGGTTCACAAGTAAACGTGCTGTATTTTGACTTCCGGAGGGCGTTTGATAGAGTCAATAATGACATACTACTGGCCAAACTTAGCGCTATCGGTTTTGCTCCTGGACTACTCCAGCTACTTGCTGACTACCTCTGCGATAGACAGCAGTTTGTCAGACTTGGTGTTTATGAGTCTAAGCCCTATCACACGCGCTCTGGTGTGAGTCAGGGATCCATACTTGGACCCCTGTTGTTCTTGCTCATGATCAATGATCTTCCTTCAGTTCTGCAGCACACCCGTTGCTTAATGTATGCCGACGACCTTAAAGTTTATATGGAGGTTAGGTCTGAAACTGACTGTTTAGCTATACAGCATGATATCGATTCTTTATATCAGTGGAGCCACACGAACAAGATGGATTTTAACCCCACTAAATGCTATGTTGTAAGTTTCGGTCGTGTGCGACACCCAATTGAACACGACTACAAGATACTTGGTCAGAGAATAAATCGGTCAACCACCATTAAGGATTTGGGTGTCACTTTTGACCGTAAATTAACATTACACGATCATGTAACTGCACTAGCAAAAGAATCTTTTAGACGTTTAGGTTTCATACTGAGGAATTCCCATGACTTTAGTAGCTATCCAGTTATAAAATTGATTTATGGTGCTTTGGTTCGCTGCAAACTAGAGAGTGCTGGGTGTGTGTGGAACCCACGTGAAAAAAAGTACATTCTTCTGCTTGAGAAAGTACAAAAGGCTTTCCTTAGGTACCTATACATGCGTATCCATGGATACTATCCACTTATGTACCCTACACACTTTCTTCTGGGTAGCCTATGCTATAACTCCTTAGAGGTAAGGCGTGAGATGAACCAACTCACAGTAATGTGTAAAATCTTCAGAGGTAAGATTGATGCACCGGATCTTCATGATGAGTTGTGTCGATTATATGTCCCTAATAATTACCGCCGTAACCGGAAACATGTTTTGTTCGCCGTACCGTCATGTCGCACTGTGGCTCGTGCAAAGTCACCCATACCGCGCACCCAGTCTGCTCTCAACACTCTCCTTAGTGCCAATCCGGACTGTGACTTGTTTGCGGACGGATGGCATGTAATTATGTTGGTTTGTTTGCGATTCTGTGAAAGGAATCGCATACACACTAACTAAACTTATTTTTGTGTATTGATTGTGTTTCGTGTATTGTGTTTTGTTTATACATTATGATTGTTAGTTCTTTTTTTTTTCTGTGTATATTTTAATTTTGTTGAATTTATTTGTGTGTTCCATTTAATTATTGTTTTTTCCTCTTTGTTGTTATTTATGTGTGTGTTACCAACTACGGTTTTGTGTTAATTAATGTAATTGGTGTTATACCGTTTTAATTAATTAATTAAATAAATAAGCATTTTATTTCAATGATGCGTTCCCGTGACATTCACACAGTCAAAACTTTGGGCAGAAACTATCGTTCGATAAAATGTATTTAGTCGATTTATTTAACAAGCATCAGGATAGGCACTTACAACGACGAGCGTGCAATATAAAAGCGATGTGACTAAATGATGTCAAAAATGTACTTGTGTCAGGATCGAAACAAGTACCGGATATCCGTCATCTCAGCCTAACCTTTATATGTTTTACGGTAACTTGTTGAGCGGTGGTGAATAATGTAAGTCATGCCAAAATGGAAGGTGTTTTTTATGAACACCCGAGCGTTCAGCCCTCACTCAAGAACTAAGACTATAATGTTATTGGGTTTTCTGTTAAGAAATTCTCAGTAGAAGTATAGAGTCTGGCACTTGATCTAGTAAAAGTCTTTAAGCTCGCCCTCTATTATAAGGGATCTTAAACTACAGCTGAAGGAATGTCGGCGTAATACACGTCTATCCTATGTTTGTATATCTAAAAGATGATAAAGTCATTATCTTCTTCTTTAATTGAACGCGTAGCTCTTTTCGGTGGAGCGATCGCTGCATACGACAGTCTTGTGCTTTAATTTTAACCTCTTGATACGACTCGACTGCCACTTCTCTTTCACTTGTTGGACAGAGGTACATTTCGGTCTTCTTATTATCATCTACTCCTAATATTTTAATGGTATGATTTATATATTCGAATTTTTGGTGCTTAAAATAATGCTGAATTCAAGGGTTTTGGTTTTAAGTCATTACTATCAGTGCGACAAACTAGCATGTTGTATGTAAGACAAAAATTGTACTATACACTAAGATAACTTTAGCATCTTACCATATGATATATGCGACTAGCTTTTTCCGGCGCCTGACACCGTTTAAGCGTGATTTCATTATGATCGGTCGAGTACTTGAGGCGTGAAAGCATTACAAACAAACAAACTCACATACGAATTTATAATAATAATATACTTTATTTCTCTCATCACAAAGGTTCACGTACAAGTGCATCTTACAGTAGATAAACAATACATAGGTATAGATATAAGGATCCTTTGTGAGAGACTGGAGTCCGTACTAGGGAGACCCCTGTGTGACGGATCACCAGGCCTCCACCCGGGACTGGTAGATGTATTTGCCTATTAAATAACATATTGGGTATAGATTTGTACAAGACATTTACGAGACTATTGAATGAATTAATTAGAACAAGATAAAGCAAAACTAGATCAAATATGAAGAAATTTAAAAACTATAAATTAACAAAAACAAAAAAATAATAAAGTAAAATAAAAAAAAATAAAGCAATATAACATGTATGTGCGATTTTAAGAGGAGTGTGTGTTTTGGTGTGTTTGTGTGTTTTGGTGTGTGTGTGTGTGTGTGTTTGTGTGTGTGTGTGTGTGTGTGTGTGTGTGTGCGTGTGTGCGTGTGTGTGTGTGTGTGGGTGTGTGTGCGCGTGCGCGTGTGAGTGTGCGTGTTCTCGTGCGCGGGTGCGCGTGCGTGCGTGTTTGAATAGTTCTGGCAAGTCATTATATAGAGACGTTGAGTAATGGTTCGGTAGTATAGTAAGTCAATTAAACAAATTTATTTTAAATTTATCCTTAGCCTTAGAATATATGGACAGTAGTTTATTAGCTTTATTATATAGAGAGCCTCCAAGGTAACTAAATTGACGTTGAGAGAAGGTTGTGCAGACTCTGGCTTTAGTACAAACTGCGTGTTTTCGTCTTTTATCATTGACATTTAATAATATTGGTTAGGATGTATTATTAACTAGCCTTACTTTTTCTCTAGTTGGCTACAAAATAACTGCGTATTACGTTTTGTAGGCTATGCAGTAAAAATTCATCAGTGCCATTAAATTATGTATCTCCGCGGGCCCGCTTCCGCTCGCCGCATAAGCGAGATCGCACCAAATTGTTTTCAGCGTTCCCTGAATAAGGCATGCCTCTGTGGTGAACGTAACATCCGGTTATATGCGGAAGATGAATAATTTGGCGCGGCTATTAAAAAATAAGGCAAAGTCTCGAATTTGTCCCGGATTAAGGAGCATCAGCCGCTTTTCTAGAGCAAATAACTCATCCGCCCAGCAACGCTCAAATTTCCGTGTACTCTGTCTTTTTAATTTTAAAGCAGCTTCTGCAAAACATTCCTATAACGTCGTTTGTTAGTCCCCGACTGACAAACATTGAAACAATGAACCCAAAAACGGACTAACTATTTGTGGCTAACAAATACTTTTGTTCCGCGTGTGATCGATCCTGCAACACTTTATGTTCAGCAAGGTAACAACTAAGTTATGTAGTAAATCTATAAAGAAGCCGCTGGAAAATTTACTCATCGCACAGTTCAAACCTAAGAGGAAAATTGCTATAAACTAAGCGTTCTGAATTCTGTAAAATAATATTCAAAATGCCTTACTTATCTATTATGGCAGGGTTTACATAATTAGCCCTTTAGTGGTGTTATACTTTAAAATTAAATACTTTTGCTAAACCTGAATGCATTTTCAGGTATGAGTTTATATCACCGTCCAATAAGTTTTTACTACATTGACGTGCACATTTTTAATAGTTCTACTATGTTTAAAACACACAGTACATAGTAAAAAATAAATACACAAACACGTTATTAATCTCTGCATGGTTGGGACAATAGGTTAAGTGGTCGCCTCGCCAATGCTACGCCAAGTTTTGTGGGTTCGAATTCTAAACGGGACAAAAATTGTTGTTCTGTGTCTGGATGTTCTTTTTGTACGTTGTTTGAATATTTGTAAAGACCCCGCGACAGGAATTGTTCCTAGTGCGGGAGATGTCTATTTAAAAAGAAAACGAAAGCAAAATTCACCCTTAAAGAGGTGAAATGTGTTTTAGATAACAATAACGGATCTTTCATCGCAGTAAATATACGCGCCGGGTATGCTGCGAGAGTTCTAGGTAGTATATAAAAAAGTAAAAATGACGCAACTGGCAATTGTTAATTGTATTTCTTTAGTGCTGGAACATGTATTCCTTTTCTGATTTTTTTATTTATATTTTCTTTTTAAGCTTATATTATCTCCAATCTCCCGACGTGTCAAAAATATTGAAACAGTTTTAGAATAAATATTTGAATTTTCAGTTAGAGCATAAAGTCCTGCAATTCGTCTGAATTGTGTACCGCAATGTATGGACTGGTATTACGCGTTATATAAACAGAGCTGGCAAACATGTGAATGAGATAACTCTGCCCAATACTTCGTGGATTTACATACGTGATGCTGTGCTATGCTGTTGACAAGGCTACATTTCTAGGTATGTCATAGTGATGTTTGGACATTTGTTCAAACTAGCTGAGCCTGTGATTACAGACTCGTGAATGTACGTTAGAGATGCTTTATTATTTATAAAAAATTGTCTCATTCGATAATCTTCAAAGAAATCTAAATGTTGAAGACTAACAAATATTCGAATCAATTAAATATGAACGTTAGCGATGAGTTATTGTCCATTAAAAATCATATATTTCGAATCTACAAGGAAATCTAAATGTTGGAGACTGTGATAAATATTAGAATGCAACTGATGATTCATGCAGTATGACGGGCACAGAGAGTACAGAAGAAATATTACAGAAGACCTAAAACTAGCAAGATATGAATTTTCAATGAATAGTAATAATATAGAATCAGCGGCATATAAACTGTCTCACTGCTGGGCACGTCCATCACTCTAATTTTTTCATTTGGGTGTAAGAAGGGTTAGGTTGTAGGCCACCACGCTGACCCAGTGTGGGTTGGCAGACGTCACTTTTTTTTGAAGAATATGATGAAGATTTCTTAGACATGGAAAGTTCTCCACAAAGTTTTTAAAGATATGCAAGGTTTGTCAACCTGCATTGGGCCAGTGCTGCAGTGTAGTGGATTATGACCTTACACTGACAAGAGGTCCGCTGAGCAGTGGGCAGAGATACACAGACATACAGGCCTGATTTTACTTATTATCAACCGATTTAAATGAAATAGACTCACTGATATAATAAGGAATTACATACACCTTAGTACTTATTAATCGCATGAAACAATACACACGACGTTGAACCAAGCTAATGATGTTCATTGCATTCGAATACAGGGGTGGACAATGCGGTTCCCTACTTTGCATGTTAAAGGATACAGCGCGCGTAGTGAATTGACGTTCATACGTGTTTTCAAATTAAACACTTTATACGGATTTTGTCGCGTTGTTTATTTTACTTTAAAACACTTTTATTACATAATTTTGATAACTCTAACACTACTATTATTGAACTTTACTATGCTATTTAATTTAATTAAAACTATTTATATTTAAGTTTACACTTTGCCCCGACGTTTCGGTTGCTTTACAGCAGCCATGTTCACTGGGAGATCCGTATAAAGTGTTTAAAATTCGCGTAAACATAAGACAATATTATGTTCATAAGTGTTACTTTGTGACAAATAATTTTCGACGTTGACTTTTTGAGTGGAATTGCATATCGCTATTACAAGCTTATCTTAAAAATGATTGAAAGGCATATTAAATTTGGCAATTTGATTAACGTACATGTACGTTAGTAGGTCGATGGATAAAATTAGATAAATACATGGTTGCAATTTTATTATGTAGGCACTAGCTTTTGCAAGCTGATCTATGCACATAAAACTTACTTATAAATAGATATATTCAATGATTAATAGGTAATGCACAACTACCCTTATTCATTCAACTCCGAGGTAATAACGCACCAAATTTTGATTTTGATCTCTATAAATAGAATTGTGAAAACCGCATTCAATTTTGATTCGATGCGGGTACAAATATACATACAGACAGAGAAAACTTTAAAAATAAATTGGTATGGCTTCCATAGCTTCTATAAAGACTCCTTACATTATTTTTCTTAAATAATTATTTCCTATGTAGATTGATCAATTACAATTTTAATATATTTATTAATAAAAAAATATTTTTTGTTACCTAGAGAATATTTAAAGGACCATTTATAAAAATATTGTCTTAAAATATTTCTTACGGCAATGTATTCATTACTTTGTTATTTCTTGTTCCATCGTTACATCAATCTTCTAGAGATTTAATTAAATGCGTAGAGTTAATTTATAAGGAGGCACGATTCTTAGCAATTTGAGCGTTTACGTACCACTTCGCTTTAAGTATTTTACAGATTCGATTCTTGCTTGTACGAAATAGGGAATTTTCTACAATGTAAAAATTTAAATAAGTTTTTATGGTTAAAATATATTTTATTAATAAAATATGCATATTGAATATAAACAAGAGTATTTAAAACTTGCGCTCAAATTTATTTATTTATTTAGATTTAAAAAATTATGAAAGCATTTAAACGCCTCCATTTTGACTTGCTTACTGTGACGTCAGCGTACTTACTCAATTATCTTACTGTTAAGTACAACATGTTTGCTGTGGTATTTAATCGACGATATTTTTAAACTTCGTAACATGGAAAACGAAAGAAATCCATTTTATCAGTACTAAATTTTATTTGACCGAAAATGAAGTTACCAAATTATATATTGTACGTTTACCTTATCGTGATAATTTACTGAATTAAGTATGTATAACTAAGATCTTTTTAGTTAAGATGAAACATACCAACGAGTTGTTAACTTGTTTCTAAAATCATATTAGTGTTACATACAGGGATAGTCGTTGACTTTATCATGTTAAAATTTCGAAGAAGAACGACCACACTGTTAATATTGTCAACAAAAAAATACGAATCTATTCAATTCATTCGGATATTTATATATAGAACGAACGGGAAAAGTAATAATCTAAGACTAGCTATTTGAATGTCACCACATTTTATCCATACGACAAATAACTTGAAGAATACAATGGAAGACACAAAACGTGATAGACTGCGTTTTCCTTTGAAATTCCTTCGACGTTCAATAGACCAAACAATCAGAGCACTCCTTTTTAAAACGTATTATACGGCCAATTGCTTCGAGCCGAGATTCTTCAAGCTCGGACAAAGAAAATGTAGAGCGAATTGATTGCGCTTTTCTTCGACGGTAGTCGAGCTTAAAGAATCAACACAACCTACAGTTGTGTAGTACTTTCTGCCAGAGAATGATTAGATAGAATTTACAATAGCTGTTATTCAATTGCCTTGTGGTTCAGTAGCGTTAGTACACAGTAGTGTTTTTTTAACGTGGGATAATGCTTCGACGCACACCTCTCCGCGGAAAAGGGAAGCGGAGAGGTTATGTCGGACTCAACCGTGAAACGATGGAACATCCTGGGTACTGCCGACTAAACCTACCTCGCTGTGCCAACTCGCTGCTATAGTGTTAGGACACTTAGCCTGTTTACTGATTGATCAGTTCCAAACTTAAAAACCGAGTACTAATAGTATAATTTAGGTTTTCTGTCAGAAATTTCTTGGATTCTATAACCAGGTATTCAGAAAAACAGCAATAACCTTATGGGAGGCTGTTGATCTGCCAAGCAGAGATTTGGAGTTCGAACCCAAGGGCCGCATCTCTGTTTTTTGTAAGTTAATATGCATATTAAATAGTAAATTATCGCTCGCTTTAACGGTGAAGGAAAACGTCTTGAGGAAACCTGCATATCGGAGAGTTCTCCATAAAAGTTCACGAAGGTACGTGAAGTCTGCCAACCCACTCTGGGCCAGCGTGGTGGACTATAGCATAACTCTTATCACACTGAGAAGAGGCCCGTGGTCTGCAGTGGGCCAGTTTAATACAAGGCTAATATTATTTTAACCAGGTCACGTAGTTATAAGTTCAGTTCCATTACGTGTGACTTTAACGTAGCTACTGAAATGTGTTCGAGCCCGTTTTCCAATTATTTACGTATTAAAAAGATAATTATCGCTCGCTTTAAGCGTGAAGAGACACGTCGTAGGCATATCTTCATGTCTGAATGCTTCATAGGTATACATAGATAGACATAATTTTTGTTTGTTTTGTCTAAAGAAGACGACTACTTACATGTCTAGAAACCATATTGTGTCGCGGGTGGCTATAAAAAAAATCAAACAAATAACGTCTAGACTTGAAACATTTTTGTTCATGGCATAGTGGCTGGGTTCAATATACAGATGAGCCAAAACTAATGTGACCCGAGATGTCTTTAAAAAAATATAAGCGCGTGTTAAAACTTAATCGCTCGATTTAACGGTGAAGTAAAATATCGTGAAGTAACCTGTACCAGAATTCCATACGCAGACGTTACTGCTACTATAGATACATAATAATTCATGAGTAAACAACTTTACTCATGAAGTACGAACAAATAAAATAACAGTTACCTTAGATCTTCCTCGAACCCTCTTCCCGTTGTTTAGCCTCAACCACGCGTCCCAACGGTGTCTGTACACTGAGATGGTGTTCCAATGTCCAAGTCGCACTGGCTCCGGCGACCTAAGTATGCCAGCACCACTGCCGCAGTCAAACCTGAACAAACAAACAAGCATAAACGATAAACATCATGAAAAAGAGGAAAGGTTAGGTTAGTTTTTGTCCACACGGAACACGGTCATGGTAATGTTATCTAACAGTATAGTAACTCGGCTCTGACCTTGAAATAATTACCTACAGTGCGGTCCGCGAATACGCGAGTGGGCTGCCCACCTAGAGTATTTTAATTTTATCTACCTACTTGAGTTTCTTTCTAGTTCAGTGATTGTAAATACCATATTTTTTATTTTAAAATGTAATTTGTTGTGAATGAAATAGGAAATGTTCAATAAAAATCATGTTGTTTTTTGCTTCGTAGATTTAATAAAAAATCATCTTTATATTTGAGGCTGAAAAATATTTGCGCCTCGACTGCGACGTACGAAAAGCTTTACTGTTTAATTGAATAGGATAAAAAATATCCGCATTCGGATAAAACTTTAATTAAAAATACTTTTTTTTACAATTGTACTTTGCCATAACTATTATGTATAGTACTTTTACTTATTTCGATCAAATATTAACAAGTCGCACGCTTACTGCTTACAAAACAATCACACCGTTCGTTCATCGTTGCGGTGCATTCGCGACTGGTTGCAAACCGAGTGCATACCGGCCTCAAGGCGCGTAGGTATGACTCGCATTCCGACCCTTTATATGAAGATAGAATACTGTTAGATAACATTACCGTGACACGGTTCCGATCTGAGTGTTATTAATTGTGTCCGTTTGAAAGTTTGTAAAAGTCCCCCGAAATATAGGAATTATTTCTAGTGCGAAAGTTGTCTTTTTATTATGAGGACACAAAAGCTCTACATACATACATAGTATCACGCCTATATACTAGAAAGGGTAGGCCTAGGCAGAGATGTATTACATTCACATTATGCCAGCAATTAAGTTTTAGATTCCACATAATTTGACTGCACGAAAGCCGTCGTGGTTTAAGTAATCACCATCGCCACTGCGCCGAGTGTTGTAGGTTCGATCCCACGTGGGTCAAGAAATTGTGTGATCCATAATTATCTACTGTCGTCATAAGGAAAAAAGATGAGTCGATATTTTCTTTTCGAAATAGGGTTTCACGAATTTGGAATCACCAAAAAAGCCGCATCTGCCAGTATTTATATTAAGTATAAAAATTAATTGATCGATTGATTGTCTGATTGATTGATTTATTTATATGCACAACATGGGTACATAAATGGGTTCTTAATTACATTACATAATATTGTCACATTTAGCCAATTTTGGCATGCAAATTTTATGTTTTAAATTTATATATCACTAGCGGACCTGACAGACGTCGTCCTGTACAAATGAAATACATTAAAAATTTAAGAAACCCGCGACACAAAATTCATTTAAAACCCATATTGAGGGAGATATGAAACAAAAAATGTAATTCGACATTTTGTGGTGGCGGCCATCTTGGATATGAAATTTATCATAGTGTATTCTACGAGTCAAGCCCTTTTATTTAATACCCATATTGAGGGAGTTGTGAAAAAATATGTAACCTGCCATTCTGTGGCGGTGGCCATCTTGGACCGATTTTCATCAAACATAACTAAGAACATTCCCGACTAATTCACCTTTCAAACAAAAAAAACAAAATTAAAATCGGTTCATCCGTTCGGGAGCTACGATGCCACAGGCAGACACACACACACACACACACACACACACACACACGTCTTGCGTCGGGGATCAAAAAAATAAAAAAAGCAAATCTAAACCATTCTCGAATCCACTTGAACACACACAAAAATTTCATCAATATCGGTCCAGCCCTTTAGGAGGAGTTTATTTACAAACACACGCACAGAAGATTTATATACATATATAAAGATGTATAAATACTGGCTGAAACCTTTTTCATTCCTTATGACAAAAGAATAGTTGTTCCGAGTCCGAGTTTTCTTTGTGTTCGTTGTTTAAATGTTTGGTAACTCGCCCACAACACAGGAATTAGTCGTTATGCGTAGTGGGAGTAGTCTTTATCTTTGTCTAAAATGTTTTTTGTTTACAACTTAGATGATACGCAAGCATACGGCCCATCTGATAATAAATGCATGCATACTGGGATTTCGTACCAAATTGGCCAAAGGCAGACTGTTTTAGCTCTTGTATTAAGTTCATGCACTATCGCGGGCTAAATGCATCGTGTAAACGACTGACGTGAACTCACGGCAGGTGCCTACTTGCCTCGCTCATAAGCACCATTAACACTCGACTGAATTGATCGGAATAAACGAAACATCACATAAAATTATCGGTAACGTTGTGGTATTCATACTATTTCCTCAACATTTTTTAATGGCCAGTTCTAGTTCTATTTTTTTATTTATAGTTGCTTGTATTTTCAAATAACAAGAACATCAACCATCATGTAATTATGGCGAATTGAAACAACGAATACGCGTAGACACTAAGCGATATAGCTTACTTTAAAAACAAATTGTATAAAAGCGTGTTGATATTTATTATTATTAGTAGATTTTATCAATAATATATATAGTCTATTCTCGAAATATAGATGATTTTTAAATAGCTATTGCATTTTGTACAGAAACTATAAAAAAAGATTTTGGACATAAACGGCAATGTCGTAGTTAAAGACCTAATATGTATTTTGCGCTTACCACGGACCAAAAATGCGTAAATAATATGTAAACTAAGTACGATATAATACTAAAGTAAGATCGGCAAATAGGCATGCTATTTGCCGATCTTACTTTATATTATTAATCTAAGGAGAACGATTCTTTGAACGCGCTACTCTCTGAAACTACCAGACATATTAGAAAAACGTTTTACAATTTAGAGCTTATACTTAAATTCATGCTACGATGCTTAGCAACGGAGCTGGTGAAGCCCAGGGGCTATGTAACTAAACACTTCACCTTGCTTTGTGTTTATCATAACAATTTGCTACCCTAGCATATTTATATAGTTTCATACCCTCCAATTACATACTAACTATAATATTAAAAATATGAATGCTAGTTATTTTATTACGCTTTTACGACTTAAGTACACGACCGATCATTATGCAAATTCGAACACACGTTGTCACGTTGCTCGGGTACAAAAGGACATAGAACACCTTACATCCAGACAAAAGTATTGTTCAAGCAAAATTTAGACAAGCGCGACCGAAGCCGCGGGCAAAATCTAGTTCTTAATATACGTTCATCGGTTTGTCGAATTCAGTTTCAAACGAACAAACCAGTTTCAATGCCGAAATATATACAAAGAAACGAGACTAAATATAAACTTAGTTTACTTTTTTCGTCTTATAAAGTGAGCTTGCAGTTTTTCACCCTCGTGAGGGGAGGCCCTATCCTACACCTCGATACCCTCATTGTAGGCTTTTAAAGTAAATAAAAGTAGTTGGGTGACTCGTTCGTCTCACGGTCGATACGTTCTTGAGACGTTTTCTTTGCTTCTTAAGACCCGAAAGTGGAAGTTTATTTATATTCAAACGGATCAAAGAAAACTTTAGCCTTTCGACAAATGTTACTTAAGATGAATGACGATTTGATGAAGAAACGAAATACGCACCAAGATACCCGCATGTAAAAATACAAGCTAGCTTCTTGCAGTGGTGCATATTACGTTATCTAAAAATTTGTCTAAATAATTATTTTTATTACAATGTCATCATCATCTCAACTCTGGTCACAGGCCTCTTCTAAAGTTTACTACACAGAATGGTATTGGGCCGCTCGCATCCATCCGTTTACAATGTCAACCACATGATAAAGAAAAATGTATGATGTGAATTTATAAATATAACGCGCGTATTGTAAATCCTATAAATATCTAGGGGCCGCACAAAACACTAATAATTGGAAAGTACGAATTATTAATTGGGCATATTTCCTGACTCCATGTTGTTATGAGAATTTTCTAACAACCAAATTAAATTATATTACCGGTCGCAAACTTAACCGCAACTTTATACCATGAGACCAACAATGAATTTGAAACAGTAAAATATAGGCATTGAAGAAACACGCGACGGTTAGACTTTCAGCACAAAACACTACTAGTATAACATACTTAAACATAGCTGTCATAAAATGTTGATAAATATTTTTAATAAATTATCCTGACATTTAAAGATTATTTTCTAAAATCGTATATGATTGAGCTGAAGTCTTATTTACTGAAGAGATGTTTCTATTCGCTAGATAACTTGAAAGTTATTTTAAGTTTCATGATTACTATTCCCTAGATTCAATATTATTGAATTATAGTATTTATGATTTTTTTTATTTATGTATAGTCACACACAATGTAAAAATTGTTTATTAATAAAGAAATGCTTGGTTCGCATTAGTTCCATTGCCGTGATAGTTATGATGATGATATTGAATCTTCTGGTTGGGGGCCAGGAGATCTGTCAGACAAGGGTTATCCCTAGTATAGACTCCAGTCTCTTACGAAATTAGCTTTTATATACATTACTATAACTAATTTAATCTACCAATATTCTTTGTGAAAAGGGAAATAAATAAAGTATTATTATGTTTCTCATATCACAGATATTTTTATAAAATATTAGAAAATTATTTGGCCCATTGGGAGGCTTACACCTTTCACACTCTTCGAGGGTTTTAATCTTAAGTGGGATGGAACACCTACAGTGGCACTAGCCGCAGGAGGCATAGGACTATTGCTTTATATTATGTATGTACTCTAATACGTCTGGGTTATGTGGATGGGTGTTTGATAGACCGGTATCAATATGCAGGTCCATCAAACGTCAAAACGTCCGGTCGTTTTCCATCTATAGGTACCGATGTAACTGTAACGTATAGATGAAAAACGCCCTCTGCCCTGAACACTCTAATAACATCAATCGGATGGGCAGACGGTGATTCGCCAACTCACTAGATAGGCCCCTGAATAGCCCCCATAGACATACAAGCCAACAGCAGAGAGCAACACCGGAGCGAGCGGCTTATTAATATTACAACGAGACGAATAAAATCGATATTATAGACAATACAAAAGAGCCTTAAGTTACAAGGAAAAATGAATTATTGTCCAGATTAGTTCTCTAGCTGTACAAAGCACAGTACTAATTACGAATCGTAGCATGTAATCCGGAATCGATACAACGCACACTCCGCTTAATTAATGGCTGTAGTTAATATCAGGCTTTGACTGGTATATTATGACGTCATATATTATGACGTAATTGCTTTGTATTGATACAGCGCTTGACATATATTGAATTAAGGAAGAATGGTGTAGGTATTGATTTAATTGTATGAACATTAAGAGATTTTCAGTAATAGTATTTCCTGTATGTCTTAGCAGTAACTAGGCCATAGGTAAGTCATGTATATAGGTCTATACGTCTATTACAGACGATTCATGGCGTGTGATGGTCTGTGAAAGACTCCTTTCGTGCGAGAGCGACATACCCTACCGCAGGCTTGACAAGAGAAATCGGCGGTAGTTGGTGCTAAGCCACCTAGATGACGTTTCTGTCTCTTGTCGGCAAGTGCTTGAAACCAGGCGTCATCACAAAACTTGCAACCCTCCATTACACGTTTGTACCAATCTATTCTATTGTCCAAATATATGCAGTATTTATCCAGCAGTCAGTTGTTTCACTCATCTCTAAGAATCTATCCTTTACAATATGGACGGCACAATGAAACGTAATGCACCGAAACCCGCGAGGAAAAAAGTTGCAACTGATAGATAGACATTTTGAGTTTGAGTAACATTTAGGCTTGTTTCATACATACCACAACCACACTACAACCACAACCACGGCAATTTTGTATTGAAAATGAATAGTAGAATTTACACGGACCACATTTTGCCGTCATTATCAACCACGTGGGTGATACCGACCACATCGCAACCACAACGCAACCACCAGCTACACCACGAACTTGCGTCATACCACATCGCAGACACAACGCTGCGTCAACGCACCGACACTGCGCTCGACAACGAAAACCGGTGTCGACCTATCTGTCTGCACTCGTGAGCGTCATTGCGTCGTCGCAACCACATCGCAACTACTAATGACAACTCAACCACATCCATTTTGGAATTTGGGAACCACAACGCAACTGCAAAAAGCTGCAACGACACTAGTCACACATAACCATTGCTTGATCACCTATTGTCGCGTCGATGTGAAGTGGTTGTGGTACGTGTGAATTAAGCTTTAGTCGAATTCAATGTGATTCTAACTAATATTATAAATGCGGAAGTGAGTTTGTTTGTTTATTACGATTTTCAAGCTTTTACTTGACCAATCATCATGGAATTTCGCATACACATTATCAGGGGTATAGAAAAGGACATACGCACTGTTTTCGAGTGATAGAAAATTATTGATAAGATCTAAATTATTGCGATTGAAGCCGCTTCCAAAATCTGGTGTGGTAATAAATATACATTTTAACCCAACAACGGCAGCAATTTGCAATATAATAGTAACCGAATTATTTCAGCTCATAATTTTATTTTCTAAAGCTTTTCTTTTTAAATAAATATTGAACAATCAGCTAGTGGTACGCCCACTAGCTGATTGTTCAATATTTATTTTAACAGAACACACCTAGCGATGATTCGCAATATGAGAATAACCGAATTATACGATTGTTATCCGAACAATAATCGGTAAAATATAAATCAGTTATTGTATGCGGGGTCATAGAATTTATGTATAGTTTAATTTTATTATCGTAAGCCTAAGTACACCACTAGCTCATTATTTAATTTTCATTTTATTAGATCTAACACAACTGGCGGTGATTTGCAATATTATAACAACCTTATTATTTGAATTATCCCGACTGTTATTCGATTAATAATCGACAAAAATAAAAATCGACTGTCGAATGCGAGGTCATTAAATCTTCATATGATTCAATATTATTACAGGTATCCTTTGAATGCCACTGCCTTTAATGTTCATTTTAATACATTTGCTCCACACTACAACACTATTTCACCGATCGGCCCCATGTTTCCCTTCTGTCCTTTGGGGCTTTGGGGCACACAGCGCTATAGTTACATCAACATAATGTACTTTTCGGTAAGTGGATAATGATATTGCCTCTTGTAAGGGGATGGGCATCTCAATTTCAAGATCGATTGGACTACCTACACTAGTTCAAAATGATTGGGAAAATACAAAATCCCTTGAGTTTCGCTGCAGCTACAAAAAGGCACACATCGGCCATTTTATCAAAAACTAGCTTTTGCCCAAGGCTTTGCCCGCATAAAACTAGATTAGGTTACGTTAGTAACAGTACTTTTTAAAATAAAATGTAGCCTATGTTACTCGGTGATAATATAGCTTTCTAATGGTGAAATATTTAAAAAAAGCGGCTTTGTGCGAGTCGGATTCGCCCATGAAGGGTTCCGTAGCTTACTAAAATAATGGTTCACGGTTTATGCATAAGGTTTATGTTTATGAAATTAAATGTTTTATTTTATTTTTATTGAGTTGATTGAATGAGAGGTAAATAGTGGTTTACGATTTATGACGTATTTAAAAAAACTACTTACTAGATCTCGTTCAAACCAATTTTCGGTGGAAGTTTACATGGTAATGTACATCATATATATTGTTTAGTTTTATCATTCTCTTATTTTAGAAGTTACGGGGAGGGACACACATTTTACTACTTTGGAAGTGACTCTCGCGCAAACTATTCAGTTTAGAAGAAAAAAATATTAGAAAACTCAATATAATTTTTAAAACCTATCCATAGATACACACACGTATGGATTTGAAGAAAAAAATTTTTGAATTTCAGTTCTAAGTATGGGGAATCCCAAATTTTTTTTCTATTTTTGTGTGAAAATCTTAATGCGATTCACAGAATACATATACTTACCAAGTTTCAACAGCATAGTTCTTATAGTTTCGGAAAAAAGTGGCTGTGACATACGGACGGACAGACAGACAGACATGACAAATCCATAAGGGTTCCGTTTTTTGCCATTTGGCTACGGAACCCTAAAAATCAGTTTAGTAGTTTTCGAGTTAAATCCTTACAAACAAACAAAATATCGAATCTGACCGCTTATATTATTGGTATAGAAGTATAAATATGTCACTATTTCTATTAGATCTAATCGAATGA
This sequence comes from Catocala nupta, assembly GCA_963675205.1. Lineage (NCBI taxonomy): Eukaryota > Metazoa > Arthropoda > Insecta > Lepidoptera > Erebidae > Catocala > Catocala nupta. Next base: position 7,969,101 of record OY776102.1, read on the forward strand.
CGCCTTACTTAAGAAAGTTTTAAAAGGTCATTTTTTTTTACCTATTACTAATATTGAATAAGTTTCAGTTTATCCTTAGGTTGACTAACATAAGGATTCGCAAAATACGTTCAGCGCTCAACCAATTTAAATATCGTGCCATCTCAGTTATCTTCAAAAGGATGTCAGGGAAATTGTCATTCGTTGAAGAAATATGACGTTTCCTTTTGGTGCACACGCTTGGTGCAATATTCCCGAATTATGTGCTCTACATTTATATATCTACATAACGCACCCTCAGTGCAATAAAGGCGTAAGTTAAATAACGTTAATTTTTTTTATTGCATATTCGAGTTGTGCAAGTTAAGATAATATACAAGCTCAATTATTTCCGTTATGATAAAAAAAAATAAAGACTTTATACAAAGAAAAAAGATTTGTCGCGTCATAATGAGCTCGATATTTTTTTATCATAAAAGTCTATAGCTACTTAAATACTTAAAATTTGATAAAATACACTTAATCTTACTTATATCTTAGTTTCACTGAATTAAACAAGAGTTTATAAAAATACTTCCTATAGTAAATTTATTAGAAACAGTTTTTTTATATATAATAATATCAGCCCTGTATTAAACTGTCCTGTTGCAGGGGCCTCATCTCAATGTAAGAAGGGTTAGGCCATAGTCCATCACGCTGGCCCAGTGCGGGTTGGCAGACTTCACATATTCTTGTAAACATTATTGAGAACTCTTAGACATGCAGGTTTCCTCATGTTTTTTTTCCGTCACCGTTAAAGCAAGCGATAATTAACTATTTAATACACACATAACTTCGAAAAGTCAGAGATGCGCGTCTTGCTATGAAACTCGAGACCTCTGCGTGGCAGTCCAACGTTTTTCCACTAGGCTATCGCTGCTCTAAACAGTTTTTTTGTTCTCCTCTAAAGTTAGCGTATTTTCTTACGCTTTTAAATACATAGTACTTATACATAGAACGCTTACAGCGAGTGAAGGCAAAGATGGTCAAATGCACTTCTTTATTGTTTTTTTGTAGAGAACGCAAGTGGCGGGCACTGGCTGCTTGCGCAAGGTAACCGTAAAAGCTACTGATGCGAGTAAATTATTTCAGTGTATCAGTGACTGGCGTCGGTCGTTTACATGACGCATACAACCTGTATAAAAGCTTACGCATGTTACCCGTGTCGTGTGCTAGACCCATAATTGGAATTTCTGAATATAATAAACATACATTCCGAGAACTAAGATGTTATCAAGTAAAATACAATTTAGTACCTGAAGTACTTATACATGAAATTTAATAAAACGACTAATGAGAGATTCATTAGTCGTATTATTCTTCTCCCTAGCCTTTATTATTCCCAAGTCACTTGGGTCGGCTTTTCTGGTCTAACCGGATTTGATTGGATATCAGTTTTTACACGGAGCGGCTGCCACCTGACCTCCGCAACCCGAAGGCTAACGATACCCTAAGGCTAGAACAGTGTCAGGATATTATAGGGCACCTACTTCCCAATAACGACTGCCATAGATGTTCATGGCAGCCGGAATCGACGGCTTAACGTGCTCTCCGAGGCACGGAGCATGCGATAATTGTCAATCATACGCACATAATTTCGAAAAGTCATACAACTTACGAAAATCACAGTTGCGCGACGTGGGTTCGAACCCGAGACTATCGGCATTGCAGCCTCTTGGTCTTCCCTCTGATCTATCGCTGCTTCATTAGTCATATTATTAAATTGTCAAATTATAATCTGAAGTTTTTGCTTGGCACTCCTGGAATCCATTGATTTGTACCACAGATTTGTATTATAATATAATAAAGGAGATTGTTTTTGGAAGCGCAAATATCTGACACATGCAGTCGGATTTAAAAATATATTTTTGTAATATTGTCTTCTGTTTACGCGAATGTTATTCATTGAAATTAAACTACTATATACGGATTTTATCGCGTTGTTTATATATCACTGTATTACAAAATTTTGAAAATATTACACTACTACTACTATTGATTTTATTTTACTAATTTATAAGCTAATAAAATTATTTAAACTATTAAATCTATTTATTTTTGGTTTACACTCTCCCCGACGTTTCGGTTGCTTTTCAGCAGCCATGGTCACGGGGAGACTCAGTCTCCCTGTGACATATATATACCTATTAGCTTATAATTTAGTAAAATAAAATCAATAGTAGTAGTAGTGTAATATTTTCAAAATTTTGTAATACAGTGATAAATAAACAACGCGATAAAATCCGTATATAGTAGTTTAATTTCAATGAATATATTTTTGCATTTTATAGCTCTGTTCTTGTCGTCAAAAACCCATGGAAGTTTACAGGCTATATACCATCACAAGCCATGTAATCGGAGTATAGTAATCATAAACGTGGATGAAACCACCGGAACCGGCTAGTGTATGTATGTACTTCTTTCTCTTAAACCGTGACTATAAACAGACAAACATAATTTTACTTTTGATTCATCGCTCACCTGAGTTCAACGTGTCCATTTCTCAGCATTAACGCCAGGTAATCTCCAGAGAGGTCATCATGTTCTCCAGTAAGCAGAAGCACGCCGCGTGCGCGTTCTGGTCGCACGCGTATTCGCACTCGTACGCGTTTATACGCACCCCGGAGAGCACGTAGTGCAAGCCAAGACGAACCAGAGAAGCGAGGTGTGGACACTTTTGCATCTGTTGACAAAAATAAGTTTATTATATTTTTGGATATTGTGGTTTCTTCACAAATTGACATGAAAGTTGTTTTTAGCATCAAAATTACGGGACTAAGGTGAAAGACTCACGCATCTTTGTATATGATCAATTTATTTATTGACTAGAGTTTGCTCACGGCTTCGCTTGCAAAAGTGTAGGTTAGGTTAGGTTAGCAAAAAAAAAAAAAAGTTTAGCAACAGTGAGTGCTGAATCTTTTTAGACTCCCAACTGGCCCCCCCATTGGGTGAGAGAGGGAACACCCCAGGTTTTTTAGTGGGTATACCAGCGCTCGGCTGGTGAGTCCCACACGCCCCGCCGGTGCCGTCCCCTAGCCGGCGGGTAGTGCATCAAGCATTTTTCCTGGGAATCAAAAAAAAAAAAAACGTTAGCAACAGTACTTTTTTCTGGGTGAAAAGGACCCTATGTACTTTTCTGTTCCCTTGACAACATTTATGCGAAATTTCATAATGATCGGTCGGGTAGTTAAGGCGTTAAAGTGTAACAAACAAACTCACATTCGCATTTATAATATTATATAGGATTAGGATGTCTACGTTGCTTTTATAGGCTAACTTAAAACAATAATGTAGTACTAAGACAAAAAAATACATTATTTTGACAAAAAATTCAATCACACACACCCTTTCAAATTCAATGAATGAAAATGTATTTGTTTTAAGACAAAGGCAATCTTTACATTATAATGTGTGTACGTGATACTGACACCTCAAACATCCATGCTTTTTTGTATCAGTATTTTCACAGAACGGGTGCAATCTCAGATCCGCAACCCGAAGGTATGTATAACGCAATTTCCAGTCGACAGCAATGCTGAGGAATTTTGCGACGCTACCTTAACCAGCCATGTATTTTGTATCCTAATATTCATTTTTTATAATAGAACTAGATTTTGCTCGCGGCTTAAATGTAAGTTATGTCAATTTTCTATGCCTCAGGAACAGTACTTTTTTCCTGGATACAAGGTACCCTATATTCTTTGGTCTTTTCTGTTCCTCTGACAACGTGTATGCGAAATCTCATGATGATCGGTCGAACAGTTAAGGCGAACTGTAACTGTGTGTAACTGTTTTACCACGCGATTTGGTAACAATGGCTGATTGGTAATAAATTACGACAAATCAAAATTTAAACAAAAGGTCCACAGCCGCTCAATGCAAAGGAAATAAGATTTATTTACTAAAACCGATCAGACAACAAACTTTGATCATTCAAATTATATTTACCACAATTTGAAATTAGATTTCCAAAATGTGATTAATGAAGATCTCATTAAGCCTTCAAACGGCCCATCATAACATTGCGTCTAAAGCTACGGACACGAAGTCAGCGGGCGCGGTAGCGGTGGCGGCGCGGGAGCGGCGGCGACGCGGGAGTGGCGCGTTCCAATGCTTAGATTTATATAGAACTAGCCTCGAAGGCAGCGGCGTGGCGCGGCGAGCGGCGTACGAGCGGTGCGTAGCTTTTTAACGACCGACCTTTGTATCAAAAAGATGTTGATGTCCTTGCAATTTACACATTTTGTTCGCAAACAAAGACACTAACTATTTCTTTTACTGTTACTAATTTCTCATAACACAACATTAAGCCGCTCTAGCGCCACGCGGTCAGCCCGCTGGCTTCACGACCGCGCGCCACTCACCGCACCGCCGCCGCCGCCGCCCCGCAAATGCTGACTTCGAGACCGAAGCCTAAGAGGCTCTTGTTACGTAATGTTACGTCTCTTGTAGAATATATTTTGACAGAGCATGACATAATAGGCATGAGATATAAGGTAGAGTAAGTACCTTAGATGGTAATAACAATTAGTTGCTATAGATACCGAATAACGTCGAGAAAAGGGTTGCTGCTGGGAAGCGGTAAGCCTTGTTTTAGAAGCTTTAAGTCTAGTACGTAATCTAGTCTCATGTATTTATGATTGTCTTAACTTTCAAACAACTAAAGCTTAATAAAGTTTTGAGTTTTGATCGGTAGCGAGCTGTAAGCGGATTTCAAAATAAGGTGTTTCTCCCGCACTAGAAATAATTCCTGCGAGAGACTTTCAAACAACGGACACTAAAAGAACAAGATTCGCCACATCCATTTGTAAATCACACAAATTTTTGTCCCGTGTGGGGATCGAATCCACAACGCACAGTGCACGCCATCCGTGCAGTCAGGTAATGACAATGTTTGTATTAACATCATATAAAATATCTTTAAACAAAATTAAAATCAAATTTCTTTCTTTTTCTATGCATGTTGCCAATAAACTTACCAAAGCACACCAAAGGGATGCTATTGGTAAATTTGTTCCCGGTTTCATGTCAAGTGATTTAAGCCGAAACCGCGGGCAAAATGCAGTATATTATAATATTAATATAAAACAGAAATAAATATAATACAGATAGGACAACTCAGCGTGGATATAACATTACAAAAGCAGTTACGTGTAATGAAAAGCCAACTGACAAAATTTGTTTTGCGGATGACAATTAACAAGAATGTTAAAAAGTCATACGAGCGGCTCGTTAGAGAATTTTCTGGTTTTATCTTATCTGAAATTGTTATGTGTTTTATACGGCCTACGACATGATGAGAATATTCAGTATTTTTTATTAACTGCCTTGTTACTTGTGGCAAAAGCTTGCAGCAGATTACGAAATTTCAGATTCCATTTTCTATGCGATCAGCAATAATCGAAAGACCCTATTACGTGAGACCTAGACCAACTGTACATACGATTGCAGGGATGGCGGAGTGGTTAAATGGTCGGCTAGCCACAGCGACTACGCCGAGCGTTGTGGGTTCAAAAAAATGTGTAATACACAAATGGTTGTTACGAGTCTGGGTCTTCTTTGTGAATTTGTAAAGTTTCCCTCGACATAGGAAGGAATTATTTCTGACGCGGGCATTGGCTATGTTAAACAAAGCCTGTTTAAGTAAATGGCAATAAAATTGATCTCAATTATCTGGGACCTAAAAATATGTTTGCCGTAAGATAGGCGAAAAATACCTCAGACACACATACCTATATGTATGCGTATATTGACCACGTATGTACTTTACTTTAGTAGTTGGAACTTAAGATCGGCTTATACGATTTAAGTTTAAGACCTTCAGAGAAAAAGTTTAGATGTATTTTTCTTTAGCACTCACAGCACCAAACATTTACGTCAGATTTCGGACGGTTGTAAATACGAATTGGGTAAAACTCAGTATTAAGCGTGTCTATAAAAAAATGTTAAAGAAAGGTGTTTACTCAAGCGCGTATTACAACGAATTTCACAAAGTCGTAGCTGAATATTATTTACACAGTAACTAATATTATAAATGCGACGAATGTGAGTTTGTTTGTTTGTTTTTGTTACGCTTTCATGCCTCACCTACTCGACCGATCATCATGAAATTTCGCATACACGTTGTCAGAGGTTCAGAAAAGGACACAGTGTACCATTTAGAATAAAGTACTGTTCCCGAAGGATAGAAAATTTACATAATCTAGTCTATACTAAGGTTTGATTTTATGTTTGTTTGTTTGTAATGATTTTATTCAAAAATTACACAACCGACTTAAAAAAATATTTCACCATTAGAATGCTATATTATCACCGAGAAACATAGGCTATATGTCATTTAAAAAGTAGACTAACCTAACCTGTTTATACGCGAGCGGAGCCGCGGCTAACTAGTGGTAAATAAAGGTGTGTAGTCAAGCGCATATTTCAAAGAATTTCACAAAGTCGTAAGGAGTCGTAGCTGAATATTATTTACACAATTTTTATACGAGTTGGCAAGTACTTGCGAGAGTGTAAATGTCGCTGAATGCCAATTTCCCTACGTATTCGCTACGGTATTAAAACAACAACATTCCTTATAAAAGTTTCATTGTTTCACTCTCTCCTATCTTCGCCCTTCAAGAAATATATTGTGTTAGAATACGCCCTTCTTCGCGAATATTTTACCTTCGTCGTGCAGAACTGGCTTCTTTTTCATTTAGTTTTACTAGTGAAGAAAATTTTATTTAATTGTTTGAATTTAAATAGTTATGTTATTGCAAAATTATATGTGACATTGATACTTATAAAGTTAACGCAATTTATATTATTTTAAACCTTAGATACTAATAAAAGTGTAAAAGTGAAAAGCATTAAGTTAATGAGACCCAACATCTTTTTATGATTGACTTTGTTAAGTTGGAATTTTATATTCAATAGTTTTAGATGAAATAATGAAATATTAAAGTTTAAGTTACGGATTTTTGCGGCAAAATGCGTATTTAATTTATAATATTAGTCGTCATCGGCGTTAATAAAAGTAAGATTATGAGAAATATGAGAAAATATATATATATATAAATATATATATATATATTTATATATATATATATATTTCTATAAGAAAATAACTGGCTTGCTTTCTATGAGAGAGAGAGAGACAGACAGAGAAACACGCGCACGCCGCACGGCTTACAACTATAGCAACTATAGCAAAAAGTGTCGTTACAACTTTTAGTCTTAATTTTTTCCGTCTAGCCCCCTTTCACAACGCGCGATAAGGAACTTCGTTTCAAAAACAATTATTTATCTACACATGTATTTGTGCCCAATGTGCCAGAAAGAGACTATCATATGTAGCGGATAACACTTTTTGAATACTATTCGGACTCATCCGTACCCTACTCCTATAATTCTTTTTCTTTCTTTACATTTTATACTCTCGCTACTACAACTGCTTTTTATGAAATACTCCTAAGATCGGAATAGTACATTGCATATTGCAGGCTCACTGATTCTGGCGGCTGTGCTGCCAACGCTTGGTACAAAGACCTTAACAACACAACGACTCCTTAGACAATATTCGCATTACACGTCAGCCACGTCAAATTACATTCAAGTGTAATAGAAACATATTCAACAACGTCTAAGGATGTTGCCGCTGGATTACGAGACAATACATTTTGACATCGCGTGCCTCAGCCGTCATACTCAGTTTACACTGACAGGCTTAAGTGTCGTACAGTCAGCGACATAAATACATATATATAATATTTTTTTTGTAGATTTGTAGGGATTGCTCTTGCACTGTTTATATTTCCTGTGGACTTTCCACACAGAAAATATAAACAGTGCATATAGATATAAAAACATTCAAACAACGGAGACAAAGAACATCTTAGCTAGGAGTAACGATTCGAACCCACAACACTTGGTGTAATGACAGTGGCGAAGCGACAAATTACACCACTGCGCCATTCGTGCAGTCATAACGAGATGGATGTAAAAACCCAGGATTCAACCTCTTCGTCTTAAATTTAAAAGTAATGAAAAGAAATGACCGCTATTTCTCAGGGATCTTTTGACCAACAGGACCCATATTAAAATTCGACCGAGGTATGACCCCAAGGTGTCTGCACACCAAGTTACAAGTCAATATTTTTCCATTTAAAATATGTGACCCCCTATATCTCGGGGATCTTTTGACCCACAGGGCCTATATTTAAACTCGACCGAGGTATGACCCCAAGATGTCTGCACACCAAGTTACAAGTCAATCGGTCCAGTAGTTCCGGAGTTATGCCTGTCACTAACAGCCAGACATACAGACCCACATAGCGTTTTCATTAATCTCTTCGAAGAAGATTCAGAGGTTAATAAGTAGCTGAGAATTTGTAACAGTATTTTGATGAACGAAAAACTTCTAATTATAGTTTTATGATGATAAAATGTGATTAACCTATCGAGTCACAGCATCACACCCGGTGCATGGCCAAATAATATTATACTTATTTTAGTTAGTTATATCATTATTGTGTAATGTAGATTATGTCAAATCTAACACTCGGGAACGGTACTTTCTGGCTGGTTGAAAGGTACCCTAGGTCCTTTTCGATATCCCTGACAACGTTTATGAACAATTTCATGATAATCGGTCGAGTGAAAGCGTTGAAACTGAACTACTTTATACGGATTTTATGGCGTTGTTTATTTCAGCACACTTTTATTACATAATTTTGAAACGATGACACTAATATAATTATTAAACTTTACTTCTTTTTAAGCTATTTAAATTATAAAATCTATTTATTTTTAAGTTAATACTTTTGACACACATTCGCTTCTATAATATTGGTTGGGAAGTTAAGATGATACACCAATTAAACATCTCAGGAATGTTCATCATTTACGTCATTGACTGTACAAAAGCGTCGTACTTACGTGTCATATACGAAATACGGGCACATACGATACACGTCATATTGCGTGTGACGTTATGTAAACAAAACTCGCTGACGTGGATTTACATGATCTGTTTGTTCGCGTTCCTGGATTAGCTTTGAATATTAATGTATTCGTCCACGTGAAGCTAAAGGGGTAACGGAAGGCAATTGTTTATAATTCCGGGAGGATTTTTGACTGGCAGAAGACGCAGTTTAAGTGCTTAGCTTGTCAATGCCCATGAGTGAAGTATTGCGAGTTCGATTACAGTTCTCAAAATTATGAGATGAAATCAAATTCAAATCAAATCAAATTGTTTTATTTGTGAAACATAGGTGTAAATAATCGTGATCTTTAAATGTGTGCTCTAAGTCTTAGTATTTTATGTCTTATGTTTGTATAAATGTAACATAGCTATAGGTCCTTACACGGCAGATGATTCCAGCGCGATGAATCACTTTTTAAGAAAAACGAATATTTGATATATAAATTCTAAAAAACAACTTTAGTAATTATTTTACAATAATAAAGCTAGTTTATACAGAAATAATATTGGCTATACAACATCTCGCTATGAGCTACACAAACAGAGCAGGTACCATAAACGTGGATAATACTATGGGGGAAAACTTCTCATGGGGGAAAACAACTCTCTCATTTCTCTTTACATTTACACCATTAATCCAGAATATTATTATCTATACTTTTTATCCTTATTAATTAAATAATAATTTAACTACATAAATTGCAGTCAGAATTATTTTTCAATTGTCTCCAGACGGACTCGCAGATTCGATTGTCTTCCCTCGGTGCTATACTGGCTACTAAACTTAAAGAAATAATTAATCAATAGCATACAAACTTTCTAAAGGAAAACCTTAATAATACTGTAATACAGTGTTGTAGAGGTGTAACTTCCAAGCATAAAATCCATCTTCCCACTTTTAAGAAGACAAAAAAGTGTTTCCTGTAACCCTTTACGGTATTAATAGAAGTGAACGTAAGGAAAATTTTGGATAAAAATATACCGTCTCTACAAATTCTGGTAATTTTGCCAAGTTCTCGAACAGTTCAAAGAAAAGTTCTTAACAGAGTAACGGAGCCATATTACAAACGAGATGAACATTTAAGAGGTACGCCAACAATAAATTTATTGAACGGCTAGGGTAACCATATGGAAATTTATACAATTTCGGTTGTGATACAAAAATGTCGACTTATATTTTGTTATACTACAAAAGTGGTCTTCTTCTTTAATTTAAAAGCATAGCTCTTGTCGGTGGAGTAATCTCCATATATGGCTGTATTCTGCTTATCTTTTAAACTCTCAATACGAGTCGACACCCACTTCTTCCTTTACTCGTTGGATAAAGGTATTTTTTTGCCCTTCCTCTCCCTCCTTGAATTTTCTTTCTAAGAATGTTTTTAAAAAATTCTTCATTTCATATCAAGTGGCCAATTAACTTTTCTCTCCTGTTATCTACGGTTCTCAACGACTATCTTTTACTCATTAACTATATATATATATATATATGTATTATTTTTATGGATTTGGAGGCAAACGGGCAGACGGATCGCCTGATGGTAAGGGATTACTGCCACCTATGGACACCTGCAACACCAGAGGAGTTACAAGTGCGTTGCCGGCCTTTAAAAAAGGAGTACGTTCTTTTCTTGAAGTGTTGAAGGTCGTATTAGTCCGGAAATACGGCAGACGATAGCTCAATCTACAGTTTTGTTGTGCGAGGCAGAAAATTCCTGAAGAAACGCACAGTTGTGGACTACCAACCATCTAAATGATGGGAATGAAAATGCTGTCGCGTAGGATGATGACGAAAAGAGGCGGCAGGAATCAGTCCAAACACGTGTAATACTGACAACAAGTAAGTAAAAAACATTTTAATATTAATCGTCTAATACGTACACTGCCTGACGGAAGCCTCCCTCAAGCTTTCTTTCTAGACAGACCGAACTTAGGCCGCTTCTCTCGAACTTTACCAGGTCGTCGGTCTACCTTATTGCCCACGCCTGCTACTATTATCGGTGAGTGGCCACCACTCCAGAAATTTCTGCTCTTAAGGCCACCGGAGTACTGCTACTTTAGCTTGGCTATCCGGAGAGCTAGTACAAAAGTGTAGTAGTAAAGAACGAACAAATATACAGCCTGCCTGATCCTAAGTGGTTGCCGTAGCTTATCATCACTTGCGATACTAAGAGCATTATTGGAGTCATGCGTTTTCGATCGTAAGAAAAAGGAATTAACGATGGAAGGAATGGCAGACTTAGTAATGTGATCATATATTAATCGATATTTGCTACCCATTAATAGTTTGTCTTCCGGTAACTAAAATGCAGTGAAACATTGTAATTTGCATAGATTTGTTGTACAGCCAAAACGCAGATTTGCACAAAAAGGCTATAGGTACTCATTACGTAAGTAAAAATGGCCGGATTATGAGCTGCCCACCGTTTGCTTTACACGTACAAGATCAACAAGCTTTAAAATATATTTAAAAATTATACAATAGATAAAAGTAGCTTTGTTCACGTTTTTGCTACATCATTCAATATTACCGAAGAGCTTAGATAGATAAATTAAAAAGATAAAGTGATAATCATACAACAATGAATTTATCAGCTGAACAAGAAAGTACTTAACTAACCTAAATTTAGATATACAGAGAGCAGTGTCAAACTCCACACAATCACACTGAAGGTTACCATACACGCAGAAATTTCTTACAAAGCAATCCAATTTTATTGGACTTGTACAAAGTACAAGATTTATGAATCGTTACTAAATCCGAAAACATCGATTTGACTAAGAAAGTTCAAGTATATGGTTACCCCAATCACAGTCGTAACGCGCGAAATTGAGTAATATCGTGGAACAAGATGAGGCCTCTTAATTATAACAAAGACACACCACGTTTACAATAAAAGCACTCTGGTAAATCATTTGTCACGGACTTGCGGCTTACGACCCTTCAGCCACCAGCCTTTGTACCTACGAAGGTTATAAACATGGAAATGTGGCTGACGTCAAAAATCACAGGTCAAAACTTAATTGGATTCTTTATTTCGTGGCGCTTTGGAACACTCGTGGCTAATTGGTGTAGCTCGAGAGTAATAGGGAAGTAGATTTTTTATTTATTTTGTCGTATATAATAACGACATGATTTAAACGCCTTTTATAATAGCTCACCGAACATCAAAATCGACAGTGAGGTATGGATGTAAAAGGAATGACTTAAACTCCTTTCATAACAGCTCACGGATCATTCAATTCAATCATGAGCAATAGAAGTAAAAGGCAAAGTAAACATACGATACTTTAACAAAACAGTAAGGCGCAATCGACCAAAAAATATGTCACACACAAAAGCCTTCAATTTAATACTAGCGGTCTAGTGGTCAAAATTCAACCATAATTGATTTAAATTTTAAGTTTGATCGTTATTAAAGTTTTATCGTCTAAAACTTTATTATTTACTTAACTATACTCTTTCATTGACGGTATTCCTAAGCTTACTCCTTTGTTTTCTTTTTTCTTTATTAAATATAAATAAGGTATAAGTAACCATAGTTACGAGGAATTGTACGACGTCAGACGAACAATGCCGAAATACTACGAACGCGATTCGACTGCGTGTGTCAAATGCATGGTTGTGTGCGTGTAGTGTTTTTTCATTAATTTAATGTATTTCTAATGCATATTTTATAAAAGTATTAGGATTCGCCACTCCTTCCCCATATAAACTTTAACTGTGCCAAATTTCATTTCATTCAATTTTCGTAAAAAGTGGTACAAAGTTTTTGCTTCATGTATTAATATATAGATTTATTAGATACAGGAGCACTATGGACCTATGACATATTTACTGTAGCAACCCTCAGAAACCTATTACTCCGATATTACGTATGTATGTAGCTATTCCCGAGAATATGCTTACATCATAACGATTACATATTTGACTTCTTAGAATGCTAGTTATTATGGGAACTATCGTTTTTATGCTCACCAATCGGCCATTAAATAGGTATGTTAGACATATTTCTATATGGTTACAATCTGATTCACATTAAAGTCATAGCAATTAATTTATAGGTACTTAATCAGACATTTGGCAATTGAGAAAATAATTGTAAGTGGTTGTAAAAAGCTCTGAGCATCTTAAAGACAGCTTACCTACGATTAATTGTGTCTACATACACGTGCTAATTAATTATTTCTAAGTCGCTATTGCTAATGTCACGTGAATCGTATATATTTTTACTACATTTATCAATATTTGTTTATTTATTTGGACATATACATATACATGCTTGCTGTTGTAATACTTTAAGCTCAAAGCATACCTTTCTAAACGACCCATTTTATTACTAAAATGCAAGATCCAAAATGGATAATTTATTAAAATCCAATCTAGCAATAGGTAACATATTTTAAATGTGCTTTGATAAACTCGCCCTTGTTTTTCTTAATTCTCATACATGTATAAGTAATTTAAAAAGGAAGAATATATATGACATCTAACATCCATTATATGATACACTTTACAAGACATAAAAAATCTGTCAACATTTCATGAGTTATCGATAACCCCGCGAGTAAATCTGTAAAGGTCAGACGACAGTCACTTTGCGCTTACCTAAATCAGATTAAGCCGGGGATCGACGTCAACTCACACAGGAAAATACTATGAAAATGCAGCGTCGAGAAGGGGACCTTTGCAGGATTTCGCCTCCGCTTATTATATTGCTTTTATATCGTGTAAGTTGTATTTACCTCAAGAAAAGCTAGAGAAGACCTGTATCTTCCTCAAGGATTAGGGATTGAAGTAAAAACTACATAAAACTTCTGCAGTGGTGCTAAGGATTAACAGGAAAGTACTTTTCGTGTGAAGATATAAATAGGCACTTAATAAAGTGTTTGTTAAAAAAGGATACTGCGTCATCTTTTTTTAACGTACGTAAAATGTTGGTACCTTTTTTCATTAGGTGTTAAAATTTTACTTAGAATAAAGATATGAGCTATTGCTGAAAATTTATTGTATAAATTTTATAAGCCTTGGTCCGCAGTTTCACTCTTGTCGTATATCAATAAGTATGACTATGTGCTAGAGTTTTAAGAATCAGATTAATACTTGAAAAGTTTGCTATTATCAATTTACACATGTTTTAAAAATGAAAATGAAGACCTATAACTAAAACCCTCTAATTGGCTTTATAGAATTTCTCCGCATTAAGGTATCGTTAGCCTTCGGGATGCGGAGGTCAGGTGGCAGCCGCTCCGTGTAAAAACTGATATCCAGTCAAATCCGGTTAGACTAGAAAAAAGCCGACCTCAAGTGACTTGGGAATAATAAAGCCTAGGGAGAAGAAGTTGAATGGCAATGTTTTTTTTCGCGAAATAAAGAACATCCTTTCATTTAATTTATTTATTAATTTGCGAATATGGGTATACATTTGCAGATCTTATTAGCTAACAATTATTGGTCTTTCACCATATTCAACCATCAGACATGCAAAAAAAAAAGAAAGAGAAAAGACATTGTAATTAACATTAAAAATAATACTACATATCTAAAAATAGCAATAAATTAATACTTAATGTCAGGCTGTCATAATAATTTCTTAAAATTTAAAAATAATGTCAATTCATAATAATTAAATGATGAAATGTCATACAATTATAATAAAAATGTCATAGCATGTAAATAAAAAATAAAAATGTAAATTTCTAGCTATTTTCCATATGCTTGCCCTCTAAGAACTCTCAAAGCAAATAATAGCATTTGACTACAAGCAGTTTTTGAAGACGCCTTTTAAATAGTTGTATATTTCCAATATTCTTTATATGTTTTGGTAGTTTATTATATATGTGTGGTGCAATACAAAAAAAGCTTTTGTGCATCAAAGCCGTTTTACTTGCCACTACGCATAGCTTATCAGCATGGCGAGGCCTTGCTCTATGTTTAAATAATTCCATATTTTGCCTTACAAACAAGGCACACTCATAAATGTAAATGCAAGGCAAAGTAAGTAAATTGTTTTCTATAAAGTAGGGCTTGCAACTTGCGGGAACTTTAATATTATATATAGTCCTAATGCATCGTTTCTGTACCTTAAACGCTAGATGGCAGTCAGTTGAGTTGCCCCAGAATATAATACCATACCGCAAAGTCGATGTGACCATGCTATGATAAGCTGTTAACAGTGTAGTTGTATTTGCAATGTTTCTTAGCTTATACAGTCCACAGGCGTAGTGACTCACTTTAGTACAAACATGCTCTATATGTGCTTTCCAGTTCAGTTTGTGATCTATTTCTAAACCTAGAAATTTAGTAACCTCGCTCTCTTCAAATGTATGACCTTCATACATATAATGTCTAATTTATTATATGATTTTTTTCATTCTTTGTCTAAAGTCTAATATTTTGGATTTGCCTAATTAATTTTTAAATTATTAATTTGTAACCATTGTATAATTAATGCAATAGAGTTGTTAATGTCCGTTTGAAGAGAAGTCAAAGATTTTTTTGTATAGAGTACAGTGCTATCATCAACGAATAAAGTCATATTGTAATTAGTAATTAATGGGAGGTCATTTATATAAATAATGAAAAGTAAAGGCCCTAGCACACTACCCTGGGACTCCATATTTTACAGTTCTTAAATCGGATATATAAACCAGTTCAGACTTTGTTTCAAGACAGATTTTCGAAATTTCTGTGATTTGCTGTCTATTAGACAGGTATGATTTTAGAAGCTCATGAACGATACCTCTTATGCCGTAATGATAGAGTTTGTCTAAAAGAATATCATGTCTTACGCGATCAAAAGCCTTTGACATGTCTATAAACATGCCAATCGCTGGTTGTCCCTTATCCATGTTTGTAATTACACAATTTAAAAACTTGAACGTGGCCATGTTTATATTTTTATTTTTCCTGAAACCATATTGTTCTGGTACTAATTCTTTTTCTTTTTCCATGTAAGAATAGATATTGTTATAAATAACTCGTCCAAAAATTTTGGCGAATATTGGAATTAGAGCTACCGGTCTATAATTTTTAGTCCAGTTTCTCTCTCTATCTCCTGCCTTAAACATGGACTATACAATAGTCGTTTTCAATGCATCTGGAAATATACCATTTTCATTGCACAAGTTAATTAAATGAGATAAAATTGGACAAATAATACTGCCTACATCTTTTATCACTGATGTTAAAACGCCATCGTATCCAGCACTGTTGGTGTTTTTTAGTGTTTTGATCATATTAAATGATTCCTGATCAATACTTAGTTCCCTTAACTACCCTTAATATAATAAGGTAAAGATTTTAATTGCACGCGAAACTTTGCAGTTGAATATTATGGAAAACTTTGGAATCCAGTCATACTCAAGTAAGAAAATGTATTTCTATTTATAGAAGCGGCTCAGCACTCTGCCACTCACTCCCTCTGTATAGTTCCAGAAACTTTAACTAGCACATCACATT
Organism: Catocala nupta; assembly: GCA_963675205.1. NCBI lineage: Eukaryota > Metazoa > Arthropoda > Insecta > Lepidoptera > Erebidae > Catocala > Catocala nupta. The sequence continues at coordinate 7,985,543 of OY776102.1, forward strand.
TAACTAACTTACACGAGTACATATATATGTATTATACGGACTACTACTAAGTTTAGTACAAGCAACTGAAATACTTTAGTTATATGTCTGATTCCTTCTTTGCAATGTAGCATCTCCCAAATGCTATAAAAATCTATTGATTTATAAACTTAGTTGCCACCGAAAACTGGAAGATTTATGTCTCCATTTTAGAATAGATTCAATATTCTTTCTCATAAACGTTGGTGTAATGCTATCGTAAAAACGTATAATACAAAATGCCAAACCTGCGCCAAAGTTATCTTGACAGTGTCGAAAATCAATCGGGATTTAGCCATAGTGTGCCGTCGGATAATTCAGCTATTTTCCCCTTCAATACTGTCGTCCCTCAATACCTGGCGTGTTCGTCTATCCCGTAGATCAAGCACCCTCGATATTACTTAATATAATTCAAGTGCCTTGCATTCTCCGAGAGATGTCGATTAAGGCGTCCCCGCAGGGGATGGTAATCGAAAAATCGGGGTCGTTCAGCTCGCTGCCTGCGGGAGCGGTTCGTAAACTTGTGATTTCTGTTAAACTTGTGCAGGTACGTTGTAACTTCGAACTTGCTTTCTATCAAAGTGATATGAAAGGAATAGATGTTTATACATTGAGTTTTAGAACGCTTTTGTTAAAGACAAAACTAAATTTGTTTTCCATCGTATTTTTGCTATTGCGACATAGAAAATTGAAAACTATATGCCTACTAACTAATTTGATAATTAAAATATACGTTGGCAAAATGTTCGTCCAATATTCCTCTGCTTACTCCTTCGCAAATATAGCTGTATTATGTAGTCACTTTTGCAAGTGGCATCGCTCGCTTAAAAATAGGTTATGTTAGTAACAGTACCTTTGTTTAAAAAAATTGCCTATGTTACTCGGTGATAATATAGCTTTCAATGTTGGAAGAATTTCATCAATCAGTTGAGTAGTTTTTGATTTAAATCGTTACAAACAAACATAAATCAAATCTTGCCTCTTTATAATATCAGTATAGATGTACGATACAACCCAGCTATTTCTGTCAATATATGTAAACTTTTAAATAAGGATCACAGGGTACCCATAAAGATAAATAATTTATATCGCTCTATATTTTAGTTTACTTCAATCTGGCCGGCTATGTATTTTTTAGTAACAAGCTCCCTTTTACATTGCTAAAACGATGTATCTGGCGACCAGAATAAATAAAGTTTCATCGTAGATAAAAGTAAGCAACTTAAAGTAAAATTTTACTTAGTTGCCTATTTGATTTACTATTTATACCAGGTTTAAATGAAAATCACCATAGTGTGTATTCAAAAACACATTTTCAACACATTTGTTCTGGCGAAAAGAATATGATGGACAAAAAAAGATTAACCAATAAAGTACACAAAATAAATGTGACTGATACAGCCGGATTAGAACTAGGTAAACATCAGACCAGAACAGAGAGCTTCTAAAGAAAAGTCAGGCTTAGAGTACCTTAATAATGAGCCTACATTAAGAACATATGTGATGAGAGTAAAGAAAACAAGAGACACACACGACATGACAAGATCGTAGCAAATAAGTAAGTAAGCGTGTGTGCGTATTATGCGTGTGCATACGATTACTGCGAGTTTAATGCCCTTCATAATCAGCTATCCTTTGAGTAAGCCTAGCAGTACGACTAGTAGTAAGAGGTAAATAATGATATAGCTATATTTTTCTCAAAAACAAACGCTACAGAAGGTAGGTAAACCAGATTAATTTTAGAGCGTATTTCTACATAATCGGATGAGGGAGTGCGAGAGAGAACTCAATAACAACTGTCAGGGATAAGTTAGGGGAAGTTGCGCCGGAAGTGGTCCGCTGGTAATGGCGGCGGGTATTTCCGGTGGAGCTACACAACTTCATGTTAAATCAATTTCACTTCACCTTGGAATTGACATTACTCAGTTTGTTACTGTGGCTTATGTTTGATAGATCAAATTCATTAGCGTGTAATTTATTTTCTGAAATGTTTATTCATACCATGGATCCCTTTTGACGTCGTTAACATTGTATTAGTAGAGAAAAGAAAAATAAAGTATTTATTATCAGCCGAATACACAGTTAAACTGATTGTACGTAGAACTCTTTGTATTAAGTTATAAATATATTTATAAGCCCGTAATATCCCATTGCAGAATAAACGCTAGCCCACTTTATCATCTGTCTATTAGGAGCCTCTAAGAACCTGTCTGTAATAATGAAGTCAGCAGGTAGAGTTCCATTGAGTCGCAAGATGATGCTATTTGGTTTTACCAATATATCAATGACTGACTGATGATCCGCGCAACTTCGTCTGCGTTTCACATTAGAGAATTTGCCCTATTTTTGCAACATTTACATTCATTGATGTTCTGCTCCTATTGGTCGTGTCATGATGTTATATAGCTTATAGCCTTCCTCGATAAATGGGCTATCCAACACTAAAATAATTTACAATTCGAAATAGTAGTTCCTGAGATTAGCGCGTTCAACCAAACAAACAAACTCTTCAGCTTTATAATATTAGTATAGATACCCTTATCTTACTTAATGAAATAGTTACTTTAAGGACCAAATCTGTGCCACTTAGTTGTCAAACCAATTAATTGACACTAGTACAATTTTCAAAGAATAAAAGAAGGATATTTTGCACACTTTCCGATTTTAATTCCATTACTACATAATATTGTCTTATGTTTACGCGAATGTTATATATTGAAGTTAAACAAATTTTATACGGATTTTATCGCGCTGTTTATTTTTTATAAAACACTATTATTACATAATTTTGAAACTATTGTTAAACACTTTTACTAGTTACTGTTTACTTCAATTTAAGCTATTTAAAATATACAACTATTTAGATTTAATTTTACACTTTCCCCGACGTTTCGGTTGCTTTTCAGCAGCCATAGTCACGGAGAAACTAATAATAGTGTTTTATAAAAAATAAACAACCCGATAAAATCCGTATAAAGTTTGATTAATTTCAAGCCATTACTACAGTCATAGAATTCTACAACATATTAAATAATTCATTGCTTAGCAACCAATTGATGGTATGATTGTTCAGAGATGACGAAAATAGTTTATTTTGGTTTACACCGAGAAAAATAACATTAATATAAATATGTCGGCGTCGTCATCGTGCCTAGCTACAAGGGGGTACACGGAGAAAAACCACGTGCTAAACGTCAGTGGAACGTGCATCAAGCGGCCGAGCTGCGCATGACTCACTGAACGCGCCCCACCACTACTCTATATAAGCCGGTCCGCCCGGCGCCGAGGCACAGTTCTTGTTGAGCTCGCTCGGTGCACGGATCACTGTTTTTGTCCGTGTAACCTTTAATTAAATTCATCAACTACTTGTCGTAGTTAATTAAGTTATTTAATTATTAATAAAAGTGAATTTAAAAGCACCGACTTCTTTTAATTATGGAGGACATTCCTACATCAGAAGTGGGATTGGACCAGCGCACAGATGAAGGGCAGAATCAAGATCAAGGTGGTTATTCTGACGCAGGAGCTCAAATATCATTATTTTCTGCTGGCATGGAAGCCGCCTTTCTGAAGTTGGCGGAAAAGTTATCCAGACCACTATCTGCTCCAACTCCTGTATCATTGGTAAAGTTTGATCCTGAGGAACCCGATACGGTTCACTAACAAGATAGGGCTTGCAAACGGTGATGAGCTTTCCCTGATGATGTTAGCATCTAGCAGTTCATTAATTTTGATCCTGACTACTTGTTGTTCTGTTGGGGATAATCTATAAGGCCTTCGTTGAACGGTTTTATTAGGAAAGATGGCAACAGGCCTCATGTTGTAGCTTACTACAGCCAGCGAACCACTGACACAGAAAGTCGTTATCATTCTTATGAGCTCGAGACCCTGGCTGTGGTTCGTGCTGTTCAACATTTTCGTCATTTCATATATGGCCGTAAATTTGCGGTTTTTACCGACTGCAACTCTTTAAAAGCATCCCATTCAAAAAAAAGACCTTACCCCTAGAGTTCATAGGTGGTGGGCAATTCTTCAAGCTTACAATTTTGACATCGTGTATAAGGAAGGGAAACAAATGGCACATGCCGATTTTCTGTCCCGCAACCCTACTAATAGTGATAGTAATAATATCCAAATTCAACCTAGAGTAGTTAACTTTGCAGAACTGGAAAAAGATTGGATCTTCGTAGAGCAGCAAAGAGATCCTGAAATTTTGGACATTATATCCAGATTAAAATCGAACGCATTCCCGGACGATATCACCCAAACTTATGACATCCGTAAGGGTGTACTTTTTAGAAAAATTGAACGTAAAAGGGTTAGTTCTTGGTTGCCTATCGTTCCTCGATCATTAGTGTGGAGTCTGATTAATCACGTACACTGTGAATTGAAACATTTGGGCTTTGAGAAAACTCTTGATAAATTGTACGAACTGTACTGGTTTCCAAACATGCATAAATATGTCAAAAAGTTCACAGACTCATGCTTGGTTTGCAAAGCTTCCAAAGGACCCTCCGGCGCTCAACAAGTACAGCTCCATCCCATCCCTAAGGTTAGTGTTCCATAGCATACTGTACATGTAGACATCTCTGGTAAACTTAGTGGCAAGAGCGAAAAACGTGAATAGTGTTCGGTCTTAATTGATTCTTTTTCAAAATTTGTTCTTCTGGAATATACTCCTACACTGAGTGCTGCCACTGCTGTGAAAGCTATTAAAAAGTCGGTAAATTTGTTTGGCGCACCAAAACGTATCATCGCTGATAAAGGCAGATGTTATGACAGTATCGAGTTCAAAAAATTTTGTAAAGATAATAATATTGAGTTACATTTGATTGCAACAGGATCAAGTAGAGCTAATGGACAAGTAGAGCGTGTGATGCGCACGTTAAAGAGCCTTCTTACAATAATAGAATCTAGCTCTGACAGTGTCTGGTGCGATCGGTTAGAAGAGGTTCAGTTAGCTATTAATAGTAGTCGATGCAGGGTAACAGGTTTTACACCTCTTGAATTAATGTTCGGAATTCAGGGTAATTCACTAGGAATTTCCAAAATTGCCCCCGATATTGGTAGTACTGACAGAATCGACCTTGAGACAGCTCGATCCAATGCCTTGTCTAGTATAAAAAAACAAGCCAATGATGATGTTATTCGGTTTAACAGAGGTAAAGCAACTATTAAACCTTTTTCCGTGGGGGACTTCGTTTTCGTAAAATGTGAAGAGCGTCATCAAACCAAGTTGGATAGAAAATTCAAAGATCCTTTTAAAATTACTGCAGTTCTTGAAAATGATCGTTACGAATTGAAACATATTAATGGGTCTAATAGGTTTTTCAAAATCGCGCATGAAAATTTAAGGAAAGTTCCTACTGGTCAAACGGGACTATTCGAGATAGTCGAGAATTATACTGACAGTGATGAGTCCACGTCGGCGGATGAAAATGTTAATATTTCCACTCCCAAGTCTCCAAGTCCTGATCCTACTAATGGGGAGACAATATCATTTAAACCAACGGAATCTGGAACAAGATTTTTGACCACTGCTATTGTTCATAGCCCTCCCAATTCAGATACTGTAAGCGTGGATAGTGAAGAAACTTTATCTGTTGGATCTGAAACTATGACTGCTGATAGTGTTGTGGACGATTCATGAGACCTCTCTAATAATTTATTATAATTACTGAAGAATTACTACCAGTCACCTGTCAAATATTAACTGAAGGTTTTCTGGTCCAGTAACTAATGCTTCAACTAAAGGGGTAACCGGACTAGTTGAAGCTTGCAATCCGGTCCAGTAGTGCTGTTGTAGGGATGCCCGGTCCAACAGCATTGCTGAAGGGATTTGCGATCGGTGATCTGGTCCAGTGGTGTCATTGTAGGGGTAACCGGTCCAATGACACCGCTGAAGAGATCTTTTGTTGTGATCTGGTCCAGTAATGTCATTGTAGGGGCAACCGGTCCAATGGCATTCTGTAGAGATCTGTAGTAGTGTATGGCTAATGTTGATTTTTCGGTCAGAATGGTCGAGCTGTATAATTACCCATGTTATCTTCTTTTAAGATGACTAATGGAATTGGTAGCAACGCACGAGGACGTGCGCTCGTCAGCATGGCCGTGTCGGCGTCGTCATCGTGCCTAGCTACAAGGGGGTACACGGAGAAAAACCACGTGCTAAACGTCAGTGGAACGTGCATCAAGCGGCCGAGCTGCGCATGACTCACTGAACGCGCCCCACCACTACTCTATATAAGCCGGTCCGCCCGGCGCCGAGGCACAGTTCTTGTTGAGCTCGCTCGGTGCACGGATCACTGTTTTTGTCCGTGTAACCTTTAATTAAATTCATCAACTACTTGTCGTAGTTAATTAAGTTATTTAATTATTAATAAAAGTGAATTTAAAAGCACCGACTTCTTTTAATTATGGAGGACATTCCTACAAATACATAAAGAACACAGACAAGCGTAAACAACACACAATCGGAAATAAGAAGAACAAAATAAAATTAAAAATAAAAGCTTCACGACGTGATGAAAATAAGACCTGGTTCAGCATGTGTCAGATGAATGCCTGGCGCTAGTTTCCAGCTAGACCCTTTGTGTGTTTGTGAGATACGAATATCAAGTAGTTATAATTAAAACGCAATGTATAAAAGTTCCATACCTGGTTTACATGTGTTTGCGTTGCCACACGAACATCTCTCGTCGCTACAGCTCTCACAGTCGCAGGCTTCCACGGCGGCCGTCCATGGAGGCGACGCCGTAGCCCCCGGTACCTAGAAAGTATAGCCATACTAAAAATATTAAAATTTTTATCCTAACCATGTCCAGACAATGTTGGTTTGCGTTTTTCTCACGCAACAATGGTGCGGCAATGGAGGTTATTTTACATAGAGCGGATATAGATATTTTTGAGTCAGAGATCGATGTAAAAGTAAATATTAAACTTTAATCTATATAAATAATATTAGTATGCCAATAATTTGGCAAAATGTGTCTCTGTACTATAAAATAAAAATACCAATACAATAATTAGATAGGCTTTTTAAAGAAATGCGCGGTTGAAAACTAGTATGGTATATTGACATATCTTGGAGAATGTAGCTTTGCTGTGATTTAATGTCAAGTACAAAATATAATACAAAACTCGAATCTGCAGCTTTATAATTTTCTAAAGACTTATTGTAACAGCCGAATTTCTGCCCAATCTAATACCAGTTTTAGCAGCCATTTATTGACACGGGTCAAGTCTCTTTAATTGCTGTCGAATTATAACTGTATAAGCACGGTACACTTGTATATTATTATACTGTGATACAGGTGATAAACGGGATAACCCTTTGACTTCGATGAGAAGGCAGAGGTGAATTATACCCAACATTTGCCAACTATATTCTAGGTCACGTTATAACGGGCATCTATTGTAATCTATTGCCGTTCACCAAGCTCAATCCCAGCCTTCCAAGTAATCAGTTTGAACAGAATTTTGTTTGCAATAAAACTGTCAATATTCTGACAAATAACTATTAAGCTTAATATCAATTCTAATCTGCTTAAACCGTTTATTTAAGAACAATATATTTACGTACATAATATGTACAAACAATTACCCGAAGGCGTGCGTGTTTGTAAATTTACAAGCAAAACGGTGAGCTACAATACAATAACTCTCAATTGAGAAACCTCAATTACCGCTTCGCTTGTGCGATGTAGCCTTCATTACTATTCAGCCTCACATATTCCAACATTGTTGTATGCCAGTATTACTCCGGAATAATGGATTATCAACCCTGTATCTCGGAGCCGGGGCTCACTATCTCTGAAAGCGTTAGTAGTGCGAGAGTACGAAGCAAAGATATACACTCTGTAACACGTTTCCTCTTTCGTGCATTGCTATGCAGTGTTTTAGAAACAAATGGACATATTTTCAAATCATATCTTAAGAATCTATTATGCAAAAGTGTGTCTATTGATTTGTCTGTTAGCAAAATCAAAAATCACGTCACTTCGTCAAGGATATGATTTTTCCATTGAGATACTTTTTACACCAGAAAGTTACTACAGCTACTAGAGCTTAGCAAAATCAAATATGAAAAATCATCTTATATCGTATAAAATATATACGGTAATTATGTACAATTATATGATTCTTAAGACAGGTGACCCGATTGTATAATTCTTAAAGCCAGGTAGACCAAGCAAAGTAGGTATTTAACGCTGCCATACTTTACGCGAAGCGAGCCGTGCGCACGAGTCGCCGGTCTGAAGTCACGTACGCAAGCCGCTGTAGTATATAATATCTTATTATTAAAGGTATTAAACTGTATTGAAAAATGTAACCACAAATAATTGTTCTATATGTTATTAACTTTGAGTAGATATGGTTTTTGGAAGTAAAACTTTGATAAACTTCAAGAACAATAAGAAAAACATTAAAAAATAATCGATTTAGCCTCCTCTTCGGATTTTTTTTTGATCGATTTATATTTTCGTTATCATGTTTTGAACCACAAATTATCAAAGTACATATAGTAAAATATAATATGTATATTTTTGGCTTTAAACAATCACTATTTATGTGTTTAATATTGAATCAAAGTTATGTAAAATGGGAATACCTGGCCTTAAGTGGATATTGACTTGGGATTACGTCCTACAGCAGATCTACGCCTGAACGAAAAGAGTACTAAGTAATCTGTAAATAACTTAAGCTCGTATGGTACGTAAAACTGTTATAGGTAACTGAGATACTTAATATTCGACGCTCTTGTCACCTGTTCTTCTTTTATTTCTTTAGATCTGACTGCACAATTGGCGTACTGATTTAGGTAGTCACCTCACCATTACTATTGCGCTGACTGTTATGAGTTTAACCCATATATGGTTTTTTTGCGTCCACGAAAATTCTCTGTTTCAATTATTGTAAAATGCCATACAACGTCATCTCGTAAAAATAAAACATCGTGAAATACATAGCCATCTCAATAGCTTTTGGACTGGCTATATATCAACCTTCTTAGAAGCTTTGATATCGATGTTTGTGATCTTATCAAGCAGTCCGAAACATCGCAACAATTCGAGCATTTCTATTTAGCTAGCTGTTATTTGTTGGTATTATTTGATACGTACTAATTTGTGGATATAATAGAATAGTGTACTTACCTTTTGTTCTAAACTAGGTCCCAGCGTAGTAACCTTGTCATTAGCTTCCACATATCCATCCTTAGCTTCGTCAGCAATAATATTTAGATCCACTTTACTGACTCCGTCCTCTATTAGACTCTTCAACCCATCCACTCTTTTGAACTTCTCCCCAGTGTAAGTATAATTTGGTGTTTTATGTACTATTGGCAGTGTAGTTGTAAGTCTTCTCGCTTCGTCGATATGTTTTAAGCTTACAGTAGGTTTACTAATTCTATTGGACGGTGCTATTTCTAGTTCGGCTGAGAACGAGACGTCTTTTTGGTAGAGGACGTCTTCTTCGGCGTCTGCCGTGTCGGTTGCTTTTGTTGCGTTTAACTCTGTAGAAGAAAGGCTTCTATTAGTTTTGCTACTTGAATTGGAGGCAATATGGTAGGTGTGATGGTTACAGTATACTAAAACAGATTGATGATGAACGTTGCTGAAGCTCAGTTAACGAATTCTTCTTTTTTCGGTGACCTCATATCGATTCAACTACGCTATCTCGATGAACTGAGATCATCTAGATCTCAGTTCATCGAGATAGCGTAGTTGAATGATATTCTTATTAAATAGTGTGTCAAGCAATAGTGGGATAATTGAGTAGCATAGCACACATTTAAAACAATAAGAATTTTTCAGAAAGGGATGTATCATATACGTCTATGCGATTATTATTTATACATATGTATGTATATGTAATAAAAGTAGGTCGGGCACAACATAAAATAGAATAATCACAATAGTGGTAACAGGTCTACACAAGGCATGGAGAGCGCGGATGAGAAATGGAGTGATACGGGACTGTATTACCCATTTTTTAAGAATATGGTGTGAATATATTATGATTTCGGTGATTGAAGTCCATTTCTTACCATTTCACCGGCAAATAACCATTAACGTTTAATATAGGTATGTATTTAAAAATACTTGAACAACAGAAGGAATTATATATAATTAAAACATCGTGTATATATCCATATAGTACTTGAACTACAAAAGCTCAAATACAATTTTCTCTTGGTGTGCTGATCACATTATAAACCACTAACCAAGTGCCACAATTTGCGCAATAAAACTAACCAAGTTATATTATCCGTGTTATTTCTCAGAAAATTATGCTCCAAGTTCTAATGGTCGATACTTAATACCAACCTAACTTAAAAGAAGAACTTACTGCTAAGAAAGTTCATGACAATTGTGAGGACGAAGTATTGAAGACTTTACATCTATTTTAAGATTAGAAAGTTCCGACCCTCATTAATACTGAACTACGATATCAAAGGAGATGTCAATCTAAACTTATGATTCAAGGAGGGGAGGATACGATATTACGGCAACAACTCTACTGGTTTATAAGTATGTCAGCGTAACTAAAAGCAATATATTTTAGTTTTTATTAGGAAAGTTGGGATTTCTCTTAAACTAGAGCAACCCGATTAGTGAAGTACATCTGCGCTACAGGAGAGATAATCACTTGTTGTGTTTCTGCAGTGAGTAGTCTACATGATTTTTATAACGAAGTGCTATATTTTTAACACTGGCAGCACAGCGACTTACTATTTTAATTAATTGCAAGCGCTATAGCCTTCGCTAAGCGCTTACTATAAAGCTTTGTGCAACGCAGTAAGCTTATTAACAGCTTGACCGTATTCAATCTAAAATTAATCTCATGTCTAACATTACAACAAATAAGTAAAGTTTATTTCTGTATTATTTTGTGAGATAAAATGTTTTAGCTGCAAAGTTTTACGTATACGTGAACGTCCAATTTACCTAATTTAATCTATTCGTATCTTAGTAAAACAAATTTTGTTTTATTTATAGGTTTCGCTAATTCCTGGGATTATAAAAACCTGGTATTATTAGTCAAGTGCTCGGCTCTAGCCTCGATTTTAAAGGTTAGGGGATTTTGTTGAGCGAAACTTAAGGTGCGTGTTTGTATAGCATTATTTGAAACTCAAGACAGAAAACATCAGGCAGTTAAAAAATTTTGACTAGGTCTTAGAATACTAGACATAATTAAAATCTAATGTGTCTGGCCGCCGGTGTACCGCTGCGACTCAGGTTAAAATGCTGGTTGATATACCTACAGTAATCCACTATGGCGATAAACAATTTTACATTTATATTGATGTCATATTGCATGAAATTTTCTCATCATCCATGCCGAAGCTTGCAACAAGAAACACCTCTAGCAGAGATACAAGCAACTCGTGTGCGTCTAAGTGCTAAGCATTATTCTACTCTAAAAGCTTTTATTCAGTGGAACCGAAGTTGTTTCACAAAATGCAGCAATTTCAACACTCCTTCCTCAGTACATACAGCGACGGGAACAAGTGGGATAAAATCGATTTAGCTGACAAATGGAATTGTTCGCCTTTATGATATCACCGGATTCACCGGCAATATATTTATATACAGGTTATATACATAGGAGTGCTTTGCGTGTCTTCAAGCGAAATGATCTCATTTCTGGCAAATCGGTTATTGGGAGGTAGGTATCTAAGTTATTTACGGGGATTTGTGAGATATATATATATATATATATGTTAGGTATTGAGTCGCATATTGACATTCTAAGCCTAAACATCGGTATGCGTCATGATAGGATGTCTCGCATGCTTTGAGCGGTTAGGATGGCAGGGTGCTTTCATGAGCATTCGCTCTGCTACTTTTGTGCGAGCCGTACGATGCAATAGATAGGTTTGTATTGGGGCGAACTTGATGCGTGGTTATTTGGATGCTTATTAATGTTGCATTTGTGTACGTAAAGTATCTCAACTTAAGACATGCGTGAAAAACTAATGTGTTTATGCCTGGAGATGTGACATGATAGCATTCTTGGTTTCAAAGCAACACAGCTTTGAAACTAAGAATTAAAGCTTTGCTATGAGTATAGGCTGTGTTGCTTTGAAACGGTTTATTCCACATTCCATGTTTCGTCCTGAATGCAAAAATACGCATTCGCCCCAAAAATTGTTCCTCATACGCCCCGAAATTCAGATAAATATTATTTCTTAACGTAATTCATATTTCGTCCCAAATTATGTTCCTTTTTTGACTCTGTTTTTTTTGTATAGTAGATTTTTATGTACCTTCAGCCGAAAAATATTTTGAAATACCTCCTTGATCTCTCGGCGAAACTTTGGGCTTATGATTGCATGACGTCACGAGCCCGACATTGAAAAGACTTAAAATAATTTTTTAGCATTTTTTAATTTTGCTACCATATGCTCAAAAATGTAGAACGCAAAAGTAATATTTATAAAAGAGGTGCGAATGAGGAACATTTTGGAATGTGGGACATAATGTAGGGGCGAATGCGGAACAAACCTTTGAAACATATAGGTACCTGATTAGAAGTGTTTTAAATACTATTAAAATTGGTTAAGTAACCTGTATCTGTATTACCTATACTCTCTTATCTTGGAAATCCGAATTGGTAGTTTGGTAGCTTGAGCTTTAATTTAAAAAAAAATATTACGTTCAAGTAACTCCGTTCAGCAGAATAGATATTGCGGTTCACGATAACGCTCTGTTGAAAGGAGTTTGCGATTATTCATAATGTAATCCACATCTTTAACATCGCGACAGATCTGTAGCCCCCGTGGATGAAGGGCGGGCTTATCCCACATATATTTTGTAACAATTTGATATAGTTCTTACCCAAACAGCCGTATCCATCGACGTGCAGCACAAAACCGGGCCCACAGCCGCACTCGTAGGTGCCATCGTGTAGTTCTCGGCACAACTGTTCACACGGACTGCCCTCACCGCACCGGCCTGTAAACAAAAGCAACAGCTATATACGTATATAAAAACAACAACAAGTTTATAGCAGCTATTTGTAAAATGTATGACGCGAAGGAGGAAATCAATTTAATATTTCTGTGTACGTGACGCTATTTTTAGATCAGTGTCAGTAAATAATAAAACATATATGTAAAAAAAACAAAATTATTCTTATGTAGGTGAAACTCAATAAGAATTTTCTGTCCTTATGTTTTCGAACATAAAAATGTTAGCGTTATTTCATTAAAAGATTAATTTAGAAATCTTATTATGTTCTTTGATATTTTAGATAAAAGGAAAATTACTCAAAGGCAATGATTACAGCGAGGAAGTATCTCAAAATGTAATAATACTGTCAACGGTGATAACTTTATATCAACTTTTAGATTTGTGGGTAGATTGCTTTTTTAACTAAAAAGCTAAACATATACGGCATTTTCATTTAACAGCGTTCCCGTATGTAATAGTGCCATTATAAAATTGAGTCCGTAGTCAAAAGGAATATATGGCCAAACCCACACAGAAACCCCTGAGCGTAAATTGTTTGATCCATTAAAATTAATACAAAGGGTATGTCATACATTTTCAGTTAAGTAATCCAGTCCACTTGTGGACGGGAACAGTTTTGAAACAAACTGATACCTTTGGCAGCATCGACATATAGATAATAGGCAGGATAGTAACTTTTGTTATGTACCTAAATTAACAGTACACCCCTATCTAGTTTCCTAACATAAATAAAAACTGATCCTTCAATATAAAAAGCTAAGCAAACGCAAGAAAAAGCGGAACAGGACTCGACCCAAATCGCTATTATAAATGATGTAGAGGCTTGAGGAAAAATGTGGCGGCCATTAGAAAATAAATGTCAAATGAAGGGGGATTATTTTTCCGAGACTCACCTTACGCTATGAAAGGTAGCCTTGATCGGTAATTTGACGTGGAACTCAGTAATGGAGTATTGGGAAGTGTATTTTCTTGTTTGAAGATTATTTTAAGCTTTGCTTCGCTTGCTACACAGAAGGATTTATTTGTATGAAGGAGTTTAAATTACTGTTATCAATGCGTAAGTTTGGAATAAAGATTTATCTTTATCAAGTGTTTTGATTGAATGGCTGTTATTGCTTACAAAAGGAAATATTTGTTTACAAGGTTTTGGTGCAATTCTCGTTTTTCGTCGTCGCGTCGATATGATTTCGAAGGCAATAAAAATGCAATATTATAAAGCGTCACACATCGCTAATAATACTAATGCCTTAGTACGTGCCGTAACTACTTCACTACATATTATAAAACAAAAATTCTTCGTCGCGTATGTCTGTTCGCGATACACTCAAAAACTCCGTTTATCTCCAATAGATAGAGTTATTCATGAGAAAGGTTTTGATGTATAATTTGTTAAGGTTCTGTACTTACTCGTGCGAAGCTGAGGCGATATCGCTAGTATAATATAGATCTTAAAAATAATTTAGCAGTGAAGCGCATGAATCCTTAAAATCGAATGCCAACCCTTCCTTTGTCTCGCAGTAATCGAGTAAAAAGCGTGGAAGCGAAAATGGCGTGTAATTATCTAACACTTATTCATTTTGCTCATTATGCAGTAGACGGAGGGACGGTTGAAAGCTTTTATCACGCGCAGCACCCTTTCTCTCCTTTAACCCGCTATAAATGTTTCTCAAATGCCTGGTTATGTCTATGGAAAATCCGGAATCTAAAATTTAAATATAGGTAGATGAGCAGGAACTAAAGCAAAAGTGGTAAGACTACATATGCTTGAAAATTCTTAACGTGATTCTGAAAACCAGTAGATCTTGAAAACTCTTCCACCCTATCAATCAAAAGTATACTGGTTTTTAATTTTTAGGATTTATTATTAAGGTGCTATATGCGATATTACTATTTACATACAATTGTATACATATTTATTGACTATCCGAATTAACACTAAAATATACATACAACGTAGCGATTGATATATCATATTATACAAAAATTATAATAAAGAAACTAGTTTTGTTTATGTCGGTGGATTGCAGATCACAATAATATTTGAGTCCAATGTCCATCAAGAAATACCTCATTATTCACAATTTTAGCATACCTAATTCATTGCCTTTTAGTTCAGATATAGAAGGTAGGTATTTATAGTTAATTTCAAAAAACACAAATTCACAACATGAATATTTTTGTTGTAGAAGTTATGTTTTGAGAGTATGTATGTAAGTGAGTAGAGTACCTATGTATGTAAGAAATAATGGATTACCATCCTACAACTAAAGAAGCCTCGAATATAAGAAAAATCGTACAGACGTATTTTTTCACTATAGTCATTGTTTCGTTCTGAATATCACAAAATATATTTATAATGGCACAAAAGCAGACTTCATTGCTCCAGAACTTCACACAACATTCATTGAAAACCGAATCCATTGGGATACGAGTTTTCATCTGACATTAATCGCACGATTTGTAGCCGATTGACGAACGCAGCTTAGCTGAACATAAAGGTGCTTACTGTCCTAGCGTTAATCGATTCACGGAGCGCGTTGATTTCATTATACAGATCGACGCTGCTACATAACACAAGCGAAGGCGGCAACTCGCTCAATTCTCGCGTTTAAAACGTGTATCAAAGTAATATTCAATTGCTTTTGAAACATTTTGAATGTAGCGCGTATATTTTTGGTGAAACGGGTTCCAATGGTTACGGTTATTGCTGAAGCATTGTTCACGAAAACGAATGGCCTTTTGAAACTATAGTAACGGTTGGTAGTTATGCGTCCTCGTTTTGGAAGTTCAATTTCGATTGTATGGTTAATATTTATAGGCTCTATGTTACGGTGGGCCCTGGTGACGGTATAATTGTACCTGGTGCTGCTGTTTGTGAGGGCGGCTCGTAGGACGTGTGAGGTGCGAGGAAATTGGGTTGTTTGTCAAGAAGAATGTTAGACTTTTTTTTTTTTTTTTTTTTGATGCCCAGGAAAAATGCTTCATGCACTACCCGCCGGCTAGGGGACGGCACCGGCGGGGCGTGTGGGACTCCCAGCAAGAAGACGCGCTGGTATACCCACTAAAAAACCTGGGGTGTTCCCTCTCTCACCCAATGGTGGGGGCCAGTTGGGAACTTAAAAGATTCAACCATAGCAGGCCCCCCCGTGTGGGTGCCGGCCGGGTCGTTTTTTTCGGACCCGACCACCTCTCGTCCCCAGGGGAGAGCCTGACTGCTCTCCCCTTTCGACATCAGGAAGGCGCGCGGGAACACCGCGCGCGTCCTCTCGGGGCTTTTAGTTTACGGGTGGCAGGGTCCCCTGAGGCCCCGCCACCCGGAGCCCCTAGGTGGGGGGCAGGAGAGCGACATAAGCGCGTCTCCTGCGCCCCCTCCTCCGGCGGCGGACGTCCGGGGCGTAAGGATCGTCCTCACGCCCCCGCTCCGCCGCCTCCTTCTGCGAGATGACAGTCTCGCAGAAGGAACTCATTGCGCCCCAGCACCTGTCGTCGCCGACCATCTTGGATATGACGGTCGGCAACGAAAGGTCGGGGCCAATCACGGTGACCAGGGCACAGCGCTCCGCGGCCCACGCCGGGCACTCCTCCAGCGTGTGCTGCGCCGTGTCCCGGTCACACACCTCACAGTGGTGACATCTGGTTGTCGGCTCCCTACCGGCTATCTTGCAGAGGTACTCTCCGAAACACCCGTGTCCGGAGAGCACCTGAGTAAGCCGGTAGGTGAGCGGTCCGCGCCGTCTGTCCGCCCATTCTTTTAGTACTGGACGGACAGCCTCAACTGTCCTCACCCCGTAGCGGGGCTGGGCCAGTCGCTCATTCCACCTGGCCTCCAGGACCAGTCGAGCCTGGGACCTTCGCGTCTCCACCGCCCTGTGCGTGGGCTCCTCGCCATGGAGGCGGAGGTCAGCGCGCCAGTAATACACTGACGCTTGGACCTCCGCCTCCAAATCCCAGGGCGGCGATGCCGCCAAAACGCACGCCGCCTTATAGGAGACGGTGCGGTACGCCTGCGACACCCTGATCGCCATCGCCCTCTGAGGTCTCCTTAGGAGGGCGACGTTTCGGCGATTCAGGGCGCCAGCCCAAATGGGCGACCCATAAAGGGCCATCGACCGCATCACCCCCAAATAGAGGCGGCGGCAGATGACACTTGGCCCCCCGATATTCGGCAGCAGAGAGCTAAGCGCTCCCGCCGCCGACATCAGCCGGGGGGCCAGGTGGCTAAAATGGACGCGAAAGTTCCAGCGGCCGTCGAGGTGGAGCCCCAAGTATTTCATACTCGGCTCCACCCCGATGCGGACCCCTCCAACAATGATGTGGGCATCTGGTGGCGGCGCCCTCCGAGGCCCGTGAAATAGAAGGGCCCCGGACTTTTCCAGCGCCACCTCCAGTCCCAACATCCTAATCCTGCCGACAACCAGAGCCACTCCAGCCGTGGCAAGACGGGCAGCTGCCCCGTAGTCCTCTCCCCGGGCCGTAACCAGCGTGTCGTCGGCGTAACAAGTTACGCCGACGCCCGGGGGCAGGGCGCCCCGCAGCACCCAGTCGTAACCGATGTTCCACAGGAGCGGACCCAGAACCGATCCCTGTGGAACACCGCACGACACCTCCCTCCGGAACGTCTCTCCGTTCCGCCCCACACAGAATACACTTCTCTGGTGCAAGAAGAATGTTAGACCTAAAGTTAACTCAATGTCTGGTATTTAAAGATTGTTTAAAATCGCATGCAAATATCATATTGTCCTTAAGTCCAACTGGCCGGTACAATAGGATATGATCGTGCTAATTCCCGTAGTTGTACCGGGTATAAGGGACACCAGAATATATTTTATCTCGATGCCGAGTTCAATTCATAATAACGCGGACTTTGCACAGACGATAACTTCCATTTACTGCGCTAGTGTACGGCTAGTTTCGTAAACAATTTACATCACGGATGATTTCATTGCATTTTGGTTTTTATAAGGTTGTAGTATTATTGTTTTTATAATCTTAAAACATGATTTACGCATTATGATACATAATTTACAAACATTTCTAACGATTTTCAATTCAGGATAGTGCTCTGAATCTTCTCGATTATGCTGTCCGTTACACTCTGTATATTAATAGCAAAATCATGCCATCAATCTGAGATAGTATCAGGCAGAATAAGCCGATGATAAGAGAGTTTAGATCTGAACAGTTATTGACAAATTTTCTTACGCAATTCAGCCGAAAGTTTGATATGAGACGATACTTGGCCGTTCTATTAAAAAACGAAGTACAAAGGGCACATTGTGCTATACGTTTTGCTCTTTTATTGTAACGGAAAGGCATCGGAAAGGTCGCGCAAAATCTGATACATCAAAGGGCTTTATTCATTGTTGTTAAATTCGTTTTGAAGGACTCTTTCATTTTGTTAGCTATGTCGCGCCCCTTGTAATTTCCCCATTGGACTATCGCTTTGACTTTACATGCATCCTTCTTGATATAGTAGCTGTAGATAAAAACAAAAAGAATTTCAATAAACAAGAGTGACTCCTCAGAGTTAACAGAAGGTAAACTTAAAACAAAAAAGATTATGACCAATGGCTCGCTTCTTGACAATAAAAGCTTAACGTCATATTTGTAAAGCTCCAATGGTAGAGAAGACAGCATCACTAAAATTAGAGCAGGGTATCGCAGTCTACCACTGAGCACAGGCCAATATGCGGCAGTTAATTCCGCATTCCATATGCAGTCTATTCCAGCCAAAAATGTTATTAGCAAAATCGAAGCTAAACATTTTGTAATTTTAAACATTTATTTTTAAACGTTTATATAATCATGATGTCGATTTATTATATTTTACATCTTTATAATCAAATGCTCGACTATTTCGATGACGCAGCGATTGTGTATGCAACTGCTGTGCATGAGGTCTCAAGTTCTTAACCCGGGTCAGGCAATGTTATTTGGTTTATCCGTCTGTAAATTGTTATTAGCAGTACGAAGTCTGGAACTGGGCCCATCAAAACAGCAATACGCTCATAGCTGGTGAAATGTGGATGAAATGCACTTCCACCATCGGAGATATTGGCGAAAGGCTGTACATATCTTCTCCCTAGCCTTTTTATTATTCCCAAGTCACTTGGGTCAGCTTTTCTGGTCTAACCGGATTTGACTGGATATCAGTTTTTTACACGAAGGGGCTGCCACCTGACCTCCGCAACCCGAAGGCTAACGATACCCTAAGACTAGACCAGTGTCAGGATATTATAGGGCACTGACTTCGCAGTAATGACTGCCATAGATGTTCATGGCAGCCGGGTCCGACGGCTTAACGTGCTCTCCGAGGCACGGAGGAGGCGATAATTGTCAAACAATACGCACATAATTTCTAAAAGT
Organism: Catocala nupta; assembly: GCA_963675205.1. NCBI lineage: Eukaryota > Metazoa > Arthropoda > Insecta > Lepidoptera > Erebidae > Catocala > Catocala nupta. The sequence continues at coordinate 8,004,904 of OY776102.1, forward strand.
CATATAACTTCCGAAAGTCAGCGGTGCGCGACGTGGGTTCGAACCCGAGACCCTCTGTATTGCAGTCTGTTGGTCTCCCCACTGAGCTATCGCTGCTAAATATATTATATAGGTAATTAAATTAAGGCTTGTCCCGTGTTGTACTGTCATGCAAAATTGTAGCCTGTTTAATGCCAAATAGATATTTGTATGTAATTCAATGACGTCATCGTCAGGTCTGCCAATTCATGTTCATCCGCCCAGAAAAGTTGCACGTACATGGCTTGGCAATTGACATGGATTGACATATGTGTATATACATATAATTTTTATGGCCATCATTGGTACATAATTATTAATATAAACTAGATTAAGACCGTGATTTTGTCTACATTTGCAATATAATTTGCCCACAGCGTTATTTATGCCAATCACATCATAGCACCTGAACTAATTTAGATGAAACAATCGATCGATTAGATTTGAAGCTGAACACCAAGCTATCATACTTTAAAATGCGTTCAGTAGTTTTTGCGTGATACTTGCGCAAATATACAGACATGAATAGAAAGACATTGTTTCGAATTCAATTAAGCAATCTAGATCAGCCTTTTTGGTACCCAGCTTCTTTAGTTGTATTTAGACGCTCATCCAAACCAGTAGGTTATATTTCACGTTTAAAGAATTTACATAAATGTATACAGCGTGTAACAGAAATATGTGATCATATTTGAGGGTCACATTATAAAGCCAGTTTACAATAGACAACCGGGAGGATTAAATCTCTATACATTTCTTTTTTATTGAAGAATCAATATCAGCATTTTATTCAATACGTATACAATAGGTACTAACAGAAAGTAAGAGAGAGAATTTTGATAGTAATGTAATGTGTTGGTTTCGATATTCAAATAATAATAAGTAAATACATACAATGTTTGAAATTGATATGATTAAAATACTCTGTTGTTATAACATGGGATTCAATGAAAATAGTAAATAACATCCATAATTAATATCTAAGAAATGAGTTTCTAGATCTAGGATTCAACGAAAATAAATGATTTGTTTTTGTCCAGGAATAGGACACGTATGGTATTTTTCAAATATACATTACGTCCCTAAAATATGACTAAAATATGTCATAAAAGAAGTATACTTCTTTAAGACATAAAAAACATCTAATACCGTAAAACATCAGTCGATGAGCAAGTTACGTCTATTTCTTTTTTTCTATATTCACTCCTCCTATTTCCCCTTCTACAATCAACAAATTAGCCTGTTCTCTAATCAAGCAATAAAGCCAACTGTTTCCCAACCCTGTGACGTCACAACTCGTATTTACAAGGGAGGTATCACTCCTAATTTGTACCACATGCGCTGGGTGAATGATGGTTTTAATATAAGCCTCTTTGATCGGTTGCCGCTCGACTGGGTAGACAATATTGATACGTAGTACATGTAATGTGATGTATAGGTATTGTTATCCTCGTTTGTATGTGTGTGTGAATGTGTGTGTGTGTTGGTGTACCTATTGTCGATATTCAGAACTTTAGTAATAGGTTGCTTATGTTTAATTCCATACATCTATACTAATATTATAAAGCTGAAGGGTTTGTTTGTTTGGTTCAACGCGCTAATCTCAGGAACTACTGGTTCGAATGGAAAATATTTTAGTGTTGAATAGTGGATAGCCTATTTATCGAGGAAGGCTATAGGCTATATAACAGCACAGTACGACTCACGGGGGCGGCGTAGTAACCATAAACGCGAGTGAAACCGCGGGCACATCTAGTTATTACACAAGAGCGAATAGCAATCGAGAGAAATGTTTTTGTTGAAAATAGTATTAAAATTGGTTGCGAAATAAGGAACAAGTTAATATTTTGAATTTAGATATAAGAAAAAGAAGGGCTGTAGTGGGTATATCTTGCTAACTCCCTCGGACAACTGCATTAAAAACCGGTTACGTCACAGTTTGCATTACTACCGAATTTGAAACGCTCGTAAGATACAAAAGGTTTCAAAGATTCTTTATATTTAGGAGTTTGAGTATTGTAACTTTTAACCCCACCTATTCGTAGGATTATATCCCAGAATTTCAAATCAAATAAAATGTTAAGGAAAGTAAATTAGGGTAGTTGTATTAACATTTATATATAGTCCTACTATAATTGTAAAAATATTGAACGATGTTAAAATGTTTGTTACTGAAGTCAGCTTAAGTGTTGAATGATTTTGGATAAAACTGGGTATACGAATATATTCCCTATATCATAGGATATTATAGTGTAGCGTTTCCGTAGGTTAATAAACACCTTTAATGTAATTTATTCAGAATTAATTAATTAATTCACCTATTTATTTAGAACTTTAGAACTAAAATGTTGTTAATATAAATTAACAACGTTTTAGTTCTAAGCTTCTAAAATGCTTCACACGTAAGTTAGTGATAGGCGTTTTATTATATTTTGTAACATATAACTAATATGATATTATATTTATATTCGAATAAAAAAATATGATCAAAGCCACATAAAGTAGTTAATTTCAATGTATAACATTCGCGTAAGCAATAATAAATATCCTATTTAAATAATAAAATTAATTACTTTAAAACTCTCATTACGCGGTCATACCCTCAGGCAGGCAACAGCGAAATAAATAAAAACTTTACTAGACCGCGCTGCGTATAATTTCAAATTAATTTTCAATACACCACAGCGGAGGCCAGACAATGTTTCATTTAAACGAAGAAAACAATAAAAAATAAAACACTAATCTGTGTTCGAAATTTGTCTGAGCAGGATTTCATTTCAAATCTGGTCCGAAGCCTCTTGTCTGGAGCAGGTATTACGTCTAACGGAGAGATGAATTCGCCTTAATGTTTATCCGGAGATAAGCGCAAACTAACGAACTTTACTGCGAAGCTAAGCTCATACAATTAGCCTCAAGGATGTTTAGGTAAAATATGGAATGTAGGATACGTTTACGCGAATGTTACACCTTGAAATTAGAACACTTTTATTACATAATTTTGAACTATAATACTACTATTATTAAACTCTACTAATAATAATGTCCTCCAGACCGATTTTCGGTCACGGCGGCCAATCTTAACGGAGACTGGCCATCTGCGCAGGAGATATTATAGTGCACAAGTATGTGCGCAAACACAAGTGCACTCTCTGTTCCCTAACCCTCATGATCCGATGGAACGGATAATCCGACACGACCGGAGAGAGATCAGGCGTAGGACCAACGGCTTTACGTGCTTTCCGAGGCACGGCGGTGTCTAACACTGCCAACTTCCTAACTCCGGGCTCGTATTAAGATTTCTTAACAGAAAAACCCAATACCTTTATGTTGGCCCGACCCGGGATTCGAACCCGAGACCTCATGCACAGCAGTCGCATTCACTACCGCTGCGCCACAGACTCTACTACTAACATATATGAACCAAAACGATTATTTTTAGAATTTTAGTCTGTATGTTTGTATGTGCATCTCGTAAAACTACTGCACGAAATTGAATGCGCTTTCCCCATGTGTTTTGCTGATAATCTATACATCTTGATACACCTTCTAGAAGTCTAGTATCATGTGTGTAGATCAACTTCTTGTAGTGTGGTATACATATACCACTAACATAGACTAATATGCCAAGGAAGAAATATATACATAGATAGGTACTATTTCCAAATCCCACGAGAACGAAAGCGCGGCTAGTCTATATATATGTATATATAAATCTTCTGTGCGTGTGTTTGTAATTAAACTCCTCCTAAACGGTTAAAACGATTTTGATCAAATTTTTTGTGTGTGTTCAAGTGGATTCGAGAATGGTTAAAATTTGAGGTGATTTTTTCCTGTGTTCAGTACAACGTCTGTCGGGTCCGCTAGTGTTTTATATATATAAAGCTAGTGAAGATATCTAGATGTTTGTTACTGAATCACGCTTCAACTGTTAAACGGATTTGAATGCAATACGAGGGTATGGTCCTTATCTACCCAACAATTTTATTACAATGGTCTGCCGTCAAGTAACGCCTACTTTGATTCAATGAAGCGTGGTCATCTTTACTTATGTTATAAATTCGAAAATAACTCTGTCTGTTACCTCTTCATTGCTAAACCACTCAATCGAATCGACTTTAACCTGTGAATAGTCATTTTTATTGATATAGGTACCACGCAGACGGAGCCGCGCGTAGAAGCTAGTATTAAATAAGACCTTCTCTGAATTGTAAAGGTCGTAAAGTACACGTAAGTTAAGAAGGTATATAAAGTTTATAATTAAAATACAATCAGCTTCTTTGACATGAATTTAATCAAGATCTAACAAAGTATTTCATCTATGTATGTACATATGTCAATTCCAATCATTTTCATTATTTGTAAGTCAATTTCCTTGCGGATCAACCTAGGCCTAAGCTGTTTTCTCTGAAGAGATTTTCACATTATATTAAAATTCTCGAAGTGCCTCTTTATGTTTGATCTATATACTCGTGTAAGCCTCGTAAAGGCTTATATAGATTTTGTTGAGTAGGTCCTCGTTGTAACATAATAATAACACGTTATTTATTTTGTTCTGTTTACATAGGTAACTATCGTAATAGGGATTATCCTTAAGTCTTCTATTAATGAAATTACCAATAGGACTACGACGACGATTAACTAAACTTAGTGATAATATAAATTTAAATTTTAAATAGTGTGGTAGATGCGTCTGTTAACATTTGTTTGAAACGTCTTCACAAAAGTCATTCGGGGGAACTGACTGTGGATCATATATTTATGACCCCTGCCAAATATCTCCATAGTAGTTTCTGCAAGCACTTTGTGCAGAAGTCTGTTGATCCCAAAACTTACAGTTTAACTAGCAATTATTAAATATTCACTTGTTATTGAAGATAATGTTTCCAGTAGCTGAATAAACAATTAGGCATTTGGAAACGAAAAGCTGCTTTTACACATTCGTATTGGCGTCTATTTATTTAATTTCTAAAGCGTTTGGCTAAATGAATGGCTGGAATATATTCTTTGATTCGTGATCAAAAGTTGCTAAGCCGCAAATCGCTACATGATTCGTAACCATTGATGTAGGGTATTAGTAGAAAGGCAAATAAGCGCGAACTACATTCCTCGCGAGCAAACGAATACTCTTTGTCTAAAGAACTCTTTATGATTTTTTTACAATCGTTTCCGGAGTTCTACTGCAAAGAGGCCTATCGCGCTTGAATGACCGCTAGAGATTCTAGTGGATAGTGAGGTCTCTAAACGTTATACTCTCTAGTCACTTCAACAGTAACCGTTGAAACCAACAATTATTACCACCAAGTACTGCTGTCACTGGATTGACAGAATCTTACTTGCCAGTGCCGCTGACTGGCGAACACGAAAATGATGGCCCCTATTCAGTTTTATAAAAGTAGTACGTGTGCCAAATGTTTCATAAGAGCTTTGATGGACGTTTACGGAACTTGTAGACTGTTTATCAAGTACAGGTTATTAAATGTTAGTTAGTTAATTTTAACAATATTGTCTTAGACTTTATTTTCTGCTTTGTGGTATTTTTATTACGCAATATTTTTCATTTGTCCTTGCACTTTCATCATTCACTTGCAATCAGTCACTAGTGGGAACATGCAAAGAATTTAGTATGCTATCAAATCGCCAAAAGAAATATAAGGCACTAACTCCTTTATCCCTAATCTTGGATATACATACACACATACAAAAAGTCTGCGTTCACGAAAAAAGGTCTAATATTTTTTAATTGCTTAAAATATTTAAAATTAATTATCAGGTTTGTGTTCTTTATTAAGAATATATCATTTAAATGTAGAAAACATAAAATCTTATTTTGTTTTTATATAAAAACGAGGATTATTTTGTTTTTTATATAAATGACCCTTATTCTTGTTTCTGTCTGAAAGCTGTTTTAATGAATTTCTCTAGAAATGTTCATTTAAAAAATGCCTGTGGACTGTCTGAAGTTTTGCAAGCAACAATAGTGTTATTGCATGAAGAAGGATATTCTACAAGGCATTTCGCAGCAAGAGTCTCTATTTCTCAAACCTGCATTGTTACTACCCTGCAGAGGTATTGGAGTATGGGTAACCTGGCTGATCGACCTCGCAGAGGCTGCCCGGCTGTCGTTAGTGATGTTTAGAAGCGCTAAATCAGACTTCTTGCCGTAAGTGATCTAATAGGTAATTAACGCTACCAAATTGAGATTAAAGCTGCTACTAGACTGGATATTAGCACTCAGACCATTCGTAATTGTTTACATCACTTTAGATTACGTTCAAGGAGATCCTGGCGAGCACCTTTGAATACACGGGAACGACAGCGATGCAGATTGCAGTAGGCCAGGCAGCGTCAAAACGATGAAGACGAAGAAGAAGATGTCTGGCCTAATTGTCTTTTCGTTGACGAAACACGGATTGTTACGCACCCTGATAACCGACGTTTCCAAGTTTAGAGACGGCTTGGGAATTCCGAAAGGCAAAAAACTGCCTCTAAAACCGTTCAGCAATTAATGATAGGAGTCTGAACGCCTTTAAACCCGGCCGCATTTAAACCCCATCAATAACAGCTGTCCTTTACAAATTAGTTGTCATAAAGGCTCTATGACAACTAATTTGTACAAGACAGCTGTTTTGATGGCATCATCAGACTATTCAGGATAAATTATAGTAACCAATTCGTGTAGGTTGACGATAATGCACCGGCACAACTTCCGGACCGGACTTAAACCCAATCGAGCACGCGTGAGACTCTCTCAAGTGAGCTGTTTAGAGTCGTTTGTCACCTCCAAGAACTCTGTCAGAGATCAAGGAAGCCGCCATAAAAGAATAGGAAAGATTACCACAATAACAAATGAACATCTTGATCTATAGCATGCCCAGGAAGATTGCCGCATGCGTTCAAGCCAGGGAAGGAATTATTTTGTATTAAATTTGTAAATAAAAGCATATAAAACTTTGGTGATTACAAAAAATTTATAGAGATTGAAAAGAATATAGACATTTTCATTATAAAATGGTGTGTTTTTAAATATCAAAGCAATAAATAATGTATTCATTAATTATATTTTGACACGAGAAAAAATATCTCATCTTTTCCAAGTGAACGCGGACTTTTTTTGATGTATGTATGTGTTCCAAATCCTAGCTAATATTAATAATGCGAATATGAGTTTGTTACGCTTTAACTCTTCAACTACTCGACCGATCATTATGAAATTTTGCATATATGTACATAGGTTGTCAGAGGTACAGAAAAGAAAATTAGAGTTTCATTCAGAAAAAGTACCATTCCCAAGATACATAAATATTGAGAAAATATATATTAACGCGAACGCCTTGCTTATTTTCTTGTTTACTCTTCGTCGATGCCTGAAAACTCTAAAAATAAATTAACAATTGTGTTATATGAAACCTACGCCAAAAGTAAGGAGAAAAGTATGCATAAAAACGTTCGTGCTTAAAACCATTAGGGTCATAACAATTTTTCTTCGAAGCAAATTTTCACTACAAGATAAAGATCAGGATCCAGTGCCAGAGGAAATATGTTAAAAAGATACTGATTAAAATATACTCTGAGAACAAAATTGTATTATTCTTAAGAAAGATATTCATGCCAAGCTTGTACTTAGTAATTTATAGTTTTGTATACCTATACAATGTTCATAAATAACATTTGTTACTTCAGCTGTCTTCACATGAGAAATGGGATGAAAGTATTAATGTTCCGATTTAAATGGGCACTGCAGTACTTTTCATAGTTTTATTTAATGGTTTATGTTTAATGTGCGTAGTATTTATTGTAGTGATATCATCTGATTACTGTAGTTTATCCGTATGTAAAATTATATAAAATACATAGACGTTTTTTGTATATTTATGTTTTAGTATGTAACGGCAAAACAGTGTTTGCAGTGCGTTATGCTTCACATATAATGGCAAGGTTTCACCGAAAATATTTTGTTAATTTTATTGTTTTATATTTATGATAGTAATATTGTTGTGTGCTTAAATATTTTAATTGTACTGAAATGGCCAGATATAGACACATAAAACAAAACTAATTTCAGATAGATTTCACCAGCAGCGATGATTGTATTGTACGTGTTTTGTTAATTAAACATAGGCATTTACCATTATATTAATTGGACACAGTTTTAACTGCTCAGCACTGGAAAATATAAATCGTAAACCGCATAAACTGGCATAATTGTACATAACGATATTTAAGAATAACTAATCCATAACCTCAGGTGTAGACAATGCCCTCACATTATGCTTGTGCAAGCATATGTCTATATCCTAAAAAAATCAACGGGTCCCTTTTCAGCAATCAAGCGATTACTTTTAAATCAGCCTATCATACGTGCATTAACTATCTGTATTCTTTTAATTTCCTCCTCATTTTAAGTGCTCACATTCTGAATTCATGTTTGTGCATCTATAGGGTACTTACAACAGACGCTATCTGTCGTAAGTAACCTTCAGATAAGCAATTAAGCCTTTAGTTATCTTAGTGATTCTAGTACTTATTGATGTAAAATAAATCCTGTCTTCTGTTTACGCGAATGTTATTCATTGAAATTAAACTACTATATACGGATTTTATCGCGTTGTTTATTTATCACTGTATTACATAATTTTGAAACTATTACACTACTATTACTACTATTGAATTCTACTCATTTATAAGCTAATAAAATTATTTAAACTATGAAATCTATTTATATTTAGGTTTACACTTTCCCCGACGTCTCGGTTGCTTTTCAGCAGCCATGGTCCCCGTGACCATATATATATTATTATTAATAGTAGTTTAATTTCAGTAAAATAAATCCATTGATACATGATTTCTTTTCTTTACCTAAATATAAGATATTTAAGTTATAAGATTATACATTAAAACACACTTGATTAGACGAAGACTCGAGTTTAATAAGAGACTAATGAAACAAATCCTTGTAAAATATATATTATCGTTTACGTTGTAAGTGGAGGTACGACCGGTCTGCTTATTTAGGCCCTTTCTCGAGTATTATATCGCTTGCAATTAGTCCCTGTCGACGGCCAATGTTTACGGTTGCTTCGCCGTAAAAATGTACCGTTTGCTTGTTATTTCATTTAATTTAGCGAACATTAAGCTCCAGATTTGAGGTTTGATGATTTTAGGTTTTGTTCTCTTGCAGAATTTTATACGCTTTGTTTAACTGTGTATATTTAATTTGGTCCACAATAAGATTAATATTATTCAAGGCTGGTAACAAGAAACAGGTAATTTTACTTTCGGGCAGTTTGACACATATTCTATGAAAAATATGTCACAATTCAGTTGCCCTTAGCTAAAAATACATGGTTCTACCTGCGGTCAGTTTATTATGCAACTAGCTGACCCGCGCAACTTCGTCTGCTTCACATAAGAGAATTTTCTCCGTTTTTGCAACATTTTTCATTGATGCTCTGCTCCTATTGGTCGTAGCCTATAGCCTTCCTCGATAAATGGCCTATTCAACACTAAAATAACTTTACAATTCTAACCAGTTATTCCTGAGATTAGCGCGTTCAACCAAACAAACAAACTTCAGCTTTAATATTAGTATAGATTTAACCGTAAAATAGTAGTTTCTTGAGTATAGTACCCAGACCTATATTAGTTAAAGGCTAGTTCTTATATCAAGAAACAAGTCGTTTTAGCTACGGACAGACACATTTTGATCTTTTTCTCATAGAATATTCGTCAAAAATTATCTATTCATAGGTAAAACGACTCGTTTCTTGATTAAAAAACCGGGCCTAACCTACCTATGTATTGATATTGATAACTAATGAGAAAGAAAGGGTGTCAAGTGATGAACAAGGAATGAAAGTCAAGACAGCCAAAGACTTTAATGATGACTATATATCCTACTACAGTATAACAGGCATCATTTGTTAAACATTTTCATAAACATACTAACTTAAGCCCACTCCCTCGTACCTACGCGTGAAAAATGGAATTAGAAGGTTTTCTTTCGGGGTATGTAAGATTTACATACATACATACGTAATAATCGACTAGGTTGCATATAAAGATGAAAAATGCCCCAGATTTTAAGTTACACGTCTAAAAATACAACTGTGGAATCGCAATCGCAATGCGATTTCCACAGTTAAACTTACTAGTTTGACGTGATTTTCGTACAGACAGACAGACAAACAGACATAAATTTTAAAATAAATGTTTTGTCTTCTGCAGCTTTTATAAAGTACCCCACATATTTTTATTAAATATCTCTACAATTTTATTATAGTCTTTTGTCCCCAGCTTCGTTGGCTCGGAAACAGTAGTATTTTTCTGAATGAAAGATAACTCTATGTCCTTTTCCATACCTCTGACAGTGTTTGCGAAATTTCATGATAATAGGTCGAGTAGTTAAGGCGTGAAAGCGTAACAAATAAACTCACATTCGAATTTACATTAGTTAGGATATAGATGAAACTGCACATCCAGTCGGTAATCGACCACAATTACATAATTACATCATCAAACTACGTTCTGTCAGACAGAAACCGATACAGATACAGATGAACCAAAAGTAGAATGATTATCAACTTTGTGATACCTACTTAAAGTTCAAAATGGTATGACAAGCAGATGCTGCGTATCTCTACCTGTGTTAGGTATGTGTCTCAACCTCAGAATAACTAAAGCTAATTATCTTGAGGTTTCTATGCTGTCGCTACATCAGTCAACCAATAGTAATGCAGTAATGTTGCGACGTAGTCATAGATAACATTAATTGATTGATAGACTACATATATAAACTTATTAAAAGGTTTATATAATATAATTGATTGCACTACGCGTGCTATTAAATAAATAGTCGGTAACCTATAAGGTAGGAAACCTATAAAAGGTTCATTATCTCAGCCGAAAGACGTCCACTTCTGGACATAGGCCTCCTCTAAAGTTTTCCACACAGACCGGTCTTGGGCCATCCGCAGCCAACCGCTTACTTGTCCTTTACAGGTCGTCGGTGCACCTTGTGGAGGGCCTAATAGAATAATAAAAAGGAAATAGAAATTTAGCATTGAAAAAAGCCTGTTCGAGGAGTAGAGCTTTCATGAAAAGAAGCAGGCAAATAACTTATGGCCACTGTTTCAATCGCCAAATGTTTATTAACAATACAAATCATGTTATTTTTTCTTATAAGAGCTGCTGTGTGTAATTGTAACAATAGTTGTTTGCAATGAGATTTTAAAAGTAGTATAAATATTAGGTGAATGTTAAAACACAGCTTACATAAAAGAGCATCCCCTTCCTCTACGACTATCCCAGTTTATGATATAGCGTTCCCCTTTTTTTTTTTTTTTGATACCCAGGAAAAAATGCTTGATGCACTACCCGCCGGCTAGGGGACGGCACCGGCGGGGCGTGTGGGACTCACCAGCCTAGTGCTGGTATACCCACTAAAAAAACCTGGGGTGTTCCCTCTCTCACCCAATGGGGGGGGCCTGTTGGGAGTCTAAAAAGATTCATCCATAGCAGGCCCCCCCGTGTGGGTGCCGGCCGGGTCAATGGGACCCGACCTCCTCTCGTCCCCGGGGGAGAGCATCGCCGCTCTCCCCTTTCGACGTTAGAAGGCGCGCGGGAACACCGCGCGCGCCCTCTATGGGATATAGCGTTCCCCTACACCAACCGTTAGGTTATAATAGAGGAGTAAGTAAACCACTACTTATTCTACTCAGCTGCACAAATTATAACTATAGAGCAGCTGATTATAAGTAAAAAGGACGAATGCCGCTGTCCATCACAAAAGTAAAAGTTATACTTTTCCTTCAGACAATTTTTGAGATAAAAGCTTTGTTATGTTCCAAAGTTTATGAAGGGGAAATTATACGTAAAGTTTCAGACCAATGGCTTTTAAAGTTGTTATCGTAATTAATACGTCTTGACGCTTAAGAAGTCTAGTGAAGTTCAGTAGGGATTTGGATAGAAATTGATTTGGAAATGCAACAAGGCTTTTTAAAATCATCAGACTAAATGATCTGGGACGTCAAAGACCTTTTGTTTAGTTATTCCATCGTTACCATATCAAACTTTATTGAGCTAAAATTAAAAAAGAAGTGCATACGCTTTATGACTTTAACATAATACACCAACCAACATAGAACATCATAAGGCACAGTATAGTCTAATTTATTATCAATTGTAATGAGGTTGTCTATACATCGGCACACTTTTGAGAAACGAATGAACAGAACCACCTGGTTGTAAACAGTAGGTAACCACCGTTCATGAACATAGCTGATATTTATTTAACATTTCAGAAATCAGGTCGTAATTCGGTAAAGGCTACAGGGTTTCAGTCCAAGGCTGCCATAAAAAGAGAACACTATATATGATTTCATTGGATTACATTTAACTCTAGAGCTGAATTTTCGTCTAGTTAAAAAAATATGAAAAGCCCATACTTCATTCTTACTCGGGGAGTCTAATCGTTGAAATCCGGGGCTAGCTGAGATAAAGAATAAAGAAATACAGCAATGTACAATTAGTATTTCCATTGCTAAATAATTGCATACCTACTAAAATGTCGGCACCCACATAAAGTGTGCGACTGAATAGATAAAATAGTGATACCCAGGGTCCTTTAGTTGGGCAGATTAAGATTGAATAATCCTATTCTTACGAGAGTGACATCAACCGTTACCGAATAAGCTGTTATTATTTATTACTAAAACCACATTGCAACCTTTCTTAATTTACTTAATCCAACTATCCACGTATAGCAAATATCAGTAACAATTATTCTAAGTGAATTAGGAACAATAAACAGATGTACTCATCAATACAGCGTAAGGCCTCTCCATGCTTGAATTATTCAGACCACCACACACCTAAATAAATCTTCGTTACTTTAATCAAAGACCATGTTACGTTTCGTGCCGACCGCAATAGTGATTCTGTTCTACTAACAGAGACAGGAAATTGAGGCTATTTTCATTACGACCTCACGGGTGACTGTCTAGTTGATTCTGGAGCGTTAGTGTGTGCTTATGTTTGCGGCTGATCCCGAGGTTCTGAGTTTCGATATCTGGTTAAGTAGTTTACTGAGCTTTCTGTTAATACTGTAATGCTTTGCATTTCGCACCTAATAGAAGATCTATTGATTGCAAAAATGTGGAGGTCGCGGGTGAGACACAGAGACTGACATTATGACTGCTAGACAGTGATAGGCTTTCGAAATATGAGTATGATACACTGTTGCTTGCAATAATACTGCTGTAAGGCTCTGAAAATAAGGAAAAAGTTTTTCTGTCAGCCGATTGTTTAAAACAAAAATACAAACACAGAACTAGGAGTGGGTAAGTAATAGATGATATAACAACAAAATCTCTAATATTAACAACATATAACAACGAAACCTATAATTTTATTCAATATAGCGATATTCAATATAGCGATTAGTTAATGTAATAAACGATTGATATAATTTTAAAATAACTAATTTTTATAAGCATAACATACATTAAATATAAAATCGTTTGACATACCACTCAAAAGATATAGGTAATAGTAACCTAAGTAGATATTAAACATAACTAGTAACCGATTACTACCTGCGCTAAGATAGGTCGACGGAGCCCCGCTTCGCGTTAATAACCACGAAGGCTAAGGCTAGCCTTCTAACCTAACCTATCCGAGTCGGGGTACTCTGAGTCGGGGTGTTAACCATAATGACGTTTTTTATATATTAAACGATAGACCTAATGATTTTCGATTACATAAACGTTATATCAAACAACGTTATACTAATTAAGCTTTAGAATAAATAAATGTTATATGTAAAGAAATTGTATCAACAGTTGGTATATCTCACGTTGATTATATCTTATGAACGATAATAAAATGAAATTAGACCAAATGAGTTTATACGTTATGAGACGCACCCACTAGGAGTAGTTCCTGTATCACGAATGTGAATGTACGTGTAGTATGTATTGAACAAACTTTCATAAAATGGACAAAAAGGAACACCAGGTTCACAACAAATATTTGCAAGTCGAACGAGGTGACTATTTAAATCACTGCGCCATACGTATAATCAAAGCTACAATATGATGTCTGAGAATTTTTCGACAGAAATGGAAGAACTATTGAGATTAATACAATAATTGTTCCACTAATCTAACGTTGTGCGGTCGGTGCTAGCGTCTACCCACCGCCTCATTCTAAAGTTTGCTATAGACCGAATTAAAGAAACTAGCATTAATATAGGACACCCTTTAACCCGTCACGCGACATGGGCCAGACGCTGGCCGCAGAAAATTTTGGCGTCAAATGTCTCCCAATGACCGGTTCGACACTTGACTTGATTTTTGTTTTTTTAAGACAATCGCGTGACGGGTTAATCACAAATTGGACAAACATAGTAACTCAAAACAGAGGTACATTAAATATGGAGGATGCCTTAGGAAAGCGCCTCATAGGCGCCCATATATTTTAAATAGTTATGTAGGCTAAGACCCTTGTACCGTTGTCCCTAGTGCCCCTGTGCACATGCCTAGTCCGCCTTAAGGATTAGCCACAACTATCTCAAAATGCGTTACCTACTTACGAGTATTTCAGATTGAGTAAAAAATCCATCGTCTATAACCATTTTAATATTACTAACAACAAACAGCTCATCAAAAGTTTATCCGTAGCAATTACCTAAATCCAAATAGGTGTTATTAGTGAAGAGATTAACCAACCAGCTTGTATAGTAGGTGAATAGGCAAATTACGGCGGAGATTTAATTATTCATTCAATTTGGCAAGATAATAGCGTTATTGTTAGCTACAATGGAATGTAGCCAAATGAGGTCGGAGTTTCCATATATTTTGCCTATTGTTAGGTATTCAAATCTGAAATGTTTGCCCCATTTTCGGACACCAAAACGTTTGGACATTATGAAAAACAATGCAGGATGTTTAATTTATATGTTCTGTATAATTTATCTAACGAATCTATTGTGTTCATCTGTAGAGCGAACATTGTTTAACTTTAATGTTCTGTTCGTTAATAAGTATTTCGAAGCTTTTATCATAAAGCTTCCTTGGTCACATGTCATAGGTAAGGTTCCATTTATATTTGAGAGTGATGGTGAGGTTCAAATTCTGGCTTAAGTAAAGATTTGTTGAATTTTCGGTCAGGCAATTTTGAGAACCAACAAGGTCTGGCAACGCACCAGATAGAAAGTAATATGCTCGCCCGTTATTACGTGGCCTAAGAACACAGTTAGCAAAACGGCAATGTAAGAAACTTCTACATATTCTCCTCTTTCTCATATCTTTTTGATAAAATCGTTTCACATTTTTTACCACAGCTCATCTCTTGAATGTCCGGAATATTTTGGAGCTATTTATCACCATGTTGACAAATAAAAGATATTCAATGCGTCCAGAACTTTACTTATACAAGGCATGTAATAATTATTTTTGGACATCCTATTTATACTAAAAATAACTAAGTGTTCTCCAGTTCTTTACGTAACCACATAAGCCACTGGGTCAAAGAAGCAAGCCGTATTTCCGTATAATCCTATAACACACAACAACCAAAAAAGATCTATATAAAAAATAATGTCTAAGTCGTAGCGTAGTGCTAAATGGTCACTCAAAGCAGTAAAGATTCACACTCACGGTGTTATCTTCAATCAGGGGACGCGATAAAACCGATCGGTTAGAGGAAATGATGCCGGTTATAACAGACCAAAAAATATTAGAGAAAGAGGTCCGAGCTCTATGGGCCATAAATGTTCAGTAACGCCCACCCTGTTTTAGGCTTAGTGTACACTGAAGCGAAAATATTGGAGGATTCAACTATCCAGTGGGTTAGATGAAGGTAGATTGCTTTTTACTTTTCTGTTGGAACATCTTTTGGAACATATGCTAGTTGCAGCTCGCTAAAACGTAAAATATATTGGTAATATGCGCATGCGATGAAAAATGCAGCGATTGAAAATACCTTTTCTCATGTTGGATTTGTTCATCGTGACTAGATTTACTCATAACCGGTAACCCAACGGATAAGGCATTGCACTTACGACCGTGGGTTCGTATTGGGATATGAAACTTATCTTAGCGTTCCTCATATTACTTTACAAGATCTATAGTGTAAATTGTATTTTGCCAATATGGTGGATTTGCTAAGCTATCCTTGAGAAGAAAGCTTTAGACAGTAGTGTGCTACAGAATATAAAAAACCAGGGCTGATAGTAATTATTAATTCTGCCAATACTCATAATTTACAAAGTCAGTGAATTTACATTTTTCTCAACAAAATAGTTGCCAGTTCGGACGTCACTAATAAACCGTAAAAGTCCATATTCATACAATTTTCTAAGTCGTGCATAGTGGTAGTTTGCTACCGCTTATTAACCTCTGAGTCTTCTTCGAAGAGGTTAATGAAAACACTATGTGGGTCTGTGTGTCTGTCTGTTAATGACAGGCATAGCTCCAAAACCACTGGACCGATTGACTTGTAACTTGGTGTGCAGACACCTTGGCGTCATCCCTCGGTCGAGGGATGGATCAGGGGATATTCACCAACAAAGTGATTTGGAAGTCTAAGGGAGAGGCTTTTGCCCAGCAGTGAGAAATTACAAAAAACCGATATAAAAAATAAAAAAAAAATGGTTACATGAAGACGAAGAGGTGGAATCCTGGGTTTTTACACCCATCTTGTTTTCTTTATATTTGTGATTTTTGACTATTTCTTTACTTAAAAATCCTTAAAAAAATAATGAAATGACATTGCTATAATTTAAGCAAATTATTGAACGCTCAATACTTGATCATCACTTCGAGAATCTGCGTTAATATTTTTTTTTAATATTTTTCTGATATTATTTATGAGTATTACCTACACATGATTATAGACAGACCAAAAATCAAATGGGCCAATGCGACGTGGCAATCAGGCAGCATAAGTTCTAACTAATATTGTAAATGCAAATGTTTCTTTATTCGTTTGTTTGTTTATTATGCTCTCACGCCTTAACTACTCGACCGATCATCATGAAACTCCGTATACACGTTTTCAGCGTACATAAAGGCACATAGGATACCTTTCATCCAGAAAGAGCGACGCCGCGTGCACAAGCTCTTATATAAATAATAAGAAAATACATAAAGCACTTCCTTTTTGTTAAACTCTTAAAATAAGATAGAGCAATGATTACAGCAAAACGACAAAAATTCATACAGGATGTCTCATCTGTTTCCATTATCCCCGCTTTAGTGAACACCATATCTTATTTTTATTGACCACACAAGCACCGCTTTATTTCCTCTCGCATGTCGGAAAGCCTCGTTATGCCACCAAGTGTTGTGTTAAGCCACTCTCGTGGTGATTGATCTGATTTTATATTACATAAAGATAAATACGGGTGATAAGGTAGATTGAATCTTAATGCGTTCATGATGACTTTATAAATTTGTTTATTAATGGTAAAGTATGATAATATATTGTAACTTTTAATATCTATTTTACTAGTAATTACTAGAATTTGTTTAGAATTTTCGACAATAATACCTTATTATTAACCTATATTTTTCAATAAATAATAATAATAATAATATTTTCTATATTTTATAATAATAATAATCCCTCGGGCACAGTACTTTTTTCGGGATAAAAGGTGCCCAGTGTCCGTTTCTTCACCCCTGGCAACGTGTAAGCCAAATTGCGTAATGATCGCTCATATAGTAAAACAGTGAAAGCGTATCAAACTAACAAACAAACTCACATTCCCATTTATAATATTATAATTTAGGATAGCTATTTTAGGTGTCATTTTTTATTATTATAAATAACAACTTTATGCTGACTTTCACCGAATAATCGAAAATTTAAGGTGCTATTTAGAGGTGCGGCACTGAAAACCTATTAAAAACCTACAGTAGCTCTGAGTCACACTCTCCACCCTACAATCGCTACCAATTAGTTCGTGTTGTATTTTGTCGCTTAGTAAAATAGCTCGCCTAACTAATTTATTCTAAAACCTAAATATACATATAAAGAACTCGAATACCTAAGCAAACAATTTCCAAGACTGAATAAGCTTTTGTTCTTTGCGTTAATAAG
Source organism: Catocala nupta (assembly GCA_963675205.1). Lineage (NCBI taxonomy): Eukaryota > Metazoa > Arthropoda > Insecta > Lepidoptera > Erebidae > Catocala > Catocala nupta. Next base: position 8,023,024 of record OY776102.1, read on the forward strand.
AGATGCACAGATAATATCACAGAAACGATAAAAGCTTTCTCTTTTTCAATTCCTTTCCTCTGCAGATTATAATAAAACGTCTCGAACGGAACTACAAAAGTGTTTTAATTGGAACTGGCTATAGTGGGATGATTAAAATTGCCTCAATGTTTGTCGTTAAACTTTTGTTAAACCACGTTCCCAAGGGGACGGAACATAATTAAATGTGGATTATACCGGCTACCCTCCAGGAAAGGAGCACAAGGATTAGCTAACAGGAGGAACGATGGCGAAAATCATAAAAAACACATTTACATCGCTATTACCTCATTTTGTACAAAAGATGCCGCGTTAATGTTTTAAATAGACGTTTGTGTTCAAATTAGATTGGATTTCTGATTGAGAAATTAAGCTAAAAATAAGTTGTTGCAAAATTCAGCTGTTGTTGCGTAATTTTTGTCGAGTTTTCCTTCCGTTCCGAGGGGTTTTTCTAAAGAACAATTAATCCTCAAGCTCGTTGATTTAAAGAACAGACGGCCATTTTATAAAGACTCCTGCAACCGCTGGGATTCTCAAGAGTTGTTGGCAAAATAACATCGCTTCAGCGTTTTGTTTTGTTCCTTTTTTAGCAAAGGAAAATATCGGAGGGTATTTATTTGCTGTTTCGAATGGCGGGATCCCTACGGGTCTCGTGTAAAAGGTGCATACCTTCCACATTGATCGCTTTTAATTAAAATTCCACAGTAAAAGGTCTGTTTACGTGTTTCCAGTGCTGTATGAAATTATTAAAAGTGCCTGGTGAGCAAAAGTTTTGTGATATGTTTTATTTTTATGGAGGATAGATGCTTTTATTAAAAATATATCGATGTCGATATCTGGTTAAGATGTTTTTGTAAGATTATAACTAGGGTGATGTTTTGTTTACTTTGGTAAATAATTAAATTGAGAGGCATGAAATGGTCACAGCGGTCTCCTTTGCAGATCTGTAGGATTTTTCAAACAGCTTCGCAAAGGAGAATCAAGTATATAAAGCAAATAAAGTCAAAGAATTCTTTCTCCAATCCTGGTTTAACTTATCATTATTTTATGACTTAATTTTAACTTAATTGTGAGATTATTTTAGTTTTTTATTTATATTTGTAGCTTTGATAAATATCAGAAAATTTTATAACTATCAAATCCTAGCTAAAAACGAATAAAATGTTATGATTTTATTTTTCTAGCGTAAAACAACTTATATACTTTTCTTGTCCCGTGATAGACACAATAGGAAATCCTTTTATTGTATCATAATAATTCATATGTGATTCGTTAGACCGTACTGTCTGATCTTGTTACTAAAATATAAGTTTAACAGATTAATAAAAAAATTATAGAACGAACATTTTCTATTGAAATCATAATTAAATAGGTATACAATAAGGTGAAATTTAACGTCAGAAAAGATAAAAAAAGTCGTCTACAGTGACACCATTTAAGTAAAACTTGAAGATTGTTTGACTTTTGCAATGGTTTTGGGCGATCCATTTTCCCTTAGTAGACACTTTTTAACGAAAAAATGAGGATTTAAAATGAGAAGCAATAATAACTTAGTGGGAAACCGTTCAACTGTCAAATCAACGGTCGCAAGATGACTCCAAAAACATTTCAGAATATTAAGTGTCTTAATATATGTGTTTTAAACGAGCCACAAAGGTAGCTTATTGCCTGGCGTCGATTTTAGGGCAGAACAAGGCGAGGCATGAGCCGATGAGACAGATCAGTATTGTCACATTTACACTCATGCTTATCACCGATTCGTGTCGATCGATACAAGGAAAGAAAGATAGAAAGAAATCTTTATTGCTATACCACTATAAGGTGGGCACAATGTGTTTAAGGAAAAATTTATAATAATAATAATAAAAAAGAAGATAAAAAGCAGAGTAACAGAATATAACCAATAAATACGAGACATGCGTCCCACAGCTGCATCAATCAGGACTCACGGGGGCCTGTCATATGTACGGCAGCCAATAAATATAAAGATACATACATAGTTATATATAACCAGCTGACCCGCGCAACTTCGCCTGCTTGACATAAGAGAATTTTCCTCGTTTTTGCAACATTTTGGTCGTAGCATGATTTTATATAGCCTATAACCTTCATCGATAATTGGGCTATCCAACACTAAAGGAACTTTTCAATTCGGACCAGTAGTTCCTAAGATTAGCGCGTTCAACCAAACTAACAAACAAACAAACTCTTCAGCTTTATAATATTAGTATAAATTTATTACGAGGCGATATATTTTTTTTTAATTCTTATTAGTAGCTCGAAGTCTTACAATGCATCCGATAGATGACAATAGACACGTCTTCCCCCACGTTACAGGAGAGTCTTTGTAACCCAATTACAATGCCGGGCACGCAAATCGACATCGAGATTGGCTTCAACCTTCAGTGCAACGTTATAATAATAATATCAGGAATGTATTAGACCGTCCCATTGCTGGGCACCGCCATCCTCTCAGTGTGAGAAGAGTCAAACTATAGTCCACTGCGTTGGCCCAGTGCAGTTGGTAAATTTAAGAACTCTCGGACATGCAGGTTTCCTCACGATGTTTTTCTTCGCCTTTAAAGCAAGCAATAATTATTGAAATTAAACTACTATATACGGATTTTATCGCGTTGTTTATTTATCACTGTATTACATAATTTTGAAACTGTTATACTACTACTACTATTGAATTTTACTAATTTATAAACTAATAAAACTATTTATATTTAGATTTACACTTTCAGCAGCCACCTCACCAAGGAGACCTCCCACCGTGACCATGGCTGCTGAAAAGCAACCGAAACGTCGGGGAAAGTGTAAACCTAAATATAAATAGTTTTAATAATTTTATAAGCTTATAAATTAGTAAAATTCAATAGTAGTAGTAGTGTAACAGTTTCAAAATTATTTAATACAGTGATAAATAAACAATGCGATAAAATTCGTATATAGTAGCTTGATTTCAATGAATAACATTCGCGTAAACAGAAGACAATATTAAGCAATAATTAACTACTTATTTAATATGCACATAACTTGGGAAAGTCGGAGATGCGCGTCTTGGGATCGATCTAGTGACTTTTGCGTGGCAGTTCAACGTTCTTCCACTAGGCTATCGCTTCTATCGTTGCAACGTTATGCCATTAGAATAAATAAACGCAAAAAGCAATTTTACCCCTCCAATGATAATAATGATTTACTGTGAAGTGATTCCAAAGTAAAATAAGCCCATCTCATAAGTTATTAATGTGCCTACAATAATAGAATGATCATTGTATTATTAGATATAGCTCAATGCGATCTAGTTCCATTATTCAACAGACAAAGCTCGAAATCCAATGATAGATCTACACCGTAGTTAGACAAGACAAATTATACATAGCATCACTGAGTAGTTGACTTTACACACCACTGAGGGAAACCAGCGTTTTGTTTTTCGATATAGAGCCAAATCTCGTAATAAAAATACAGTGCCGATCTAGATCGATCGAGTTCACATTTGACATTTATAAGACTAGTCTTATAAATGTCAAATGTGAACTTAAATGTGTTATTTTATTAGATATTTGACGTTTATTTTAATTTAGGGAAGAATTATAATAATAATATTCTACCACATACACACAACACCATCTAGCCCAAACTAAGCAGAACTTGTACTATGTGTACTAGACAATGAATAAACATACATAATCTTATTTTTTTGTTAATACTTTAATATTATATATAGAAACACCCAGACCAAGACAAACATCCATGTTCCAACACAAATGTTTGACTTGTGCGGGAATCGAACCCGCGACCTCAGGCGTGGTAGTCGGTTACACTAACTACTACGCCATCGAGGTCAAATTATGACCTGGATCGCCACTCTGTTTTGAACACTTTATATTAGTTTCGAGAATTGCCCTAGTAGTTATTGCTATTTTAATAACGATAGATTCAATTCGCAAAACTTCGATATTTTAGTAATTTTCGATTGTTACAAGTACCTACTAACATAGCTTATTAATTTATAAAAATAAAAATAGTAATTCTAATCAGATGAAAATAGCAAAACGGCAACCAAAAATGGATACCAAAATATTGAAATATTTTTACTTAATCACTTTGTAAATAATAGATAAAAGTTGTTAATTTGCTAGAATTCAATTCATAACCCCTCCAACTAAGCTATAATGCTTGTTTTAAGAATGGATTCTCGTTGATACTCAATACGAAGGTTAGGATACGAACAGCGAATTTGATCGATGGATACGAACGTACGATTTCACGATCGCAATTTTAATGACTTATTCATTGGACTACAACCGCTTAGTTTATAAGTCTGTTGATATTCATAAATTTATTAAAAGTTAGCCAAAATTCTCAGCAGTCTTGCTAACATAAGCTTGCTCTTCATAGGCTCTTTAGGAAAATATGCAATGACACAGAATGCAATCACACAGAACAGTATGTAGAAAGATGTACAGGGATATTGATGAAAATTGCAACTACAATGGATCGTCTTGATCCGATTATATGTGTGCTATACTTATGTATATGAATGTATTTATATGTGTGCATGTGTGAGAGTTGTCACGTTTAAGCTTGTCCCTTTTAGTGTGCGTTTCCATTGCATTTGCATGTTCGTCGTGTATCCCATACACATGGATTTTTTTGACACTTTCAATTAGTTTCTCCTCTTCCATTTTGATTCACATATAATCTTGATGACGTGTGAAGTATATGACGTAATATTGCTAACTAAACTAAAAAGCAGCGCACGTGTCTTTTCCTGACAAGTCTACACTAGCCGCCGCGCCGCACCGTCCCGCTACTCTCCGCTCCGTGCGTTCCGCTCGGCACCACAGCCTGTTCGACTCCGTTCTGTGCGGCTCGGGACATTTTATTTTGGTTCATATATTTTATTTGAAAATCCACTCAGCTCTGCTCTGCTCCACTTGCACTGTTTCCACTGATGCGGAGTGGAGATATCGAGCGCTGTGATTGGCCAGTTCTCGGACCGCTCCTCTCCACTCCGCCCAGCTCCAGCGTCAGCGAAAACGTTGAACGTGGAAACGCACCCTTAAAGTTGTTAGTCTTTTAGACATACATATCAGTCCTATGTAATATATAGTTTTGCCATCTACCAGGTACCTACTGTTTCCGACTCCGTGCTACTAATGAGAATTTTAACTGAAAATCTCTATAATTGTAAGTGGTTACTAATGTTACCGTAGATTATGACCCAGGGTTATTTTCTAGGAGAGGTCTAGCCTCTAAATTGCTATAACCTATACACGACTCTAAGGTTTTGGGTTAAAGCTTATTTTCTGGGATAGGCACCAGACAATTCAAGGGTGGGCACGGCTCATCTGGCCGCACCTTATATAGGAACATACGTCACTGGTTATGACCGCTTGGCGCGGTATCACACGTGAACTCTAGAGCAAAAAAGTCTCAAAGAGAGGAGAACTCAAAGTAAAGGAATGGAAGAGGTAGTTATGTGAGTCCGAGTCGCCGGAACATTTAGTTACCGGCTAGAAAGCAGTAACAATGTTTCTACTTTTACGTCGATATCCTGTGTTACTATCCAAGCGAGCCGTCACCCAATAATTGGCAACTGTTCCACTAACATTTTGCCACCAACTAAATTGCAATTCCTAGTACACTCGGCGTCAAAAAAATCGCACCTTTGCAAAAATTTTATTCAATTCGGTTTATGTCGCGTTTAATCCTTTGTATGGTTGTTTTATGCTATTTATTTGAAAGGTTGGTAGGTATAGTAACAGTAAAATACAGAAATATGTATTCAATTACAATCGTTTAAAAAAAAACAAGGTGCATGTGTCAAGTGAAAAAATTATCTTTATTAGGAAAAAATATTCAAACAAAAACAGGCATTAAAATTACAAAACAACAAAAGAAATTAATAAAAAATGCTACTTAAAACCTAGTGCAACCCCCCCTTGCTCTAATAACAGCTTCCATTCGTTCTTGCATAGACCCAATCAGCCGTACCACACTATCTTGAGGAATCCTATTCCATTCTTCAATTACAGCATCATGGAGGTCTTGTAGAGTTGCTGGGGCAGGATCACGTAACCGTACTCGTCGTTTTAGTTCATCCCAGAGATGCTCTATTGGATTCAGGTCTGGGCTTCTCGCTGGCCACTGCAAAACTGGAATCCCAACCTCGTGTAGATAATCCTGCACGATTACTGCGGTATGGGAACGAGCATTGTCGTGCATTAAAGTGAACCCATCCCCAACATATCCTGCATATGGGACTACATGCATGTCCAGCACCTCGGTTATGTACCGATGAGCGGTTAGTGATCCCTGACCACGAGCACCTCCAGTCCGGGATATGCAAACGAGTTCCGTCTTGCCGTCGACTGAAATTCCGCCCCAGAACATGCAAGATCCCCCTCCATATTCCACTGTCTCCTCCAAGCAAGCTTCAGAAAACCGTTCGTTTCGCCTTCTGTACACTCTCCTTCGCCTATCGTTAACGAAGAGACATACTCTCGTCTCATCTGAGAAGAGTACGGTCCTCCATTGTTCAAGATCCCAGTTGAGATGTTCTCGAGCGAACTGTAATCGCTTTCTACGATGCTGTGGCGTTAATTTCGGGCCCTTGGCTGGTCTTCTGGCCGCAATACTCCTTTCTCGCAGCCTTCTTCTAATCGTAGATGTGCTCACTGCGGTTCTACGAGCCCCACGGAGCTGCTGTTGCAGCTCAACAGCATTGGAGAAACGGTTCCGCAATGACGTCGTCACAATGAAACGGTCATCTCTCTCAGATGTACAGCGCCGTCTTCCTGATCCTTGTCTCCGGGTGTAGCCCCCAGTCTCTTGAAACCGTTGGAGCACTCGACGAATGGCAAAACGGCTCAAGTTCAGTTGTCGAGCAACATCACACTGTCGCATCCCTGTTTGCAGTAGTGCTATCACTTGAGCGGCTTGATCTGCAGTGGTATCCATTTTGTAGGGCTGTTTTCTTGTGTTCTGTATTTTCATGTGTTCTCTACAACGTCTGGATGTCGAATGACCTAATTTTGATGCTTACTGCCCTTTTTATAGCCCATGAAAGTGCGGCAAGTTGTGGTCTATGTAACGAGTATTTGGATATCATTTTCTTCAACATGCAGTACATGCGGTTGTTTAAGGAATTTATTCATTAGGTTGTTGTTTAATACAAGCTAATTAAATGTACTTTCAATTAATATTAACATTGTTTGGGGTAAACGTACTGGTTTGCAAATTATTAGGCTTTATAACTTATTTTCAGAGAAGTGCGATTTTTTTGACGCCGAGTGTATTATTGTGTCGAGGCTTTAGTCTCATTCTCTTTGCAATGTAAATTATCCAAGTAATGTTATTCTCTTACAAAATATGACTTAAACGTTCACACGGGAAAAGCCATAGACGGGTATAACCTTTAACTAAATGGCAAAATACTTATAATGTTATGGCCTGATATAATAATAATTTAATAATAATTTATTCAATAATAATAATAATAATAATACATAGGTATACATTTTGTTATTAGTCTAAAATAATATTATACTACAATAAATTATAACTATCCTTAATCTGGTACATGTTTTACTTAGGTATACTTTAATCGGCCGACATTGTGCATTCTAATTTAACTTTAAGCGCTAGGTTTTTATAAAGTGGTTGCCTGAACTAGGTTTAGACCTGTGTTTCAGGCTATTTCTCTACTTACAAAAATAAAATATATGCCAAATAATATTAAAGATGAGGTCAATGTGCATAAACTTAAAATAAAATATGTATATTGATACAATAAAAATAACTTAGATTACATAATATTATTACAAATTACTGATGACTTAAGGCTATTTTACGACTGTAAGCAAATTCTCCGTATCGGAGTAGGTCAGTGTTTGCAGGTGTTTGGTAACAATAACATTACATTGTTTATAACTTAGACTATATATATCTAAAATTCTATTTAATCTATTATATAAAAATGGTCCTAGGAATAAGAAGAATTTATTTACGAAGGCATGTTTGGCATGAAGCTTAGTACATACTAAATCTTTTCGTCTCTTGTCTGGAGGAAGTGGTCTGAATGGAAGTAGTGCATGTTGTTTAAGCACGGTGTGCAGAATAAGCAATTGGCGAACAGTTAGGACATTAGTGGATTGGTACAACTCATAGGTAGGAAACATGAAAAGTCGAAAAGTCGCCACTTTTAGAATAGCTCTTTGAGCTCGTTCCAGTGGCAATAAAATCGTTTTCGATGTTCCGCCCCATGAGGTAATGCAGTAAGATATGATTGACTGACATAATGACAGGTATACTTGTCTTAGTAATTTAAAGTTAGCAGCTCCACGAATGGTTTTAAAAATAAATATTAACTTTCGTACTCTCTTACATAATAAATCAATGTGATTGCGAAAATTTAGATTAGCGTCAAGCGTTAGGCCGAGGTATTTTATAAAATGTGTTGATTCTAAAGTAGGACAAGTGCATGCGGCGTCAGCGTGTAAATGACATTTATTATTGTGAGCAAATAATATGTCGTTTGGTGAATCATGTGTGTTGTTGCGCATTGAGAAGTGAATATATTTTGTTTTCTGGGTATTTAGGGTTAGTATATTATTAAAAAGCCATTTACTAATTGTATTGAAGCCATGCTGAGCGTGTGTAGTCGCTTCAGTCCGAGTTTTGCCCGTGAATAATAGTGCTGTATCATCTGCATAAGACACTATGATACCATTTTGGAGTTTTAGGTTGCATAGGTCATTTATGTAGATCAGGAATAGTGTAACTCCAAGTATACTGCCTTGAGGAACCCCATAAGGAGCATTGAGGATATCTGAACTAAGGCATTTACCAATTTTAACGCATTGATATCTGTCCCTAAGATAATCTGTAAATAATTCTAATTGTGTACCTCTTATTCCCACATATTCAAGCTTTTTTAGTAGTATAGGAACTGAAACAGAGTCAAAAGCTTTGGCAAGGTCTACAAAGATCCCAACAGCATGCATCCCGTTGTCCATGTTAGCCACTATGTGATCAGTCAACATGTGAACTGCTTGACTTGTTGATCTTTGGGGTCTAAAACCAAACTGCCTGTCTGAAAGTATATTGTTAGACTCTAAATATTTTACTAATCTGTGATTTATTATTTTTTCTAAAACTTTAGACAACGTTGGCAAAATTGAAATTGGCCTGTAATTATTTACACATTTTTTGTCGCCAGATTTGTGCACTGGGATAACAATAGCTTTTTTCAAAGACTTAGGAAATATCCCTTCAGACAAACAGATTTGAAAAATATGCGTTAAAGGAGGCGCAAGGAAGTGCTTAAACCTTTTGACTATGTTTGTAGGTATATTATCCCATCCTACCGCATAAGTGTCCTTCAGACCCGTTATTACTTGGACAACTTCGTCAACATCAGTGTCTAATAAAACAAAAGATTTAAGGGTTGAGGTAGGCGATCTGATGGGGGTATGATGTGATGAAATGGTGCTCTGAGATGTAATTTTTTCGCTTAGTACGTTACCGACATTAGCGAAAAAATTATTAACTTTATTCAACGCTAGAGTTGGATTTGATTCTGATTGAAGCAGATCTATAGCTGGTTCTTGAGGTTTTGTGATAAAAGAGCAGGATTTTATAAATTTCCAAACAAGCTTATTATTAGTGCCCGCCTTTTCCAGTTCTGTCTTGTTATATTGAAGTTTTAATTTCTTAAGAAGTTTGTTACAAAAATTTCTGTACCTTTTGTAAGTCACAGACATAATCTCATAATCAGGTGAGTTTTTTGCTAACAAATGTAGTTTATCTCTATGCCTAATGCATCGCAAAAGACCTTGTGTAATCCAAGGCTTTGTTATTTTATGTTTGCTAGATAATTTTATAATTGTTGTATTTTTGTGAATAACATGTTGTAATGCATTTATGAGGTAATCGAGTGAAATGTTGGGGTCAGCACATGAGTAAACTGGGGCAAGATCTATGTTAGGTATATCAAATGCGAGGTTTTCTATGTTTAGTTTAGTAAAGCTATGTGTGCATTTATTTTTATGAAGTGATGAGTTTTATTATTAGTAAGACAGCATGATGATCTGTGATTGTTGAGTTAGTAACAAAAGTACATGATGGTTGGCTCGTTTTAATAATGAAGTGGTCTAAGCAAGATCCACTTTGATGAGTAGGAAAGGTATGGGCTGGCAAGAGACCGTGAAAAAAGCATATGTTAAGGTAATCATGTCCTCGGATGTCATTTCTCCCTGATATAATATTTATGTTTATGTCACCCATTATAATAATATTTTTATATGATGATAGATTGTTTAGTGCTAAGTCAAGGGAGTTCAGGAACTTATCTACATTTAGCGATGGCGGCCTGTATATTGACAAAATGGCAGTGTCATTATTAATTTTAAGGATCAGACATCAGAGATCATGTTACAGTCGTGAAGACTTGGTTTTTCTATTACAGCATTTAAATCATTTTTAATGTATACTACTAGGCCATCGTTTTGGTTAATTATATTTTCGCTACAAAACGATTTATATCCAGCTAGTGTTGGTAGTCCAATGGATCTTTTAGATAACCAGCATTCAGATAACACTATTATGTCACAATTTATTGCTATAGTATGCAACAGTATTTCAAGTTCCTGAAAATTCTTATAAATACTACGAATATTTTGCGTCATAATCGTTAGACTTTTGTCATATGATGGAAATAAGCTAAGACAATCTTCAATTTTACAGACCTTAGAGTCTGAAATTGAAAGCTCGTCAAGATCATCAATTAGTTTATTAGCCATGATTAGGCGCGGTTAAAGGTGTTTCCTACCTGTAGATGTGCTTCTTTCTTATCATCGGCGCTCCTAGGCGCCTTCATAGTCAACTGAGTTTAAATACCTGTCTTCAGCATACTTTCGAGCGGGGCAGTTCTCGTGTCCGGTTTGGTGGTCATTGGACTTCTTAAATCTTTTGCAAGTTGCGCAGGCCGGTGGCGATGTCTTTTTGCATTCTTTAATTGTATGACCAGCTTCACCACAGTGTCCACAAGTCGGTGTTGTTTCGCGGCAGAATTTCGCAGCATGGCCATATTGTTGGCAATTGTAACATCTTGTCACGAGAGTAAAGTCTCTTACTGGGCATGATGTCCAGTTTATAAAAACTCTCTCCTGGTTGACAAGGGCTTTTCTGATGGCAGATGGTACTTCTATGATGTAGTTACACGTAGAAGTATTTTTCTTTCCAGACTTGTGAGACAGTTTGGTAGAGCCTAGAAATGACTCCCGTGTCTTATCTGGGTATTTTTGAGCCAGGTTTTGCTCAAAAATACACTCAAAGACCTCTTTTTCACTGAGTGCAGTAGGAACACCAATAACTACTATCCTAGGTCGTCGCTTAGCACGCTCTTCAACAGAAAGGCCTGAGGCAATGAGTCTACTTGAGCCTTTAAGCTTTTCAACATCATCTCTATTTTCTGTGCTGATGACAACACCGCCATTTTTGATTTTTCTGACGCCACGCACGTGTAATTTCATTTCCTCGGGTGAAATTATGGTCTGAATCAAAGCCTTTGTATCGTCACTGCTTTTACTTTTGTCCGTCGGATAAATAGTAACAGCGCTAATGTTGTTAGGGCGGACAAAAGTATTGTTGCCTTTCTTGACCATGTCAGCAAACGAATTCTTTTCGGTCTGGCTGCAGTTTCCTTTCACTGCTTTTCTAATATCCTCGAGTGTGTTCGAGATATTTTGCGTTTCCTGTAGGTGCTGAATTGTGGTTTGTGCTTGTAGGGCTTTCTGTTTAAGCGACTGATAATGTACAGCCATTTCAGATGAGGCATTGTTTACTTTGCGGCACAGATTTGTAACTCGTAGTTTGAGTTCCGAGTTTAACTTGCTCTCTGCAGCAATTGTAGAGACCTCACTCAAATAGGTATCTATAACCTTCATCCATCTCTGTATATCTGCTGTAGGGATTACCTCAAATGGCTCAGCAGCGGCAGCAGGTGGCTTTACGTCCTTACGAGGAGACGGTAAGGGCAATGGTGATGGCGGAGGGCTTCTTTCCATTAGTTGGCTGCGCCCAAATGGGCTGGAGCTTGCCATTCTTAAATATTTGATGTCAGACAAAACCAATAAACATTGTTTCGTTTATGCACGTAAAAAACTGCAATCACTCGATATAGTCGTGACACACTTAATTATTCACTAACACTAACATTTAATATTTATAACATTATAATATTTATATATTGCGCTACGATCCACAATAAACACGTCCGCATCGAGCGAGTACTAGTCCTAATTATCTGATGATATTATTAATACGAAATTTCACCTGCCGCTTTTCTCCTAAAACAATTCCAAATATTTTAATAGGCGATCATTCTTTTAGCCACCGACGTGACGTGGTGACAACACGGGTCGCACATTGTAATGAAACAAAAATGTACAACGCGGACAAATCCAAAACAAAACAAAACAGCCCGCCAAAAAGAATGCGCGTCCTATTCGGCCCGCTATTAGTCACACAGACTATAAATAAATAAGTACCTACGCGTGAGGGAGTTTACTTTAAACTTTCATAGTAGGTATATGATATATATATATATATATATATATATATATATATACATATGTATATGATATACTAGTTGATCCGACAATCTATACAAAAGTAAATTCACGTAATTATGTTAATTCAATATCAAAACGTCAATAAATTTTTCGATATATCTCGCGACTTTTTCGCATATTTTCTTTCATACAAACCTTGTCCTGACAATTACAAACACAAGAAAAAAAAATACAGTCAAGTCGGTCGAGCCATTCTTAAGTGAAGCTCCGTCATACATGTGGCAATTGATTTTTATTTACATAAGATTTATTTACGTCGAGTCAATAACAATTCATGGTAAATGTGAATATAAAGACTACCTACAGGACATATAGGAAGTCTTTGGCAAAACAAAACATTATATTCCTTAGTTAATTATTATTAATTTACATCTGAGAATGTGTATTTCTTTAATTGGTAAATAATTATCTTATTATTATTTTTTATATTAAATAATTTAGATAAATTGCCAAAAAATAAAATTAGACACAACAACTTTGTAGACTATTGTACTATAAATTAATGTAAAATACCTCTCCTTCATTTTAATTATAAATTAATAACTGTATATTAATCATGCCGTACATTATTGTTAGTAGTTACGTGTACTTACTTGTAAATATACAAATACAAATGTAGATTTACTTTTCTCAGTTTATCCATATTTGTATTACTGCAAATATGTATATACAAACTACTACACTACTATCTATACTAATATTATAATAAAGAAATATTAGATTTTTTGTTTGTTTGTTTGTAAAGTTTTAAAACAGAAACTATACAACCGATTTTAAAAATGTTTTCACCATTGCGAAGCTGTATTATCAGCAAGTAAAATAGGCTATGTTTTATTTAAAAATAGTACTGTTTCTAACATAATATAAGCTATTTCTACGCGAGCGAAGTCGCGGGCAAAAGTTAAAACAAAGTTTTATTTAGTTACATTTTCTTGTTTGTTATCGCAACTTAGTATTACCATCATAGAATATCATTACTTGGCTAAAAGAAACATATTCCTATTCGTTTAAAATATCGACGTGATGTACACCACACTGCTTCTACGACACCCAACACACATTTTAAGATGTCGCAAGCGAGCTCGCCGATGTAATAATAATTACAAACCAAACGCCAGGATTTATTCAGAAATTCTAACTGATATTATACCTATATATGCGAATATAAGTTTGTTTGTTTATTAAACTTTCACGCCTTATCTACTCGTCCGATCATCGTGAAATTTCATCGCATACATGTAGATACATATAGAAAGGGACATAAAGGGTACCCTTTACCCAATAAAAAAGTATTGTTCCTGAGGGAAAAATTATTGACAAATTCTATATATAGTATTTATATAAATTGACTAATCGTGTGTTGTTTTTCAGACTATTTATATATTGCCTATATTTATTCTTTTTGATATTTAAATATTTAAATGACATAAAATAATCTTTAATGATAGCTTTTCAATAAGGGGAAAACACTGACTCCTGCAGCACAGTTTTTACTAGTGCAGGGGTCAGAGAATTCTGAGTTATTGTAGCTTAATTTAATAATAATAATAATCATTATTATTATAATAATTATTTATTTATTTATTTTATTTATTTATTGATAGGAAACTCACCAGCTTATTTACAAAGTACGTGATATGGTAACAATGTGACATGAGGTTCTAAATCCTATTACAGAGTTTCACAGCATGCATTATACAAACTAGAAAGTGGCTGCAAAACTAAATATAAAAATTAACTAAAAGATAAAGAAACACCTAATAATCTAGTAAACTGCTATTATTTATTTACTTACTTACTTATTTATTTATTGGTGAGTATCTTCACAAGTAATTTGCGATAGGATACCTTAGACAAATGAAATATATCCAGGCTTTCAAATTGGTCTATATAAATGCGAGGCAGTCGAGTTATAACAGCATTTTGCCCATAATTGGAACGGTGTGAAGGTACAATAAATAAGTGAGTGTGTCTTATGCGAGACCTTTGTGTGCAAAATTCTATGCACGACAAAAGATCAACGCTGTCAATCTCACCACGTAGGATATCAAATATAATATAATATAATATAATAATATTCTACCATATACACACAACAACATCTAGCCCAAACTAAGCAGAGCTTGTACTATGGGTACTAGACAATGGATAAACATACATATATACTTTTTTTTTGTAAATACATACATATTATACATAGAAACACCCAGACCAAGACAAACATCCATGTTCATGCACACAAATGTTTGACTTGTGCGGGAATCGAACCCGCGACCTCAGGCGTGGCAGTCGGTTACACTAACCACTACGCCATCGAGGCCGTCAAATAGGAGAAGCATATCCAACATCTTTCTTCTATCTTCGAGTGGAAGCAAGTGATAGTGTCTACAATCTGCGAGATAAGAAGAATGACGTTTGTGGCTTTTAAAGTTTAAAAATTTAACAAACCGTTTCTGAATATTTTGTAATCTAGAAATATAAAACTTATATTGAGGTGACCAGATTGGACTACAGTACTCTAGAATACTGCGGACATAAGCAAAGTATACAATCCTAATACAGTGGAGGTTTCTGAATGGTTTACAGGTGTGCATTACAAATCCAAGGTTACGAGAAGCTTTATTAACTATGCCATCAATATGCTGAGAGAACAATAATTTGGAGTCTAACATTATACCAAGATCCCTGACTACATCGACTCTTTCAATAATTTTATTATCAAATCTATAGGTATAGTTAATTGGCTTTTTGCGACGAGTAAAACTAATACATTGACATTTCGAGATATTGACATTGATATTATATTCTTATTTTTTTTTATTTGAAAGTATTATAACAATGAACATAATTCAGTTATTGAATAATCGACTATTCTCGATTAGACGCAAAGTAATTATAATTATGTAAGATCGTAAAATAGTAACACCTGTTATAGGGTATGTACATACACTTAATGCGCATTTTATGGAGGTCTTAGGCCATTATCTTAGAAGGTAGATGAGTAAACACGTTTTATGGCGATCCAACTTGATAACTAAGGGGCTATATCACATGTGTAATATATTATGTTTAGTTGAGCCCATCCGTTTACATTTTTACTTTGTATATCTTTATTGTTTTAGTAGTTGATTGTCACATACATATATGGAGTATGGTGTGTGGGTGTAAATTGACAGCGGAATCCTTGGGTTTGTTGGGTTACGCCTGGAATTACGCATGCAACCATCCCGGCCGATATATATACATATCCAGGATGGATATGTATATTAGAAGATCGTAGACAAAAACCTTGTATAAAGTTCCTTATGTGAGTGAGGTGTCTGTCAGCTAGGGTCTATACCCGTACGTATAGACCCTAGCTGACGTGTATGTTTTCTACGTTTATGTTGGTATGTATTAGAGTTCACTAATGGACTAATAAATTACTCCAATTTAAATCCAAAATATTTCTTGCCGTTGATTTTATGGAGGAAACTTCATTAGACGTGCACTGAAATCTGATGTATGCCTCTGTTTTGTACTTTGATACTTAGACGTTAGCATCAATTATTCCACCGTGGTATCCTGCCAAAGATTCATCTCGAACTCAAATGACAGATGCAGATTCAAAATTGTCAAGTAGCAGATGCAGATTCTATGTCGCGGGGTACTTTACAAATATTCAAATAAAGAACATAGGAAATGCCCAGATTCGGGACAACTATTTGTGGATTACACAAATTTTTGGCCCGTGTGGGAATCGAACCCACAACACATGGCGCGGCTGCAGCGGCGAGGCGACCACATAAACCGCTACGTCATCCGTGCAGACACAAAATTCATATAGTTGGTTACCTTGAAAAGCCGCTTCGAATTGCACGGGGTCCTGCGTGGGCGCGTACGAGGTGGCCGTCACGACGAGCGCGGCGAGGAGCGCGGCAAGCGGCGCCACCCGCGGCGCAGCCATCTCACCACTACGCCATGCCATCGCAGCCCATAACTACACACGGACCACGCCTGCCCTGAGAACAATACATACATGACGTCACTATTCGGCACTTGTTCATCCTCAACGTAGTCTTCACGCTTTATACCTAAAGGAATTATACTACCAGGAGCTATAGTACTATTAACAGGAACTGTAGGTACTTGAAAGGGAAAATTGATAACAAGACCATCTTAAAGCATCCTCAGAACTCAGCTGTATTAGTTTATAATAAGACAAAAATACTTCAGTGGTTCCTTTGTACATACATGTAAACATTGCTTATACAATTTTGCCAAAATTAGATACATCAGCCATTTCAAAACAAAATGTCCAAGCCCACAAAGAGTCTTCAAGTACCCGTAACCGACATTCAGTCGAGGAATGAACAAAGTCGTTATGCTGGCTTATACACAGAATACATTAGTAATACGCACTTATGACCAAAGTTGAAAATTTAACTGCACAAATGAGTGCATTAGTCGCAAGCGGTGGAGCGGCGCGGCGACTTGAACGCAGTTTAAAATTTTGTATAGTTAAATTATTCCATGTTGCATATGTATGACTGTTTTAAGTAGTTTCTACCGTTATCTGACCATTGGACGACCGTCCCATAGATCCGTCCCGTTAATTTTGAACTGTTTTATAACTTAGTTATACTGCGATAGTAAAAAAGAATATCCATACGCCTAGTTCGTATAAACAAACAATAAATCAATAACTGAGATAGCATTGAATAGAAACATTTCAGTCTAGTCAGCTCCTCCCCGCTGGGAATCTGTCTCGACAAACACGTCATCGTGTATAATAGAATAACGCCGGTCCTAGGGTCTCTATCTATCTGTTGAATCCCAAAGGCCCATGCTATGTACAGTTCCGAGCGATAACTCTGTAGATAGTATTTGTTTATTCAACTACACCAGAAGCCTTATTGTCTACCATCACTCTGATATGAAATATTGAACATCATACGTCTCTACCCTGATGGGGGTTGGCAGAACTGTATTATTTGATCTACATTCCGCTAGCTTTGTTTATTGGGTCACTTACTAGAGAGCAAACCTATAATTGTCATCTAATAGACACATTAAAGTACTTCGTACTGCTACTGAGATTTACTAACATATAATTCGGATAACTTTTTCACGGACCCCGGTTTCTACCTTTTATTCAATTAACTTATATATGTCAGAAGTAAAAAGTTTTTATTTCAATTAGATACCACAAAATCTTTAAGACTGCGCCGAGCGAAATGTGCCAAAACAAACGGTCACAGTAAAGTTGATAAAATTAACACTTTTTGTTTAATACAAATATAAAATATACATTTACCGTAACAATGAATGTGTTTACAATTACTCCGTGTAAAAAACTTAAAATAAATAACATTTTCGCTTACAAAATTACATAAATTTGCACGAAAAATGCAAAAAAGTAAGCTCGTGTTACACGATTTTTAGATTACAACAGTAGAAATCTATCCTATTTTACAGCTCGTTTAGAAACGTAAATAGTTATATTACAGTTTGGGCGTCCCAAATATTTAAGTTATTGGTTGACAATAAAGATATATATTTAATAAAAAAAGCACTTCAAATCCTCCATACAATTATACTATGGCGGCCGCGCGCCGATATGAATATCGAGTTCTGTCATTCTGTCCAACCGCGTCTTACGCTCGGCGCAGTCTTAAGATGTTGTTCTTGACTATATCTTCGACTTATATTTATATATTTATTTATTGATAAGAAAGGTTTTTTTAATTCGAAGCATATAATATATTGCAATGTCTTAAACAGATAACACATTGTAATAAATCGTAAACTAGTACTCTAGTGTGAGGGGGAACTAGTAGACGTACACTTTTAAAACAATTACGAAGTTCAAAAGTACCTACAGAAACTCAGACTGCGCAGACATAAAAGTTTAGATGAGTCATATCGTACTGGCTCAAATGGATCCTCGTTATTAAACGAGTAGGTAAGACAACTTCCGTACAAACATTAATCAATCACACAACTTCAGCCATCGACGCTGACTGAAAACATTCCATCTGGAGTTTCCTACCTTGAGTATTTGTCTGAGTGCTAGCGGGGGACCGACTAGCTATTGAAAGGTCCCCAATAAAAAATTAATGAAATCAATGCTTTCTAAGTAGTGTACTTAATTATAAATTAAAAGTTGTTTTTGCACCTGCAATAAAAGCTCAGTGGTAGACCGCTGGACCGCAACGCAGAAATAAATAAGTTTGATCCATAGATTCCACGTACGACCCTCCTAAGTAATGTGCATAACTTCGTAAGGAAACCGGTATGTCTAATATTCTCAAATGCTTTCATAATGTTCTCAAAGATCTGAATTCTGCTAGCTCGCATGGGGCCGTGGTGGATTATGGTCTAACATTTCTCATACAACAAGTTCGTGCTAGGAGTGGAAAAATTTACAAACGAGGCTGATATCATTTAGCGTCAGAATTAATCTGGAAAAGTGCTATCGCGCAAGATATGACTGCAATTCTGCTTGACCATGTCATAAAAAGGAAGTAGGAATTATTTAGTAACGTAGAGCAGTTGTTGACAGTTTAACGTGATTATACTCTAGGAACTTGAACGTGTGGGCTAAGTAGTGAAGGATGGATCTTTGTTTTATCGACCTGAAAGAGAAAGGAGTAAAGGGAATTGTTGCGTAATCTAGGATAGCGACTACGGTTTGGCAATAACTCTCTTTATCCATTTATTATTAGTGAGTGCTGAGTTTACAAATTTATCGATTATTCTATAGTTACGATAACTTTATATTGCATGTCAATCCTTGTAAATTCTGATTATGTATCTCTTACTATATAGTATACCTAAGTTAAAACTATAAATTAAGCGAAGTTTGTATTCTTATATTATAATATTACGTAGGTACTGTCAACTTGTATAAAATGTGGGTTCTTCATACCTGTGGAAAATGGTGTGGAATATACAATAATAATTGTTCATACTGTGTACTTTTTAGTACTATGGAAAATAAATATAAAAATAAACATCAATGTTACATACAGACAGATAATGTAAAATATTATGTTTTGTAACAAGATTTTGCCCGCGGCTTCGCTCGCGTTAATGTAGTTTTATGTTAAGATACATTTTTAGTACAACAATAGGTACTGTACAGTTTCATCAAAATCCGTTCAGTCGTCCTTACGTGGAAGAGTAACAAGCATCCATTCATCCATCCGTCCATCCATCCGTCCATCAATCCATCTATCCTCACAAACTTTCACATAGAAGGATCGATCAAAATATTGGCTTGCAAAAAAATTATGAACACGTATCGCTTGTCGCTAAACGCCTGACGGCGTACGAAGGCCTAACCTCAGAACTTGAGAATTTTGCGATTCCCATTTAAAGTTTGCGATTGGATTACTTATCTCCACCTAAACGTACATTTCAATCAACATAACAGTAAATAAGACGAAAGCATTTCAATTTTTCTTAAAAAGTTTGTCTCACCTGATAAATGGGGCGACAATCTGAATTGATGCTGACAGTAAGTACGCTATCCTAGTAATAAATTTGGTAAAAGTATCGAATGGAGTCTCTGTGGATGCCACGAAAATATATAAGTAATAAATATTGGCAACGTTAAGTAATATTACTGAGATCAATTTCTCAGATGGGATAATCGGTGACCCCAACTCGCTTAGGCTAGAAAGCATAGTAGCGATTTGCATACCAAATAATTATATTCGGACGTGCTAACAATACGTAAGTAAATGGCCAACACTACTTGTAATGTAGGCATTACCTTATCTACTACTCTAATCAAATATCATTCACATGGCATCATTCGCAATACTACTAAAAATTTTCGTTGATACTAAATCAGAATAATAGTGCGCTATTGTTAGAAACAAATGTTTTATATTGTTACAGTATAAATTATGGCGTTCGTTACATTCCATAACAATTATTCTGTTTTTAAAGCTACTAATTCTCTTAATTCTTGTTTGTAACCAAATAAACATACCAGACAGATGCATCTTTAAATATTGGCGACCAGATATTGAAACAATCATTTCCTAAGTGACAGATGGAACACAATAATTGTGTTAGCATGCCGAAGTCATCATTATACCACGACTGGCGTACCTACTTACAAGTCGGGGCTTAGTTGCTTCATATGTTTGCCAATTATATGTCATAATTCTGTTATTTCTTTCGTTGTCATGAAGTGGCAGGCTTACATCGAAAGGAACCTTCTATTACCCGAAACCGAACCGAATCGTTTCGAACTTTATCGTCACGTCGGCTGCTGTCATACCTAATAACCAGCATCGCACAAATTAAAAGCCATGTCGTATCAAGAGGTCAAATTAATGGTAGAGAATTATAGAGACATGAAAGAGGTCACCGACAAGAGCAAGGACAAGTACCTAATGTCTTCAACAAACCAAGATCTGCAATTGTACTACCCAAACTTTTTACGTATCTAACTACTTTTATTAAATATGTTTTATAAGAAATAGCGGCGTAAGAAGTTTCTGAAACCATTTAGTCTTATACCTAGCTAGTAATTTTTATTTCTTTGGAAGCCATGTCTTCTTGTAACTATTGCAAGACCTTTAACAAGCAGTTTTTACTTAGATCGTGTGGACAACTTTACCTTCATTTTGTCCGATCGTTCGACGCTACGTGATGTTTTGAGTTTGATGTTTTTCCCACTGGCCGTAGATATTTTGTATGAAACGATCTTAATTAGCGTGCAATATGGACGTGATCGCAGTTTTTTGGACATTAATCACTACATTAAAAAAAAAATTGTTTTGATTTGCAACGGAACCGAGAGTATTGTATCCTGGGTAAAACGCTAAAACTGAAGCTTCATCTGCTAACAGAATTTACCCGTCGTTTATACCTAGTTATTGTTACTTCTTTTTTTCTCAGTTTTCTACGCATGTATTTTTGATAATTGGGTATAATTAATTGATGTTACGACTAAATTTAGTAATAAATATGTTGATTTGAAAAGCTCTCTATAAAGAAACAATATATATTAGGTACTTATAAAAAAAATACCTTGATATTTTGTAATGTAAAATTTACACAACACTTTATGAGGTGCCCATTCTTCATCTTGGTGGCCGGTGACCAAAATAAGTCTCGTATAACATTTTCACTTATTACTCCTCTTTGTTTAAAATGTATAAACGAAGCACATATAAAACATATCGAATCAGGAGAATTAATACAACTAAGGTTAGCGATTTTACTCATTCTGTACTTAAAAAGTGTATAATATAGCCAAAATAAGAAACCGAAAAATATTGCGTAGTTTGATAAAGCAATAAAACTTAATACCTACTTAGTTGACTATAAACATTTAATTAAGTACCTATGTACACACAGCGACGCATAAATCTAGACTGTTTGGACTTTGAACTATTAGAAGTTGAACGCTGCGAATCGTGCGAGAGAATGCGTTATATTTTTGTTACGCTCTATCCTTACCATTACATCGACACCACTATGCACTGTCTCTTTCCGACAATACTCTATTTTGTATGTAGCCTAATTATGCGTATATAGAGTGTCTAACTTAACGTGTAGTCGTGTGTACCCTCAAAAACAAAAAAGCAAAATACTGCATTTTATGTAGGTAACTTGCTCGTAACAGAGTATTTTTGTTTTATTTTATTATATTTTGAATTGACGTAATAGCGATATTTGGTGATTATATTAGCAATCAGCAAAGCCTAATTAATCAAAAAGTATATGTAGTTACCCTGTTGCGATTTTTTGTGAAGTAGTATTTATCTATTTAATGATTTTAGCACAAATATAATTTGAAATACCTGCATCTACGCTTCATCTAATTCAATCGTTTATCTACTACAATACAACATATTTATGTATGTTAGCGCGTATGTACTCTCTTCTCAACACAAAAATTATATAAGTACTGGCTTAATATTATATTGTATCATTGTTCAAAGTAATTTAACACTATAACAAGTTTATTTGGCTCAGCTTGATCTCATCTAAATCTTCTTCTTCTTCTCCCTAGCCTAAATAAAGTTTATAAATACCGCAAAATATACAAAAAGCCTAAAATATACAAAAAACCGTTTAATACGATTTCGCGCGACTGCAGCGACCCGTGTATACAATTAATTAATCATAGATGAGCTGTTACATCATTACGTTTGTTCACACTCGAGGCTAATATTGTAGGAAATTTCAAAATTAATGTCACCCAAGCCAGATGATCGGCATTTTAGGTGAAAACCGAGATCAAACTAAATAGGTACTTGAAAGAATAGGCTTCGATCGTGTTCGATTGATGGTACAGTCTTTTTATACCTACATCTTCTACTCTAAAATTACCTACGATTAATTTATATGATATTATATTTCATTTTAATCTAATATTACGAATCCATAAGTGACGTATTATGTCCGAACAGCTTATGTATAGTGTATAACTTAAATAACTACGGAGACAGAGTACGTATGCGCCGCTTGTTTAATAATATTTAGTAACTTAGTAGGTAAGTATGAATATCAAAGTTGCAAAATCAAATAAAATTTGTCATGGTTACAACTAATGTTGTAATTAATTAGTATCATTAGATACTATTTGGCATCTCTAAGTTGGTAACATTCTCTTTGACAACTTTGATAGCAGCTGTCAAAGCAAATGTAAACAATAAAATTCAAAATCAATAAACAAAACAACTCACAATGTTATGTCATTTTGATCAAGCCGGTGTGTGGCAATTTTACGTCAGTGAAATTTTGTTTGGTTTTCATTTGAAGAATTTATTGAAACATCCAATTATTCCGTTCAAACTGTAAATCTTTTTAATCATATTGTAAATGGTCGAATATAACTCGGTAACACAATGTTACGCTTTCGTTGCGTATTTTCCCTAGTGTTTTTCACGTTTTCGTTGATCCAAGTGGACCTTTTGGAGAATGGTCTAGCTCGCACTCCTCCCATGGGATGGATGTCGTGGGGCTATTACATGTGCGGCACAAAATGCGAACACGATACGGATAAATGTCTGAAGTAAGTTGCTTGTAATTTCCTCACAATTCTTTGAAAGAAATGTTAATGATTGCGGGTCAACGCTTCGTTTCTTATCAAAAGACATTTTAAGAATACAATATTTATATAAAAGCTTCTTTTTCTCTTATTTAAACTGAACAATGTACAAACATTTTCTGGAATAAAACACAATAGTAAGAAATTGAATGTTTTCTACTCAGCAGTTTTCATTGAAAGGTAGATAATGGCGAAAGAAACGTTGTGGTTATATTTCAGAAATGTTTTGAGACTTAAATACATTTTATGTTACTTATTCTGTAGCACAGAAATAAATCTTATTTGAAGTTATTATATTTTATTTAATCTCACTACACACTATTTTCTCACAATATAGGTTTATTATTATAGAGTAGGACAATTTTTTTTTTTGTAAATAAATAATAATTTTGCAATGCAAACACAAAGCATATGTCAAAAGTCTTGTTTAGGTTGATAAGCCATACTACATTCAAAAGATAGCATTAATTCTTCTACTATTAAGGTCATAAGGGATATGGGTCATGCTGAAAATGTCTCTATAAATTGTCAATGTTCTTTGCAATGGAATATAGTATATCCTACTGCGGTACAGGGATATGATCTTTGTTGTAAGTATTCACATTAAAAATACACATCTCTCTACAATGTCTTTTTAATGAAACTGAAGAATACCTGCATATAAGCAGGTATTCTTCAGTTTAGTATAGCTGTATATCTATACAACTATACATGTAACTTGTAAGTAGGTATTCTTTCTATTAAATAGTAGCAGCCTGCAGGCAGCCAAACAGTGATTTTCAATAAATATCTGGCATTCCAAGAATTAACAGGTTAATTCCCATTTAATTGAGGTGAACTGATTGCCATCTATCCTAAAGCATTAAGAGAAAATGCAAAATTGTAATGTACAAATATATTAAAATAATATTATATGTCCACAACTCATTAAGGTATATTCCCAATACTGCAACTAGGCATTGTAAAAAGTGATAACGTTGTATATAAGGTTATTATTTCTACCGGTAGTTACCAACCTAGGGGTTTGTGATACATCACTGCTGGGCATAGGGTACTTTATAAACAGTAAAACACCATTGTTTTATTGTTTGTCAAGACCCCTGCCCCCCTGCAATAACCCCCTAGCACAGATATCTACAATACTGTCAAGTATAACATATAATAATTATTTTTCACAGTGAAAAGCTAATAATGGCTGTAGCAGATTCCTTCTTCACTGAAGGGTACCAAGAAGCCGGATATGAATACATTATTATCGATGACTGCTGGGCAGAGATGTCTAGAGATAAATTAGGAAGACTTGTGCCGGACAAGAAGAGGTTTCCTAGAGGAATGAAATTCCTTTCAGATTATGTGAGTATGTTGCCCGTTTTATAATTTAATCAATAGGCCGAAAATCAGAAACAATAGGATAAGTGTTTGTGTCAGGGTCTTATGATCCATGTTTTGGCCTAGAGATTGAAGACCTTAGTTGTTTTTACACTGATGTTGAAATTCAAATATGCAATAAGCATAGTTGTTATAAAATTAAAGGCATTATCAAGAACAAACACTGACAGGCCACAGCTGCAAGTTTTTGGTACCTAGTTCTTAATCCAATATATTTTACATCTACATAACTTTAAAATGTTTTGTTGTCCTAGTATAATTTGTAATATTTTAAATAATTATTTCTGAACTAGATGTAGCCGCGGTTTCACCCGCATATATGATTACTGCGCCGCCCCCTTGGGTCGTAGCGTGATGTTATATAGCCTGTAGCCTTCCGCGATAAATGAGCTATCCAACACTAAAAGAATTTTCAATTCAGATCAGTAGTTCCTGAGATTAGCGCGTTCAAGCAAACAAAAAAACAAATCTTCAGGTTTATTATATTAGTATAGATAAAACTGAGGTGAACATAAAAATGTTTATGGATAGATCTACCTATGTGTGTAATAGTCTAAATACTAATATTCAAATAAAAGAATCAAGATACTGATCTCGATATAAAAATATATGTATATCTGTAATATGACATTTTATTGCTTGTAAAATAAGTTAAAGGCCTTGAATTCTCAGTAAACTTGATATCACTTGTCTAAATACAAGCTAATGTATTTACATTAGCTCTTATTTACACAAGGAGGCTATGAAATTATTGAAGGATATTTTTTTATTTTAGGGAAGTAATAGATTTCACGCATAAAGCATGGCCTTTCGCTCAAATGCGAGTTTGAGCGAACGGCCAAGGTTTCAGCCAAAGTTTAAGCAGCGCTTATAGGTATAACCCACGCATAATATATCCCCACTGCCTACAGGTGGAAATTCCAATCCTAACTTATATTATAAACGCTAATGTGAATTTGTTGGTTTGTTACACTTTTGTGCCTTAACTATCCGACCGATCATCATGAAATTATTAGGTATATAGATTATTAGAGGTACAGAAAAGTACAAAGGGTACTTCTCATCCAGAAAAAAGTACTGATCCCGTGGGATATATATGTACATATTGTCTTATGTAATTTTCTGTTCCCCTGACAACGTGTATGCAAAATTTCACGATGATCGGTCGGTCGGTCGGTAGTTAAGGCGTGCAAGCGTAACAAACAATTAACAAACAAACTCAGTTTCGCATTTATAATATTAGTTTGAATGCTAAGCTGCCAATGGATATTGTTTACGATATATTTTAAAGGCCTTAAAATTATATTAGGAAATCGAAACAATATTAGCAACATTGATTCTTTTGATATGCAAAATGTACGCTGAAATTATGTCTGAAGGTGACTCTATTATTTAATTTGAAACATTCGTTAGTTCAGCTTGCCTAAATAATAATGTGAATATTAATTAGTTTTGCTCATGTTGCACGTGTACAATCCATATTGACTACATAATATTATGTTGAAGGTTATGTTATGAGGCAGATTTCAATTACAAATGTAGTATTCGGGATTAATCCGGTTTAGGATATTATTTAATTAAGTAGTATAAGGATAGGAGTAGAAAGAGTCAGAAGAGCATATGTACCTATTACATATTCGAAACTTTGACTGTATTTCTACGAAACAGTAAGCAAGTGTTTATTCATTCTTGTCTACCGGCACATTTTCAAACCGTGCCAGTACTCAGAACTTCTTAAACACTGCCCGACCTATGACTCAAATAACCAGACAATCAGTTCTAATTAAGTGAGACGGCAAATGCTTTTGTCTACTGTGTGACTGCGATCCTTTAACGTAAGCCAAATGTCTAAAGATTAGATCAATCGTCTAAATATTAGAGGATACTGATTTCCTGCTTCTATATAGTCCAGACTGCCTTCGTGGCGCAGCGGTAGTGAATGCGACTGCTGTGCCTGAGGTCACGGGTTTGAATCCCGGGTCGGGACAACAAAAAGTTATTGCGTTTTTCTGTTAAGAAATCTCAATAGTAGCTCGGAGTTAGGACGTTGGCGGTGTTAGATACCCCCGTGCTTCCGAAAACACGTAAAGCCGTTGGTCCTGCGCCTAATCTCTCTGCGGTCGTGTCGGTTTACCGTCCCATCGAATCATGAGAGTTAGGGAACAGAGAGTGCACTTGTGTTTGCGCTCATACTTGTGCACTATAATATCTGCTGCGTAGTTGACAAGTCTACGTTAAGACTAGCCGCCGTGCCCGAAATTCGGTCTGGAGGACATTATTATTATAGTCCAGACTTCTTAAGGGGTCTGGTAGCTACTCACCGCGGGAAAACAACAGAAATTGTATGAATGTAATCTTCTTCAGCCAGGCTGCTTCAATTGGAGTGAAGTTCTACTACTACTTAAACTTTCAGGATAAGATATCGCTGTGATCTATTTATTTATGTAAAAAATTGGCGTCCGTTTATATATGACGTTATAAAGTAAGTATTTAGTAGAGAAGACGGTCTTCCCGCTGTTGTCAATTATTAAGCGATAGTACCTAAGAAACACCATGGTTATTATGTTTCGTTCAGTGAGTAAGAGTTCCGGAGCTACCTTTCACATAGCTACCTTCCCATTCCTTTCATTTCATCACATGTAGTACAATTAATATTATCTAGAGCCTGAACCGTGCAGTTTATTTATATCCTTGGTATTATAGGCGATTATAGGCTAAAGCGTCCACCTGGTATGGTGCATGCTTGTTTGAGTTTTCGTAGTGGGTGTAAAAATATCTCCTGTTTAATTTCAGATACATTCAAAAGGTCTAAAGTTCGGCATGTACACAAACATAGCTGATGTCACGTGTATGCTTTATCCTGGTTCTAAGGACCACTTCAACATTGACGCGAAGTCGTTCGCTTCTTGGGGTGTCGACTATCTCAAGGTGGACGGATGTTTTGTCGATGAGGATTATCTTAACAGTGGTAAGTTTAGATATTTAATTAATGGCTTACTAGCGCGTTGAAGATCGTGAAGTTCGATTTACTAATAGAGAAAAGTGTAATGGTTATTTCTGTCAGAAAATTTGTGGTAGCATCACGATGTCCAGAAATGGGTCCGGTAGATGTAAGTTCGCAAACTACTACGAGGGATCTACGGAATTTGGTGGCCTCGATGGCGTAGTGGTTAGTGTAACCGACTGCCACGCCTGAGGTCGCGGGTTCGATTCCTGTACAAGTCAAACATTTGTGTGCATGAACATGGATGTTTGTCTTGGTCTGGGTGTTTCTATGTATAATATGTAGGTATTTACAAAAAAAATATATATGTATGTTTATCCATTCTCCTAGTACCCATAGTACAAGCTCTGCTTAGTTTGGGCTATAGTGTTGTGTGTATGTGGTAGAATATTATATAATTAAGAAATACGTAAGTTAGGGTTTTTAAAAAAACGACTCTAAGGAGGTATAATAAGAGTTCGAAAGGGATTTTTTTTTAATTTTAAAGAAGCAAGCATCAAGAAATTCGTTATTTACACTGTTAGTAAGAATTCATATGCTTTCACAGGTTATTATAAAATAATTCACTATTATTTGGGATCCACAAAATAAACTGATTCTGTGAATCGTTTATAGAAGTTTAATATACTAGCTTTTCCCCGCGGCTTCGCTCGCGTTAATCTAGACGTGAATTTATTGCTGTCCCTCGAGAACAGTACATTTTTTTTAATGAAAGGTATTTACCCTATTTTCTTTTCTGTAGCCCTTTACAACGTGTATACGACATGTCATGATGATCGGTCGAGTAGTTAAGGTGTGAAACGTGATGAACGTGACGCATTTATAATATTAGTGAGGATTATAAATATTGGTTCACTGTTTATATATTTCCAGCTTACAAGATGTTGTGGTACCACTTAAACATGACTGGTAGACCCATGGTGTATTCCTGCAGCTGGCCTTACTACATAGAGTTCATACACAATCACGAGGTATGGTATAATATCACTAACAATGACTTACTTGGTACGATGCCACTTCGGATTGGCCTCTTTATTTCTCATAAAGAGACCAATCCGAAGTGGCATATTAGTTTTTTTTATTTAAATAAAAGGTACCCATGTCCTTTAATGTTCCTCTGATAACGTATATGCGCGATTTTATGATGATCAGTCGAGCAGTTTAGGCGTGAAAGCGTAAAAAACAAACAGATTCACATTTGCGTTTATAATTTTTAATTAGTTGGGACGCTTTATTGATAGTGTAAAATATTAGTACTTAAGAGTATTAATTACATCGTACTGGTGGCAATTTTAAAATGTAGGTACTTACATTTTGCTTTCTTCTAAGTGCTATTAAATTAGTTGTTCCGATATTTTATACGCAACAGCTAAATGCATTTAAAGGCAACGTTTTTGTGTAAACAACATAAAAATTAATTACAAAGTGAGGAAGCAACAAATATTTTTAATTCTGTTATGAGAAAAAGTGGGCGCAGGGGAATATCGCTAACTCGCTCACGTTCCTGCACTTAAATAACGTTTACGTCATAATGTATATCGTGCATCCTTTTTCTGTCATTTGACAATTACCATCAGGTTTGTTGGGCTTTAAACTAATTATCTTAAAATTTTATTTGTGTTTTAGATTTGAGATCATTGATTACAATCATCGCTCGGATAGCGTAGTGGTTTAAATGATCCACTCTCGATTGCCACTGCGCCGAGTATTGTAAGTTCAGGGCACAAATTCGTGTGATCCATGGTCAAATCCATTTGTTTATTTTGGTTGGGAAGTAATACTTATGAATGTCAAAATATATAGGGTAGAGTTTACTAAGTTACTGACGCTACATTTAGGTTAGCTGCAAGGTTCAGGCAAAGGGTTGAGAGCCTTTGACAAACAACCTATAAAAAGCTCACGCCCACTCTTTTAAATCTCCAATTTAATGTAATGTTGCAGCCATATAATACATTTCGAGTCAAATAAATTTATCTTTATCTCTTTATCTTTATCTATATTGACGACTTAAAAAAAAATTATGACTTTAAATATTCATTAACCTCTGAGTTTTCTTCGAAGAGGTTAATAAAAACACTATGTGAGTCTGTGTGTGTCTGTTAGTGACAGGCATAGCTCCGGAACCACTGGACCGATTGACTTGTAACTTGGTGTACAGACACCAATTGGGGTCATCGCTCGGTCGAGATTAAATGTGGGCCCTGTGGGCCAAAAGATCCCCTAGATATAGGGGTCAAGAGGTCATAAGGTCAGGGATATCCACCAGCAGAGTAATTTGGAAGTGCAAGGGAGAGGCTTTTGCCCAGCAGGGGGACATTACAAAAGGCTGATAAAAAAAAAGTTGTTTCGAGTCTAATTGTCTTTTTGTGTCCGTTATTTGAATGTTTGTGAAGCCCCTCGCGACACTGGAAGTATTCCTAGTAGTCCTCCCCTGAATAGTCTTTAAAGAGGATAAAATAATATTATTTGCAAAGGTAGCAATTGCTTATTGGATACAGACAGACAAGCATCTGTTCATATGACATTCAGTAACCTTGCTAGTAGTTAATCTTCTGTAATATATTTTTAATTAGTTATTTTAATGACTGTTCTTTGATATGTCGCGCGTTCAAATGGTATCCTTCATTTTAGACTATAATACGACGATAGAATCGTTAAAACCATACAAGTGTGCTTTTTAATTAACAGTTTAATGTTATCGCTTTTATATTGCAATTATTTGGTACAGTAACTATGAGTACCTACTATGATTGTTTGATCACTATAGATCATATAGTATTGGTCGTTACATTTTCGTTTAATCTACTTAGCCTTGATCCAGATCCAGCATCTGAATCAATTGACACAGGTATAAGACAGTTTTTTTTTTTGGTTTGCATGCGATCGGAAGTTGAGGTCATCGTGATTACAATTCAGATCAGCATGGAGATAACTTATCGATGGATAATTAAATAGTTATTAAATTTTCTATTCCGTTAATAACTATTCAACATTCTCGTAATATGTTACGAGTATTATATTATATTCCTAAATAGCGACCCGCCTCGGCTTCACACGGGTAGTAAAAAATCTTAACAAATTATACACCAAAACCTTCCTCATGAATCACTCTGACTATTGGTGAAAACCGCATGAAAATCCGGGCATTAGTTTTTGAGTTTATCGCGTACAGACGCGGCGGGGGGCCTTTGTTTTATAATAATATGTAGTGATGATCTAATTTATCAACAGGTTATAATACAAACGGTGCTGAGGCTTTCATTTTAGTATAGAGATACCTGTGCCAGAACACACCACTCTTACATATAATTAAAAGAAACATAGATACAGACAGTTAGGTACTACAATTTAATAATGAATTAGTAAAACGACGAATTAGTATTACTTGGTTGTTGTGTGTTTACCTAATAAAATAATCGATTATATTATAATTGATTCGATATAATAAAATATTGTCAGTATTTTTGAGTTTATTAAAATCAAATCGTAATAAAAATCATATTCGATTATCAGTTGAGATATTATAATAAGTAATAATAGGCTAGCAATACTGTTCTTAAGCTATGTAAACATATTTATAAGATTTTAGTATTCGCATGCCTAGAAAAGGCGAAATGTGTTGTGGACATGTTCTTTTTTTTACAACAACCTTGCAACCATGTTTTGTGCAAATAAATGTTTCTTTTTTTCTTTCTTTATCATCAAGTTGCCCGATACAATATTTTTGATTTTAATAAAAAGTAACATACGGAATCTTACGCCAGTGGACTAATTAGAAAGCCAACGCTATACTAGGTTCCTGATTATGAAATTACACTAAGCGGTGATTAAGTTCAGTTAATTAATATCAGTCGACTAGTTGATCTAGATTTAATTAATCTTATCAGCTATTGTAATGGCTAACTGTAATGGCATGCATACTCGTAGATAAAGGCACAAGAATATATCTTAAGATATATCTCAGGACAAGTTTAATTTTAATATAAAGAAATTTTTATTTTAAAATTTTTATTTTTGCACCTTCATGACATGCACCATTAATTATTATTAAAATGTAGGTACAACAAAAATAAAAATACAAGAAAACTAACTAGTGCATATGCATGTCCCACCTGAAGGCACAAAAATAAAGGTGATGCGTACGTGGGGGAATGTAGTGACGCGATACCTCTCCGCGGGGGGACGGAGAGGTTATGTCGGGCTCACCGGGGGAAATAATGCGACATCCTGGTAATACCGATACATACGATAGGTACATCATTATTTAATATCCACATAACTTCCAAAGAGACCTGCGTGGCAGTTCAACATTCTCACAGTAGGTTATCGCTTGCTTGAGTTAATAAAGTTTTCTTTATGATGATGATATTTTGTTAACTCAGTTGTTTAAGTGGCTGCATACTTACTCTCTACTGGCAGTAGAGAGTAACAAGTTTCATATGATCGACCCTTACACAGGCAAAATTTGTTTGATCTACTAATAGTTGCAACAAGTCTCTGTATGCTTTATGTTATTTGTCCATATAGCATTTCAATACTCGGTTCAACTATTAGAGTTGTACTGAGTATTGAAATGATATATGTCTGTTGTTTCAATGCGTGTAAACGATCCCTTGACACATGAATTATCCAGGTGACGTCATATGTTTCGTTTCTTTTCTTAACTTAACATTTTAAATGTTTCCAGCCAGATCTACAAAAAGTATCTAAATACTGCAACATGTGGCGGAATTATCACGATGTGGTGATGTCGTGGAACATGTTGGTCGGTATCATTAATTATTACGAGACTTCGTACAAGGATCTTGCGCCATACCACGGACCGGGCAGCTGGAATGATCCTGATATGGTGCGTACAAAGAAATATCTATGCATATCTTTAAATACATGTTGAATTATCCAAGAATGTCTCCGTGAAGCTGTAGTTCCTGCTATTGCTATGACCTATTGGGTTCGATTTCGGGGTTGGACAAAGTCTTATTAATTTTTCTGCCAAGATGTTTTGCCAATACAATGGATTTGTCGGCACGAAGGTGCTGCAGAATACCTATCGGTGCCCACTGGCGTACCTAATTATCGCAACTAAATATTTATTTTTAATAAATATTTAGCGAACCGGGCATTTAAAAAAATTACTATTCATTAGCTCCTTTGGAGTTTGGGGTATATAAGCTTAAGATTATGTGAATTTTCTAAAAGAACTAGCGAACTAGCTGAAATTGTAATGGTTTCAACGCACGGGACAAGGACTTTTGAATTATTGATCACAGATTATTGCCATCTCCTTAAAGGAAACTGGACATCTTAAGCACGGCAGGAACACTACTAAAGTTTGTTGGCCGTGCAATTTTTTGTAGGGTGGAGGCACTTAATCGTAGGTTCCAACTTGACCGAAATTCCAAGTTACATGTAGGATTTGGTAAACCTTGAGATTTCGGATTGGGATGGAATTACCCAATTCGTTTACCGAGGCTCCGATTATCACTTCTTATTGGTTTGGCCTCATAATTCCATTTCTTTTTCCAGTTATTACATGGCACTGGCGCACTATCTGACAGCCAGAGCCGCGTACAAATGGCCTTATACGCGATGTGGTCAGCGCCTCTACTGCTCAGCTGCGATATGACGAAGGT
The DNA here is from genome assembly GCA_963675205.1 of Catocala nupta. NCBI lineage: Eukaryota > Metazoa > Arthropoda > Insecta > Lepidoptera > Erebidae > Catocala > Catocala nupta. The sequence goes on from OY776102.1 coordinate 8,056,774, forward strand.
CAATGCCTATGAGAAACAATTGCTTATGAACCTTGATCTGATCGCTATAGGTCAAGACCCGCTCGGGATAATGGCTAAACCTTATAAGGTAAGTGTTCAGTACATAACACTAACTTTTGCCAGTTGTTTCTGTGTGTGTGTGTTTTGTTTGATACAAGCTTTTATTTACAATAATAAAAAAAATAAAAGTCATTACAAAATCAAATTACAGGCTACTTATTGTTTTAAATTCACATTAAAACTATTACTAAAGTAAAACATTTACAATTAAAAAGATGTCTGTTTTTACATTGTATTGCCTGAACTATACTCCATTTGGTTAGGTACTTAACTAAAGGTAAACAATTTTGATGTGACTTTTTACACAAACAAATATTAAACAAATAAACTACTGCTTTAAACTAACGGTTCAATTAATTTTGTAATCGTTATTGTTGTATTTAGCAGCATTTTATTTTTATTTTTAAACTGAGTTTTTAGATAAAAAGACACATCAAGATTGTTTACCTTTAGTTAAGTACCTAACCAAATGGAGTGTAGATAATCTTATATTTATATTTTTAAAAGACAAAGCCCGTATTAGCACTAATTATTATATCGCGGGTGACTTTATTTATAAACATTTAAACAACAGACAGGGAACACCTACATTTGAAACAACTATTTGTGGATAAAAACATTTTCACACACCAGCGCGATGGCAGAGACTTGGAGACTACTTTAACCACTAATCACGCCATTCGTGCAGTCATTATGTCCTTTATGTTAAGCAAGTAATATGGAACTCTAAAACAGTTAACCAACGAAATGTACGGTTTAAAATGCTTTATTTCTCGACCAGTGGTCGGCAAGATTTTAGCAGGCACGGGCAACATAGTGACAAAATGAGATACAGGCGGGCCATGATCATAATTCTGTGTACCCTATATATGTTAAAAATGCAAAAAATAAAACAACATCAAATGTCGGGAATTAGTTTTGTGGACCAGTGCTGGCTTTCGCGGATGGCGTTGATTTCAATTTTGTCGCGATATTAAAATAATTCCAAATGGTAAGACCTTATTTAAAACAGTTGCGGGTCATTTGCAGACGTGCCTTACGAGCCCAGAATTGTGCACGCTTGATTAATATATACCAAGCAATGCCTAATGGGATTCTCGTTGCTGAGCACTGGGCTAAAATGATTTAAAAACTGTTGCCATCGACACGATAAGAAGAAGAAGTCGGGGGCCGCAAAGAGGTGACACGTGGGCCGCGCGTTGCCGACTACTACTCTAGACTACAAATCACGTACAAGGAGAAATAAATCATAAATCAAAGTACAAAGTTATTTGAGGTTTATGAAACGCATAGTTTTGACGGTACTTCTCCCTAGCCTTTGTTATTCCCAAGCCACTCGGGGTCGGCTTTTCTAGTCTAACCGGATTTGACTGGATATCAGTTTTTACACGGAGCGGCTGCCACCTGACCTCCGCAACCGAAGGCTAACGATACCCTAAGGTTAGACCAGTGTCAGGATATTATAGGGCACTGACTTCCCAATAAGGACTGCCATAGATGTTTATGGCAGACGGGACCGACGGCTTAACGTGCTCTCCGAGGCACGGAGCAGGCGATAATTGTCAATCAATACGCACATCATTTCGAAAAGTCATATAACTTCCGTAAGTCAGAGGTGCGCGACGTGTTCGAAACCGAGACCCTCTGCATTGCAGTCTGTTGGTCTCCCCACTGAGCTATCGCTGCTATACTTTTGACGGTACTCTCAAAAATATATTAAATATTGCCGGACAAGTATGTAGGTAAATCTAAACACTTTTGTGATCTTCGCTAATAACGAGCTGTTTGCTAATTACAGTAGAGCGAATATAGGGACCGGGGAAATGTTAGTCTTCTTTAGTAATATTATTAATTTCTATCTGAGAATATGTATTTCTTTAATAGGTAAATAAATATTTAATATTATTATATACCCATACTGAACCCTAGGGTTATAGCCATATGACTGTATATTGAGTATACTGGGTGTAAGGGACGGCGTACCAAAAACTTTAGCAAGACGTCTTTCTATAGATACTTATCTCAACGCAAACTTCTATTAATAAAAAACGCAAGATTAAGATTTTATATTGATTAACATTATTACGCGGTACGCAATGGAATGCTACCAATACAAAGCACCGCTCGCGCCGGCGGGAATGACCTCTGCGTTCCGCGCGCATAAAAACAGCCGATCTGTTTAAATTACGACTATTTAATTACATTGCTGAATTTTAGTCAAATGTAGCATTTTTATGGATGGTTTATGCATTATGTTATGATACATGAAAATTGCAGGAAAAAACTATTTTTCTTGGAAAATTCCAACGATTGTTAACTCGGAATAATGGTCTGAGTCTAATACTTCAGTTTTCGATACACCATCCCGTATACTCAGTATGTGGTTCTCTGTAGACAGCACGGTGCTCCTGTATGTACGAATCTTGTACGTATTATAATGTGTTCTAGGTCTCGAACTACGTGACACTGTGGGTGAAGCCACACCAACCTCGTAAAGGCGACGCGTATCCGACGCACTCGTTCGCGTTCGTGAACTTGGAGATCAAAGACTCGAAAGTGACCTTCTTTCCGCGCAAATATGGACTCAATAATACAGACCCTTATACTGTACTTGTGAGTTTTTAATTTTATTTAATTATATATATTCACTAATGTTATAAAGAGGAAAAATTTGATCTTTGTTTGTTTGTTTGTATTGTAAGCGTTTAACTCAAAAACTAGTCAACCGATTTAAAAAATTCTTTTACCATTAGTATTCCAATAAAATATACATAGCCTATGTTACTCGATGATAATGTAGCTTTTATCACCGAGTTACATCCTTTCTTATATACATATATAAGAAACAGAGTTACTTTCGAATTTATAATATTAATATTATAAATTCGAAAATAACTCTGTCTGTCTGTCTGTTTCTGATTCACGGCTAAAACACTTAACCGATTTGGATGAAATTTGATACAGAGGTCGTTTAAAACCTGGGAAAGGACAAAGGCTAGTTTTGATTCATGTAGGTACCACGCGGGCGGAGCCGCGCGCAAAAGCTAGTAGGCTATATTTTATTTAAAAAAAGTACCTACCGTTACTAACATAATCTAACCAGGATCAGGTTAGGTTATGTTAGTAAAACTAGGTAATTTTTTTCGTGAGCATAGTATTTCATAAGAAAGACTACTGCTGTTCTAGGAATCAAGTCTTGAGCCTTTACTAAACAACTAACGGATACAAAGCACACCCAGATGCAATACAAAAAATAATTATTCCGTATTATGTAGCAATAGTTTTTAAATGTTTTCTTCTAATTGGTATGCTAATGATAGTCCAATAATTAAAGAATAAGTAATTGGGAGTGCGAATAAGCCGGCTCTGCAGCTGGCTTATTCATACTTTCACCAAATAATTGCCAAAGACTTCCAATCGTATTCAATATTATGTTGTTGATTCCAGGACGTGTTCTCATCAACTTACGTCAGGAATATAACTATTACGCAAACTATGGACCTGATTGTTCCGGGACATGGTATGTATTAAAAAAACCTTTCCACCCTAAAAATCTCTGGGGCTGTCTAAGATCTTGCCTTATTTCATTAACACGTTCACACTGAAAAAATTGGTTTTGTAAAATAAGTTTGCGATTAAATTCGTCAATCTCAAAACCAGTCAAAATCCAGAGGTCTTGGATTTGTTGCCTTTTGATATCTTACAATACTATAAGTACATAATTAAAAATCTATTGTTTCTGGCCACCGGTGTGCCGCTGCGACTCAATAATAATAAGAATAATAGTCACCGTCTGCTCATTCGACTTGATACTATAAGAGTATACAGGGCAGACGCCGTTCCTCATCCATAGTTGCCATTATACCGGTCCATCAAACACCTATCCGCATACCCCATATTTATTAGAATCCATTCGTAGCAATAGTCCTACGTCTGCTGCGGCTAGTGTCGCTGTAAGTGTTCCATCAAATCTTAGAAGATTAAAACCCTCGAAATGCCTTTTCACGTTGGACCTATGTCTCCGTGTAAGCCTCCCAAAGGGCCAGGTATTTTCTTAATATAACATATTAGGAAATACCTGTGATAAGTGAAACATAATAATAATAATTTATTTTACTACCAAATAAGCAACACAACAGCGATTTTAAATGTACATACTGATTGGCAATATGATAAAGCCGTCATGATAATTGTATGGAGCAGCACAATATCTTAACGTGTTAGTTAGACGTATATGGCTCCCAGTAACGTTGATCTTAATATACGAGTAGTTGTGAATACAGAACAATTAATATTTTCTACTAGATTCAAGAAAATTCAAGTGTGTGACAACAATATACACGAAAAACAATATGGAATTTATATTGCCTAACTGGCAGTGCTGTTCCGATCGGCGCCACCTTTCCTTCGGCACGAATATCATTAATTTTGTCTCTAGTAAAAGCATGGTACACATTATTCTGTTCACAGTGAACGTGAGTCTATCTACGTATATCGATTTTTAATTTAAATAATAAAGAGTTGATACGGTTTTTATTACACGAGATACTCTCTCAGGGATTAATGTAATGGCCATGTAAAATAATAAAAGCTTACGTTAAAATGTACAAAGTACTTGGGATTATAAATATGTGCATAAAAATATTTTATGCTTTCAATATATTTTTGGTTCGGTTGGCTCGCATATTATACGTATGCTAGGGAACTCGTCCTTTTCCGTTTTTTTTTTTTACTTGGGGGAATGCTTTGACGCATACCGCAGGACGACGGAGAGGTTATGTCGGGCTCACGGGGGGAAAGATACCCCGGTAATACCGACTAAACCTACCACGGTGTTCCTCGACATAACCATAGACGGCGACCCCGCCGAGGTTTCGGTCCGCCATGTAAAATGGCAGGCCACTACATGACCCTTCCTCTACTGTCCCCTTGTGGGAGGACAAAAAAAGCGACTCAGAGGCGCACGTGGGAACACGCACGCCGCCTCTCGGACTTGGCGCTGATCGGGTGGCGAGCAGGCCCACGCAGCCCACCACCCCCAGGTCAAACCTCAAGGTGGCTGGAGGTCATCTCGCGCCCTCCGGCGCCCGGTTCTGCGGTTGGGGAGAAAATTTAAGCGCTCCCTCTCCCGCTCCGCCGCCTCCTCGATGGACATGACTTCCTCACAGAAGGAGGCGACGTCGTTCCACGTCCTCTCGCTCCGGACCATAGATTGAACCACGGCCGGGACCGAGAGGGCAACCATACCGACTGCCGCGATCAACTCACGGCGCTGCGATGCCCAGGCGGGGTAATCCGCCAAAGTGTGCAGCGCCGTGTCCACAACAACATCGCGGCAGTCGTCGCAGTAATGACATCCGGGCGTCTCTTGCCGGCCTATGCGACACAGGAACTGGCCAAAACAACCGTAGCCAGTCATAACCTGTGTCAGCCGAAAGGTGAGGGCGCCATGCCGCCTTTCCAGCCACTCTTCAAAAACGGGACTTACCGCCACGATCGTGGCGTGGCGTGGTGCACAAGTCCTTCCTTCCATTCGTCTACCAGGACCTGGTCTACCGGAGCTCGGACCGTGCTGCCTCTAGTGCGGGAAGAGCAGGTCCTTCGCCCCGGGCTACCGCTTCTTGGCGCCAACGGTAGAGCGACGCCAGAAGCGCCGCTAGGGAACTCGTCCTGTCCGAACCAAAAACATCATTCTTAAGACCCGATCGCAGCGCCAACTACCGGGCAATTCTGATACTAAACCATCCAATCAAACACACATCAAAATCGATCCAGTCGTTTAGGAGGTGTTCAGTGACATACAGACGTATACAATAAATGTATATATGTAAAAATAAGGTATTTATCTATCTGATGATAAACTGTTACAGTCACAAGTAACCTCTAGGCGTTTGCAATATTAGTGATGTTGACGACTTTTCACAAAAGGAGTCCTTGTGTTGTTAACGCAAGGCTATTTTGTCCGGCTTACAGCACAGCGTTTACTTAAGGTCTTTTGGAAGCTAGGTACTTGGAAAGTAGTCATAACATATATCTTATGACTATGCAGAATACCTTCCTGCACACTCTACAGAATGGTTGAATTCGTTAGAAAGTTATTATAATGCAATCTTCTGTAGTCGTAGGGTCACCACTTTACGACTACAGAAGATTGCATTACTTATCACCATAACAGGGCAGGGCTGTTGCAGATTAGGACAGATATTCTTGTTATAACTCTCCTATTGTAACTCCTATTGTATTATATAACTGTTATAAAATAATACATACAGATACACAGCTGTAAATTGCCGAAGAAGCAGATAGAAATGTATTATATCAATTTTCACTGGCTGTATGTAGATGCTACCTCTAATAATATTCTAACACATACACACAACACCATCTAGTCCAAACTAAGCAGAGCTTGTACTATAGGTACTAAACTCTTTGCGCTGTAGCATGGTGCGGGTGACAGTTGCCTGTATGACGTTGACATCTGTCAGTATCACTAGGGATGTGACGTTATATATATATATATATATATATATATATATATATATATATATATATTCATTTTTATCACTAACGATACTCGCAGCATAAATCTAGTTCTCATTAATAGTGTTATGAAAATTAGTGTGTTATTAAGTTGTGCAGTGTAACTACGTGTATAAACTTGCTCTATGACGCATCGGCGCGGCGGCCATTTTGTTTACTCGTGCGATGCTGTCAGTACGAGTGCTAGCGAAGGCGCTAGCACTCTACTGACAGCATCGCGCGAGAAACGAACGCAAACAATGAAATAGCAATAAATACGTGTCACATACAAGGGTATGTGACACGTATTTATTGCTATTTCATTGTTTGTTTTCATTTTTGTTAAATTGTTATTTGTTATAGTTTGTTGTTATTACCATGCCTAACCATACAAAAGAACTGTTTTGGGTAGTCAGGCCAGGGAGCTTGTTGTTCGTCTCCGGGACTTCTTTGAAAGAGAACAACAAAATAATGGACCGTTGTTACCATTGAATCGAATTGTAGAACGAGTAGCCGAAGCTCTTGATATTGGCCGCAATACTGTTTCGCGTATAACATGTGAGAAAATTGGCCAAGATGGGTTGTCTGAAAATAAATTATCGACACCCAACAAAAAGCGGACCAAGGTGAAGCCAATCACAGATTTAGATGATTTTGCTAAGGTTACTATTAGAAATCATATTTATGACTATTATAGAAGAATAGAGCTACCCACACTACTCAAGCTTCTAAAATCATTAAAATAAGCTGACTTGTTCAAAGGAGGTATTACTTGGTTGCGGCAAGTTATAAAAGATATTGGCTTTGTTTACAAAAAAGTTAACAAAAGGAAGTTTATTATGGAGAGGACTGACATTGCCCTAGCAAGATGTTCATTTTTACGAAAGGCCAAGATCATAAGTGTTTGGAGCAAAATTGTCTTTTTGGATGAAACGTGGCTAAACGCCAACCACACAGTGGGTAAAAGTTGGACCGACGATACGGCACAATCGTGTACCAAAGTGCCGGAAGGCAAAGGCGAACGCCTTATTATTTGTCACGCAGATACAGCAAGTGGTTTCGTCCCTAATTGTTTGCTGGCTTTTAAGTCAAAAAAAAAACTACAGGGTATCATGAGAAGATGAACTACGAAACATTTAAAGATTGGTTCATAGGTCTATTAAATAATTTAAAAGAGCCTATGACCATAATATTGGACAACGCACCCTACCATTCGGTACAATTTAATAAATCCCCAAACCAATCCAACCGCAAAAGCGAGTTGGTGAAGTGGCTGAATGAAAACGGTGGTACAGCAGATATAAAAATGTTAAAGACAGAGTTTATTGCCTTAGTACGGCGTCATAAGCCACCAATTCCTACCTATGCTCTAGACGAAATGGCGAAAAAAAAAGGCCACCAGGTCCTTCGACTACCACCCTACCATTGCCAGTATAACACTATTGAGCTGATTTGGGCCTAAATAAAAGGTCACGCCGCAAGAAATAATACTTCGCCGCCATTTACGGCAAATAAGATGTTGGCCCTATTACAAGAGGCCATCAACAATGTTCAACCTGAAGACTGGTCAAAGGTTGTGAATAAAACAAAAAGGGACATTGTCTGATTGGGATCGTGACATCCATATTGACAATATAATGTAGTCATCGTTAATAATATCCGTCACAGATACAGATGATGAATTTAGTGACAATTCAGATGTTCCTGACTCTGATATGAGTTTAGACGAATAATATCTATTTTTTTATATATGTTCTGTTGTTTCATTAATATAATTATAGAATTTTTACAATAATAATTGAACTACGCCCAATATATGTTTTTTATTTTAAAAAACATCGAATATCCATCGTATCAGTAGGTACGTTCCATCACTAAATACGTCAATGGCGTTACGTTATACGCATAACACTTTGCTTAATTTTTCTTTCCATTAGATTTTATTTGTAGACTAGAACATTCTGGTTGGTTTAATTTAATTTACTACGTAATTATTTCAAATATTCGAATGTAGTACAGCTGAAATACTAAGTCATAATTTGTAAATCGCGGCAACTTTCAAGAGTGAAACGGAACGTTACTGAAACTGTCACCCGCACCATGCTACAGCGCAAAGAGTGTAGAAAATGGACAGACATACATATATATATACTTTTTTTTTGTAAATACATACATATTATACATAGAAACACCCAGAACAAGACAAACATCCATGTTCATGCACACAAATGTTTGACTTGAGCGGGAATCGAACCCGCAACCTCAGGCGTGGCAGTCAGTTACACTAACCACTACGCCGTCGCGATCGTAATTTTTTTATATTTAAGTCATAGATGTGCTCTCACCGTATTTAGATGGCATGAAAAAGACCTACACTAAAACAAGTGAAGTCTCATATTAGATAGAGAACGATAGTGATCAATTTTTTATATAGTGAGCGTGATAATATTTATAGATGGCATTTTGGCATTGTGTGTCAAATGACAACTTAATGTCCAGAAAGGTGACCATATTTAAACGTAGGCCGCAACGCATTTCAATTTCTTAACCATTATTAAGTTTAAACACACTTCCTTTTTGTTTCAGATGTAATCCTGTACACATTGTACCCTCTATAAAATCTCTGAACCTCAATTCTGTATCTACTACAAAGCCATGTATTAAAAATGGATACGCTAACATAGTCCAGGTAACCTGCAAATTGAACAGTGGACTACATCAAATAAAAATAAAAATGTGCGCTTCAAGAATATTCGATGCTGCATAGTCCGGTCACGTGACGTCACACGTCCCAGCGGTTCTTCGAGAATGTTCGATACTGTATAGTCCCTTCAAGTGACGTCACATGTCCCAGGGGTTCTTCAAGAATGTTCTATACTATATGGTCAGGTTTCGTAACGTCACACATCTCAGGGGTTCTCCGTGAATGTTCGTTACTGTATGGATAGGTCAAGCGACGTCACACGTCCCCGCGGTTCTTCGAGAATATTCGTTACTAAATGGGCCTGTCACGTGACGTCACAAATCGCAGCAGTTCTTCGAGAATGTTCGATACGGTATGGTCCGGTCACGTGACGTCACATGTCCCAGTGGTTTTTCGAGAATGTTTGAGGCTTTGTATGTGTTAGTGCAACGTATGTCACACACAAGCTTTGTTTTTTTATATACCTTTAAAGGAAAATATATTTTACATACTTGAATTGAAAGTTTGTGTAAAAGTTGTAGTAGTTTTTGAGTATATACAAAAATTGAGGGTCATCATTCGTAAAATTTAGTTTTGAGCGTGAACAACTTTTGCTAAAGTACACCAGAAGAAACGTCAATTTTCTAAACATCAAAAAGCTTCTAAACTATTCATGTTTGATACACCAAACTGTAAATTCAGAGCCTTGTTTCTTAGACACAGGAATATAAATAATTTTTGTGACAAATGAGCTATAAACATGATTTATATTCTTTTGTAGATAGATAATTTGGAGTTCCACAATGTTTCCACCTGGAATAAACTGCTCACGGTTAACGGCTGTTAAGTTTATGAATACTTGTATTATACACAACAAGATACAAAATGGCAGATCGGCTTAACACATTCGTATGTGTGCATAATGAGCAAAATTTCATGATGATCGGTCGAGTAGTAAAGGCATGAAAGAACAACAAACTCACAATCGAATTTATAATATTAGTTAGAATGTTAAACCTTTCAATTAAACCAGAGCAGTTAGACTGGGTAAATACCTCCGTCTGATACGAACGGCCTGAAGTCCAGCGATGTAATCTTTTGGGGTTAGTCCCATACTCCACCCCCTCCGGAGAGAGAATTGAAAAAAAAACCATTCGCCACCGGGAGTGGCAACTGGGATGAGTTTAATCCCAGTCGCCACCCTCAGCATTCCTTCCTCTGGTGGCGAAAGGGATATTTTCAATAGAAAGAATCCCATTCGCCACCCCGGGTGGCAAATGGGATATTGCTTACGAAAAATCTCAGTTGCCACTCTTAAACATAAGGCAAGTACTTCTATTTAGAATGATATTTATAGTATTTGAAGTAGGTATGGCAAATTTTTTTTGTAGAAAATCTAAGTAGAATATGATGACTATTCAGGTTTAAGTAATTTTTACTGGGTAAAATAAAAATACCATCACTTTTTCCATTTTTATTGGCAAAATCAACTGTATAGACCTGAATTCACAGATATTCATTTGTATTAAAAAAATTACATTATCACAATTCAGATCATTCTACGTAACAATGTCTCAATTGCCACCGGTTCGCCACCCCTAGTGACCACTGGGACTTTTTCCAAAACAAAAATCACATTCGCCACCGGAGATAATCTTGAGATATTTTTTTTGGAAAATGTCCCATTCGCCACCGGATGAGGCAATGCTGGGGGTGGCCAATGAGACTAACCCATCTTTTGAGATTCTGAGAGCTAAATGCACAATTTGTACTGCATTTAGCTGATATGATCTGAAAAGCACGCAGGGTGTGTGATCAATTAAAGCAATTTGTAACAGTACTACAGCAATAGATACTGCCTCTATTAAAGGAGACTTAATTTATTTATTTGGTTAACTCACAGCATATATATCGTACAGTTTATAGAAAAAATAAATTATAAAGTTCTAATATACATGCCACTTACAAGCTAACACATGCTGTGTCATAGTTGAGACAACAAAATTATATTAAAAGTTTACAAGCAATGTTCATAAAATGTAAACTTTAAATAAGTATAAATTAACATTAGATAGTTTCAAAATTTTAACTGAATATCAGGCATAATTAAAAATCTATTGTATCTGGTCACCGGTGTGCCGCCGCGGCTTATATATAATAAAACGTGATATGTGATATAGTATATATAACATTACACTACGATCTAAGGTAGCGTGGCTGTAATCTTAAACGATATAGGTTTTGGACTATATATGAAAGCACTAAGGAACTATTGTGTCGTATTATGGTCGTGGTACTGATAGATAAAATTAACGTATGACGTCAATTGAGTAGTTACTTTGTTTTGTATGTGTGATAGTTAGTTAATGTTGGCCGCTGATGGCCTTGACAACTTCACGCTGGTAAAAAGGCTCCTAGCAGTTCCAACCATTTATCAATTGAGCAGATATCGCATGTGTATACTTATATGTATGAGTTATATACATATTTTTATATTTTTATATTGTAATAGTATCTATTTAATAGTAGTAGTGTAACAGTTTTTAAAGTGTTATATAAACAACGCGATAAAATCCGTATAAAATAGTTCAATTTTAATATCGGAGAAATATGAATTTTATTTATATTGTCTGTACTTTAAGTGGAAGGAAAAAGAGGATGGGGCGCACATTGGAGGGCATTTACAGATCGGTTAAAGGAAAAGCCGAAGGTCATGTCTTATAAGGAGGTCAAGGTATTGGCCGGCTATCGAGAAAGATGGCGTTTACTCCACTGACAAGAGCAAAGCTCTTGAGTATAAAGAAGTATTTTAACCCGTTCAGTGCCCAGAACTCACTCTATGAGACAAACAAAAAATCGTTCGTGTGCCCAGAACTCGCATAGCGAGTCAATAATAGCTACATAGACGACTCAGATGCCAGTTCTGGGCACACGAACGTTATTTTGTTCTCACGGGGTGAGAGTTGGGCAATAAAAGGGTAAAGAATAAAGAATTTTAATTATATGTAACTAATGGCTACTCCTACAAATAACAAGTAAAAGTTATCTGAAAGATAAATCGCATGCTGTCTCACTCATGTTAGGTTAAAGAAGAGAGATGGCGAGACTTTTATCTTATATACCTATATACGCATAACTACGCTACATACAAAATAGAGAATTGTCGGAAAGGGACAGTCCATAGAATTGTCGATGTAATGGTAAGGATAGAGCGTAACAAAAATATAATGCACTCTCTCGCACGATTCGCAGCGTTCAAAGTCCAAACAATCTAGGTTTATGTGTCGCTGTGTGTACAAGTCCTAAATGTATTTAGGTGGCGAAATTCGAGTCTCATATAACTACATTGCCTATCCCTCTGAGATATGAAAGTGTAAAAATATCTCTAGTATTACGTGTGACTTAAAATGGATACCTATAGTGAAATGTGATGGCAATACACCACTAGATAGGCAGAGGTACATTACTGCCCATCGTGTTTGTGGTTGGTATGTTTTAGGTTAAACATTTTTGTCTCATAGAAGTATGTCGAAATAAAATGGCGGCAGTCATTTGAAATAGGTTGTCTTTTCTCTAAAATCAGTTATGACGAAGTACTTAATTTAAGATGAATGTAATGTTTAAGAATTAATACTTTATTATTTAACAATAGAGAAAGGAAAAACTTAGTTTTTATGTCATCATTTAGATGGTAGTGCGACATTCACTGACTTACATTTCGAAAGTAGTATGTCGTCGAAAATAAAATAAGCTTTTGTTCTTTTGTTCAAATTGCATGTAAGATGTAATTTTTGTGGCTTTTCCCTTAGATATATGTGATGTGAGAGATTGTCTAATTCGATTATTTTATGAGAATTAGGCTGGTATGACTTTGTGTAGTCCACTTTATTTAACTTGACTAAATTAGTTATTAAATATGGCATACAGGTGGCTTAAAGGCTATAGAGACCCATTTGTATGTATTGACTATCTTTATCTGTCACATCTATTTGCTTGAGATAGTTGGAACTTGAGTTCCGACTAAACTTAAATTCCGACTATCGACTAAACCATTCATGGTTTTATAAGGACTTGGTCGCTTACCAAATAAGACGAGCGTGATAGAATTGATATATGGTATATGCCTACTAATATTTTAAGATTAAATAAGTTTATCATTAGTTCCTATTCGATATATAAATGTCATGTTATATGTATAAAGTTTTTAATTGTGGTTGAATTTCTTTTGTATTATGTCGCCGTGAAATATAGGCTGCTATGGCATGTTACCTTTGCAGGATTTTCGTATAAGCGTGCGAAAAACTAGGGTATGTCAATGGTACTAGGATTTAGACTTGTAAAATACACGACCGGGTTGTTTTGTGTCTTAGCCCAGTTTCATCTTAAAACTGGGATATAGGTACTCGTCTTTTTGGTAGGGTTGCCAACTAAATTACTTTTACTTTCACACCAAATGTATGTAATGTTACATGTTATAAGTATGTTATGGTTATTATTTTGTCTTTTGCTTAGCTAAAGCAGGAGAATAATAGTTTTTAGCTAGAGTAATTCGTGTTCCTTCCCATCACTGCTGCACCTGGACACAGGTTTTACAATGGTGGGAGTGCAGGTGAGATTAGTGATTGATACATAAAACTGAGATGGTATTACGATTTTTAGAGCTGGCAATCCAAGTGTTGAGTGTCTGTAGTTCCATTTTCAAATAGTTTCGATAATAATTATTGTTATGATTTCTAACTATCTTCATGAAGATTTGGACTAAATGTACTTATTGGTTATTGGATACATACATCTCGTCTATAAATATTGTTATAATAAGACTTTGACTAACACTTATTTACGAAGCAGATGTGTTATCTAAACCTCCATTGATTCTAGTTTAACCCTAGACTAATATTGAATGTATCTTTATTATTATTTATTTTAGATGACTTAATTTAGTCTTGAACTAAACTTACACCGGTTTGTGAAAGGTAGATCAATACAAAAATTAGGTTGTCAGAATGTCAAATGCATACTAACGACAGTGATTGGCTGGCTGAATTACTAAAGTTTAATTTTGATAAGCCTTTATGAAACTGGGTGTAAGTTTATGTCCGCGTTTTATGTGAAACCATCAATAATAATAATAATATAATGTTCTATTACATACACACAACATCATCTAGCCCAAACTAAGCTGAGCTTGCACTATGGATACTAGACAATACATTTTTTTGTAAATGCTTACATATTATACATGGAATATTTTAAACGTTATGTTTTAAGAATTATATGTTATTTACTTTGTTCCTTTATGTACTTAAATGTTCACAGAACTATGTGATAATAGTTTTAAGTTTAAATAAAATATAGTTAATGTTACCAGTCATTATTGATGATTGTCATTAATTGGAAATAGAACATTGCGTTAAATATTGAATTGACCTTCCTGTACCTTAAAACTCCTGATCCTGCGTTAATCACAATCTCTGTTGCCATAGCAACAGCGAATAGACAAATATTAAACTTAGCCTTTGCATTTAACAACAACAGTAACAGCGTTCATAGTTAAAGCGAAAGAATATTCGTTAAACAGAAAAATGGTTTATCCGTGGCACCTAAAGACCAAGTTCACCTGTTGCTATAGTAACGATAGGCGCTAGTGTAAACGATATTTAGAATACTAAGGTATGTTCGTTGAACCGAAAAATTTAGAAATCGGGCTTTATACCTGTTGCCACGGCAACAGCGATTGTCTTCGATGTCATAATACTAAGTAGTTTTGATTTTGACTGCACTGAAGATGCGTGTGCTTTATGTGGTCATCTCACCCCATAAGATGATAAAAAGTTGTTTAATTATAAATACTTGTCCGAAGTATTCTTTGTGTTCGTTGGTTTAATAATTTTAAAGTTACCCGCGACACAGGAATCGTACCTTAGTGTTAATAGTCTTATAATTGAAAAATTTTCGCTGAACAGAAAAGTCATATATCCATTGCACTGTAGGCACACATCACTTTTTTACCATATCTCACACTTCAGCAGTTCTATACTTAGGTACTATCGGGGCCTTTGTGAGCCTATCTTAATTAATTTCAAATTGTCTAGGTAATAATGACCAGTAATATAGTATGACGATAAGACGACCATAATTTTTCCTTGACTATTTAACGATGTACAATTATTAAGACAATTATAACTTAATCTTACGTGGTTTAAGTATTACTACACTATATATAGCAAAGAAGAGCTACTGAATTTAGTATAGTAAGTAAAGTCAAGATGCAGTTGTTTGTCGCTTTAGTGACCTTGTGCATCGCACATGGAGTCCGGAGTCAAGGGATATTTGGGGGAATAGTAAATGGGGCCGGTAATGCCCTGAACGATGTTTTAGGCGGTGGTGGTGGTCCTAGCTACGGTGGCGGTGACGTCTGCGCCCAAGACGCGTCCGTACCCTATCGGAAAGCACAGACTGATTTCTACAAACGCTTATACTCGAAAGTCGCCGGTCGTAGCGATGATCACTTCGTCTTCTCGCCATATACCATCTGGCTGTCTCTTTCTGCTTTAGCTGAAGGTTCTGATCCTTCGGTACAGCCTAAGGAGTTCAGATCTCTGTTCTTGCCGCAACAGCAGTGCATACGGAATAATTTCTATGACATTGCGTTGCATGTCGAAAAGCCCGGTCAAGACGTTAGCCTTCGGAGACGGCGGAGTTTGATCCTCGATCAAAGTTTGCAGGTGAACCCAACGTGGTTGCACAAAATGAAAAATACCGGACTTCTAGATGTGGCTGTTGCTCCTATTAAGACAAACCCTAAAGCGACTTCCCAACGGTTGAAGAAGTTTATGGGAACGCGCACAAATATCGTTCTCACAGGCAATTCGGTTCTCCTTGATACTTTGGACTATCAAGGTTTATGGACTACGGCTTTCCCAGATGCTTCCTCCTATCGGGCACCGTTTTACAATGATTTGGGGCGACAAATTGGGACAGTTGAAATGATGCGGATGAAGAAACGTGTTCGGTTGGCTCATATTCCATTTATGAACACGAAGATATTGGAGTTGCCTGTCGGAGAAAATGGACGGTATACCATGCTGATTGCTGTTGGAACTGGAAACAATATCATCTCGAACGCATTTGAATCTTTCTTGGGATCCATCTTTGATATATTCGCCGCGATGGCACTGAGTTTGGTTCCTATTGAGATTGCCATTCCGAAGTTTGCGTTATCCTCAGAATTCGATGTGAAGCCTGCGCTCAACGATATTGGTATCGATTGGTTCTGGAAGGATCCCGCAGCGACTAGGTGAGTAAAAGTCTACAAATATTTTAATTACAGGCAAATGATAAAATGTGTTTTCGGTAAAGAATTTATTTTTACCACGTGGTCAATGTTTGTTTGACATAATGAATAAGTATAAACTGAGAATGTTGTGTTCAAGAACTGGTTTAGTAATAAACAAAATTACTAGCTTTTGCTTACGGCTTCGCTCGTGCTCCCTAAGGTACCAAAGCATAAAAAAGTTACATTCGCATTTATAATATTAGTTAGGAATGCCGTCTATAGTATATTCAATCCAAGTAAATTATGTACCTATAGTATTTCTAAAGTCAGTCACTTTCTGGAGAACTACAAACAAGCAATCTAATAAACATACATGAAGAATGTAGTTACAGCGAATGAAGCAATAGAATATATATATATATAAATGCCAGGAATGCAAGTAAAAATTCCTAGTCTACTGGGAAAATAGGTGGGGCTGTACCTATGTAGGTAATTAATTCTAAAGCCAAATTACCGTTTACTCCGTTTTCAAGTGCTGCTTTATTCTATTGTCAATGTACAGCTATTTGCTAGATGTAGTCGTTTGCCTTGTAGGTCGATTGCGTGACTATGAATCTTAAAGAATTGAGATTAATAAAAGACAAGGTCAAATATTATAAGTCAAAAAAAAAATATTATATTCCTTCTTTGCCCAACATAGAGCGCTAAAGGGCTGCACATTAAGCTTAGAAAGATTCAATATTGGCAGAATTAGGCAATGTCGAAAATCATTAATCATTCATACTGTATTATAACATTTATTCTAATGTTACAGCTACGTGTCCCACCCAGCAGCAATGCCAGGCGGCCTAATCCAGCGAGTCTCCATAAAGATAGACAGCAAAGGCGTCGAACCACCTCCGTCCGCTTCGGGGGGAGGTATTCTGTCCGGCCTGTTGAACACGGCTTCGGACACTGCGACTGGTTTTGCATCCGCTGTGGGACAAGACTTCACAGCGAACAGACCGTTCATGTTCGCGCTCCTCGATAGCAAGACCCACACATGCCTGTTCGCTGGTGCCTTTTCCAGACCTCACGCGTGAATCGTGAAATAAATGGTCGATGAGTATGAAATAAAGCTCTGCAACCAATACCAACGTCATCTAGACTTATCATTCCCAAGACTTTGGGGCTCAGCTTTCCCAACCAGGTTCGGATAAATGTACATTGTTAGGAGCCAGTGTCATTTGATATCAGCAATTTAAAGAGGTTGCCAATGACAAAAGGCAGGAAACAATATTCTTAGATTTTATTAGAGTTAAGTATATTTGATCGTTCTAACTCTATAAATTGCCGTACGCTTATGCAAGGCAAAAAGGATCTTGACTTTTATTAAATGTTCGCTTATCTACAAATATAAACTATACGTCACTCCTTTATAGACTTCGCCGCTAACTAATTATGCAAATTAACTAACATACCTTAACAATAATGCTGCTACTGGTTTCTGACATAATAATCTATGACGGTATGATAGTTGAAAGCAATTTTAACAGACTACCGTTGGTGAAATAAGGTATATACATACCATGCTACTTCTAAAAACCTCCAAAGGTTATAACAACTATATCGTTAAAACATTTTATATTAATAAATAGCTTTGAAAAGCTTCGCCCACGTAAGCCCACAAAAAAACATAAAAGCCTTATTTGCCTGGCATTATGACATACTTATTGGTATATCTGTGTCACAAGTATCACTCAAATGCATCAACGGTTTAGGTGTAGGTACTTGGAAATCAAATATACCTACAAACATCTTCACAAAACTACATTTATAAATAGGTTTCACATAATTATTGGTGTCAATTGCCAATTTGTTCAATCTAACACACACAGTAAAACACATAAACGAAAATAATAATAATAATAATAATAATAAAATCCTTTATTTCTTTATCAACAGGTTAAAACACAAACGTTGTAGAGGCCTTCTTTTAAGTATATAAATACTTGTGACAGAAGACCCCACTCTTCCATATCTTTAAAATTTAGACATAGCCTGTGACTAAAGTAAAAATAACAATCTTAATATTTTAATAACAATATGAAAAAATGTATTTAAAAAGGGAAAACATAAAAACAGAATATTAAAAAGAGATAATATAAAAGTATGTGTGTGTGTGTGTGTGTGTGTGTGTGCGCGTGTGAATGTGTGTGTGTGTAGCTGTTGTGTGGATGCGGTATGTGGTCTGTGTGTGAATGTAATCTTACTCATAAACTACTGCCTATTTTAAAGGTTGAAGAAGTGCTTCCGTTTCTGTGTAGGTGAGTTCCTTTAACCACAAAGTAAGGATATTTTTGCATTCATAATATGGTTTTCTGTAAATAGCATACATTTTATTGACTGCGTTATAAAGAAAGGAAGCCTGGGTGACAAATTGGTATCTAGCAAATGAAGTTCTCACTCTATTTATCATCACAGTAGCATATCTTCTATTTGTTAATACATTTTGGTCAAATTCTGTAGATTTGTGCATTTTTAATAAAGCATTCAAAACATATAGTTTTCTTACTGTTAAAAGGTCGCATAGTTTGTAAAGAGCATCTGTACTGTAACGATATGGTTTGAAAAACATGGTTTTCAGAAGAGCACGCTGAGACCTCTCAATTTCTAAAAATTTTGTTTTTGTTGCACCGCCCCATACAGGAACGCAATAACTTAAAATAGACTGAGCGAGAGCAATATATATTTGTTTAAGTAGACAAGTTGTAGCTACGTGCCTTAGTTGTTTAAAAATCCAGATTAATTTTCTAGTTCGTTCACTTACTAATTCAATGTGATTATGCCAAGATAGTCGATGATCTAGTATAACACCTAAATATTTAGTTTTGTCAACTTGTTTAATTATCGGACATGCACAATTAAAAGGATAAACATTATTACATTCATGAATTTTTACGTTAAAGTTATTGTCGGGTTGAGATTTTTTGCTTAAAGAAAAAGACATATAGTTTGTCTTTTCGGTATTAAGTGTTAACAAATTATTTCTTAACCAAAGGCTTATTTTAGACATTCCTAACTCCGTGTTTTTTCGTACATCTGCCCAGTTATCACCAGTAAAAACAATAGCAGTATCATCTGCATAGGAAAATACTCGGGCACCACCTGACTCTAGTTTACATAGATTATTAATGTAAATCAGAAACAGTGTGGGCCCAAGAACACTCCCTTGTGGGACTCCGTATGCGATATTGGAATGCCTGCTAATATACTGACCAATCTTAACCATCTGTGTTCGATCAGATAGGTAATCTTCTAATAATTGTAGAGCTGTACCTCTAATCCCTACAGATTCTAGTTTGCGTACGAGAATCGGTACAGATACAGTGTCAAACGCCTTTTTTAAGTCTAGAAACACCGAGAGGCATTTTTTTCCTTGATCAAGTTGCTTAATAATAAGAGAAGTTATAGCTATCACTGCATCTTCAGTCGATTTACCAAACCTAAATCCATACTGTGTGTCTGAAATTATTTGATTTTTATTTAAATAGTTTACTAATCGTTTATTAAGTAATTTCTCTAATATTTTTGATATAGCTGGTAGTACGGAAATTGGCCTATAATTATTGACTTCATCTTTTGGTCCATTTTTGTATACTGGCGTTATAATAGACTTCTTCATTAGCATAGGAAATACACCTTTATCAAAACACAAATTAGCGAGATGAACAATAATTGGGATTATTTGATCTTTAGCTAGTTTAAGAAAACTTGTAGGAATATTATCCCAACCAGAAGCGCTACTAGATTTTAGGTTCATTAGTATATCATGCACTTCAGCGACGTCTGTACTCAGGAGTACAAATGATGTTAGTTGCGTGTCTGTGTCAAATACATTTTCTTCACGAGCGCTTGTGTTTAGCATAATTTTCTCAGCAAGCTGTTTACCTATTCCTACAAAGTATTCATTTACGTAGTTGACTGCTTCATCTGGAGTTGGCTTTAGATTTAAAAGTTTCGTGTTATCTGTTTTCGTTTGATTAAGGTGAGTTATATTTTTAATGTTAAACCATAGCTTTTTAGTGTTTTTTGTTGAGTTTGCTAGTTGTTCTCTTTCGTATTTACGTTTAAGTTTCTTAATTAATTGATTACAATAGTTTCGATATCTTTTGTAACTTATATTGAGTACGTCATTATGGGGTTCACTTTTAAGTTTAATTTGCATCTTGTTTCTGTTTTTTATACAACGCAATATACCCGGGGTGATCCAAGGCTTTATAGTTTGTTTGCTTTTCGGAATATTAATATTAGTCGTGTTTTCTTTTAGAGCTTTAGATATTTTATTTATTAAGTGTTCGACTATAATATTAGGATCGTCAAGCATGAGTAGTTCTTGAAGATCTTGATCTGCTAAAGATTTTAGCGCCATGTTAAAATCTGTATTAATTTTAGATTTTTGAATTTCATGTTTTTTCTTTACTTTAGATAGGTTTAGGAATAATAGGGAATGATCAGTTATTGATGTTTTAATAACCGCAATATGAGCACAGGATTTTGCATTATTAAGTTTAATCATAAGATGATCTAAGCAATTATTTAGCCTAGTGGGAAAAGTGTGCCCTGGCATCATCCCATGCATAGTTAACATGGTCATGTAGTTCTGTCTGTTATTACGCTCATTAGTTTGTTCTAATGAGGTTGGTGTTAAATTTATATTAATATCTCCAGTCAGAATAATATTACTAACAGATTTCATTGATACCAAATACGCGTTTAAAGAATGAATAAATATATCCGCATTGGTGTTTGAGGGAGAACGATAAATACCTATTATTAAAGTGTTACCAATTTGTACCCCTAAAGCTGATGCATGATTAAGTTTGATTTCTTTAACACTAGCTTTGATATTACTTGCGATATAAACTACAACTCCATCATTTTTGTTTATATGATATGTAGTTTGAAACATTGAGTAATTAGGTATCATAGGTATAGGTTTATTAGGATTTATTTGACATTCGGTAAGTATTAACACATCTGGCTCAAATTTAAGGCATGACAGGTTCAACTGTAAATCATCAATGTTATTACTTATTATACACGCTTCTGATATTTTGACAAAATATTTTCAAGTCATTCCTTTGGACTTTTATATGCTTTGATATATCTTCAATATCACAATGAAATGCATTTGCGAATAATGTGTTATCAATTTCTTTAAGTGCGGATAATGAACTATCCATATTTTTTTGAAATATATATGCTGGGGATGTAACTTAGGTGCAAGTATACGAAACGAAGACATGTCAATGAGGCATACGTATATGAGTATGTGTATATTTGAGTAATGGTGTGTGTGGTGTGGCTAAGTGTGTGTGTATGTTTGAACATAGTTGTACCTGTAAAAATGATCATAAGTTCAAAAATTTTAACGAATCTTACTAATAAAGAAAATCTTTCAAAAAATAGAATTATAAAATAACTATAACTAGTTAAGAAGTTAATAAGTATCAAATCGAGATTTTTTATATTGTCTAGTCATGCTTCTTGCATAAGTTGCTGGATCTGAACTTCAGATTTAATATTTATTTTCGTCGACCTTTCATCTTTCTTTACATAAACTTTGCCGTAGGCTGTCCAGCAGAATTTAAAGTTCTTGATTTTGGCCAAATCTCGTGCTAAGAAGTAGAGACGAGATCCTCTCGCGGTTAACTGCTCTGAGACATAGATAGGGATATCCGGCTTGGAGCGACATCCTAAATGTTTAGCGGCGAGTTTGTGATTTTTGTGTTTAGTGTTAAAATTCTTACACATTTTCAGAAAATCATTTTTGACTATTGTCGAAGAGGTTTCTACTACTATGGGGTTATTGTTTTCTCCTTCTTTCTTACTGCTCACTCTGTAAATGTCTTTAATGTCTTTTTTATCTATTTTGCAATCTACGTTATTTGACAAACAGACTACCATTTCAATTAAATCTTCTTTAGTTTCTCCGCTCATTTTTGGTACATTTTTAAGTTGAATGTTTGCTTTCCGGCTCGATATCTGCATATCTTCAATTTTATTCTCTAAAACGGTTATATACTCTCTATCCTTTCTTGTCTGTCTTTCTAGTTGTTCAATCTTATTTTTCAAGTCATCATTTTGTGCTGAGAGGAAGGCAATAGAACTCTCGATATTGGTATTTGTATGTTTTATATCGGATAATACATGGATTATGTTTTTCATTTCTTTTTGTTGCTCAGCCATCAGGGAGGATATAAAATTCTTTATATCAGCGGTCTCTTTATCCTCTTTCTTCCTTCTTAATCGGGCAAATACAAAGCTTGGTGGTGTGAAATTATCTTGTTGCAATTGGTTTAAATCGGTTTCTGAGAGTGATTTATCCATTTCGTTCTTTGCCATTATAATTCTAATTGCGAAAATCAGTTTGTTAAGACAAACGGTAACGAACCAAATTATATGAAGCGTACAGATGTTAAAAGTAGTTAAGTTCAGTTATGTTACTATGCGCAGTAGATTAAATTGTACAATATCTGTATTATCCAGTCTATATTGACCTTGGGGTTTGGTCTAAGTAATAAGATGTTTTCATATAGGTTTCAAGCGTGCGCTTAACTCAGATAATTTATTTTTATTATTTTTTCTTTTTTTTTGCACTCAGTGTTTGTTGTTTCTGAGTATTACGTAGGTATTAATGAATTGAATTGTTTTTCTCACCAAGTCTAATGTTGTTGATTCTCGTTGCGTCGCACCGAGTCACTTGTATCACTTTCAAGTTCCACAACTCGCTCCCGCCTTTGGACTGTTCCAAGCGTTTAAATTGCACGTGCGCGTCGTACGGCGTAATTCTCGGAATTTGGTTCGAATTTCTTTACGAATTGTTTTATATTAAATTTCTTGGAATTTGTTTCTATTATTTAGAAATTGTATATTATTATAATACAGTGCACACGTCTGCTCCCTTTCGCGGTACCAGGGGAAGAGGAAAATAAAATACCAATACCAACTCAAAGTACTTTATTCACATCTTCCTCATAAAATTGACTTTGGTCATTAACTTGATCTTAAACTACGTTATTACTGCTAACATACATAGGCTTTGAAAATGCTACAGCGACCAAAGGAGTGTAAGTCTCCGCATCAAACAGCCCGAACAAAAACGGTTGGTTTGCTATGAAGCTCGTTCCCACTTTAGGATCTAAGCCGGTGGGCACACCGAATGGAGGATCTTGTTCTGGCGGAGGGGCAGCTATTCCATGTTTGTCTAGGATTACAGTGGCTCTCTGGACGTAGCTGCTCGGTAGTGCAGGTGGAGTAGATATGTACCTGTTGTATTATATATTATTTGTTAGAATATTGTTAGTACAGAGTAGTCGTCGTACTGATGAGATATTTTGGGTTGCAAACAAAAATGGTAAAATTGAAAATTACGAAACGAACAACGAAACCCCTATGGTGTGACTGTGTCCGTTAGTCCATGCGTCTGTGTCTGTCACAGCCACTTATAATCATATGTATAAATTAGCGTTAATGGTTTATAAGCCACACATCTAAATATAATAATATATTTGCGATTAATGATTGCGTATATGTAGACTGCTTCGGTGGCGAAGCGTTTACGAATCCTATTACTGTGTGAGGTCTTAAGCAGTGTGATTTTCTGTCCAGAATTCTCAGTACCTAACACCGCGGAGTCTGGAACTGTGCCCGGAAGACGGCTATAGGCTCGCCTCCTGTTACGTTGGGTCTAAATGCGCAGCTGGTAAACGTAGGCGTAATACGCCTAAGCTGCCTTTTTCTTCTAGATATAAGCGAGGGATTACCTATACAGGGTGTCCGGTAATTAATGGATAACCTTGAAATGTCTTATAGTAGAACTGAAGGCCGTTCAGAAAAAAAGAAAAGAAAATAGTATATATTAAACGTGCAAGTTATATTAGCATAGCATACTTTTGACTGTCTATCTATTAGCATAATTAGTGTTTAATAATAAAACAACAAAACACCGATGGATTTCATTCATTTATGGTCGTAGTACCTATACAAGAAAGTTATACATAGTAATTAAAAAAAAACATCTCAGGTAGTAGTTAGGATAGAAATTTTTCATATTTTTTTCTGAACGGCCATCAGTTCCGCTATAAGACATTTCCAGGTTATCCATTAATTACCGGACACCCTGTATAACTATATTTTGACAGCGGGATCAATGTATTAGGTATATTATAATGTTAATTATAAAACACAGTTTCTAGTCACTGTTTGAGAAAATGTGCCGACTGCTTACGACCCGTATTGTGCCAGTATTGATGATCACTAATAAAGATAAGGACTAGCTTGCGCGGGTTACTACTTGGTAACGAGACAAAATAATAATTAGGTAGACGATACATATCTCTTAGTCTAGAAGACATAAATAGTACAAAATGTACTACAAAAAGTTGTCCTATTATCCGTGGCCTCGACGGAACATTTAAAACCAAATTTATGCAAGTATTACTCTTGTACTCGTGTCGGTAATAAAATGTTCCAAATCGATTGTCTGTGATCCACATTCAGTAATCGGATTTAAGTTAAATTTTGTACGCGCGCAATCCCGATGACAAAGCAATATTCGACTACGTGCGGTTTATCATAATTGATGTGCGCTCGTTCAATTTCTGACATGTACCTACCTATAGCATTCTCGTTAAACATAAAGATATAGTAATGAGTTTCCAATTAGTTTAGTGGTATAAGCATAATGCATGCATGAATCGTTTAATTTAAAATAAATGTCATGTCGTAAGCAACATCGTAAATATAATTTTGTTTGCCATAGATAGGTACAGGTTTGTACATAACGACCAAAACATTATATGAATATAAAATTTTTTTGGTGCAAAAGTATATAAGCGATCTTATTAGTCATGAGGAAGCCGATTTTGATATCATGATACATACATGAAAGTTTCTACACTGATATTGAACTAGTGCAGTATGGCCACCAAACCGTCTCAGCGGTCAAATTGCGATTATGTTTATTGGTACCTACTAACTGTTCACAACTAAATATACATATACTTTAATAATATAATCTCTTTTGATATTATCTTTAATATAATCTATATGATAGTGATTTGATAGGAAAATACAACTGCAAGTATGCGTAAACCTTAATAGTTGAAATAGAAAATGTTTGGCAAATTTCAAGTAAGATAACTTAATATCTCAATTCTAAATAATAGAGCTAACAATATACTTACTTGGTCGCTTCTGCATTTGTCCAAAGGCGTGAAACACCCAAATCTTCAAGCACAGTCCTCACATCAACCTCTCCTGTGATCTCACATCGAGGAATCGCTACCTCGATCGGAACATTGCTCTCCCTCAGCGAATCAAACATTTCCAAAATAATATCGTTTTGTATCCTGCCCACTGTACGGGAAAGGTTTTTCTTGTCTAAGAGAAAAACGAATAACATTTTGTAGTGGCCTGTTGAACCAACAGACAGTTCCAAGACTTTAGCGTTTATGCTCCTGATGTAACCCATTCTCGCTTGTCTTTTCACCCTCATCAAGTCCACAGCACCTATCTGTTGTCCTTCCTGGTTATAAAATGGAGAACGTTCGATCACTGCATCTGCAAACGCCGTAGTCCACAATCCATTGTAATCAATAGTGTCCAAAAAGACCGAATTACCGCTCAAGTCAAGTCTCGGTACATTTGCAGACATGATTCTTTTGATCTCTTTTGCTGTGGCTATCGGGTTACTCTTCATGGGAGCAGTAATGACATCCAACATTGAATTCTTCGTCACAAAGTTGAACCATGATGGATTGAGCGTTAAACCTTCATCGATGAGCAAAGCTCGAGTATGGATAATACCCACATCATGGACTGGAATAGCTCTTGAAGCCGCGATTCTGTAGTACCTCTGTCTGATGCACTGGTCATCTGGAAGGTTTAGGAGCTCGAAGAGTTGCTTTTGTGTGAACACGTCACTTCCTTCGGCGATGGCGGCTAGCATGATCCATATTGAACGTGGTGAGAAGACGAAGTTCACATCACTGTGTAAAGCGACGACTTTATACGATAGGACGATGAGATGGTATATTGAATTCCGGTAGTTATCGTTTAGGTTTGCGATGACGCAACTGTCAAGTGTATCCAGAGGAACTTGCGCGTTAATCAACGAAGCGGTACATACTGCTAAGAGTACTAATATGTGGAATGTTCTCATGTTGCCGTGTCTATATAAGTTTTCGTCTAGAAAAGCGCAACTCTCTGATTTTATATAAACGTTCGATGGCGTGTTAACGCAACCGTGTAGGTACTCATATCTTGCTTTTTGGATTTGTCTGTCTATATGTTGAATAAAACTGGCACACCTAAAACACAGGCCTGGTCACTACAGCTTAACCTTTTTTAACAAGAATGAATGCCTTTTACGCATCTCTCTCTGCGGGAAAAAGAGAGCAAAGAGGGTATATCGGGCTCAACCGGGGATCAATGAAAATTCCCAGGTCCTACCGAGTAAACCAACCATGGTGTGCCAACTCGCTGACTTAAATCGTGAGTGGGTCGCTCGAACTGGAACTACTCCAGCGACACTACAGCTGAACCTGGCTACTTATAAGTCATAGCGATAAGGGTTAGACGAAGTCATATATAAATATGTTCATTACGCCTTTAACAAGATGTTATGTGTGTGAATCTATTATATACATTTCAGTTGTTTTGTTACATGCGCTTACAACAAGACAGACGTCAAAATAAAATTATCATGAAAGAGTCATTTACATACAAATAAGTTTTTTCTAGTACGTACCTAAGTAATAACTCCATTATTTTAAGGATCTGGTTTTCAACTAGTTTGGAGCACATGTTCTATGATCGTAGATATGATATATTATTATGATACCTATCTTGTATATTAATATTATAGTTACAAGTTAAGTGTGAGCTCTTGCGCAAGTACTGGCACTGAAATTCTGAGTTCGATTTTCGGAGTAGGTAAAGTGTGTATATGGTTAGTTAACGGATATATTAAAAATTAGTAAAATATTTTTATATGAGAAGGATCCTAATTGACAGACGTGATTTAATAAGATTATTCTTCTTCTTTTTAGCGTATCGTTGGCAAACACTTTTAAGCCTATTGAGGTTTCAGAAAGCAGCTACGCTAGGGGTTTCTGACAAGTTTCTAATATTAATTAATGGGTATCCAGGTCAACTGTGTTTTAGTGTAAAAATAGGTATTTATCAAAACGACCACCATAAGAATGTTATGAAAGTAAATAAAGCACGTTCTGCTTCATCGTAGTACCTAAATGGAAATCTCTGGTTTCTGACAACCCTACCGAGAAATAGGCTTCATTCTATGTAGGTACCTATGTATCCTTTAGTTAATTATTTAGGTCTTATTCTATACATGTTGTTTATAATACGAAACCGGAAATATCACAAACATGCATACGGTTTCCTTTTTAGAATGTATTTTTTTTATATCTTGTGTCTACAGTTTGTATCCCGGTGATGCGTCCCTGAGGCATTTATGCGGATGAAGCTGCAGGCAAAAATTAATTGCTTTTATGCACGAAAGGCGTAGTGGTCACCCTGCTACCGCCATTGCGCCACGTGTTGTGGGTTCGATCACCGCACAAGACAATTTGTGTGAGACATGAATCGTTGTTCTAAGTCTGGATGTTCTTTGTGTCCGTTATTTAAATGTTTGTAAAGTCACCAGCGACACAAGCATTATTCCTAATGCGTGAGTTATCAAAAAAGTGTAAGGTACCTTACCATAAGACTTTCAGTGGCATAGATAAAATACCTTCTATGCCTGTTAATTCACTAATATCTAAAAAGAATTACGAAATAAATAACACATAGTTTTTTTTATAAAGACCTTGAATTGCGGTTAAAGAGTTCATATGGTGTCAGGCTAGAAAAACACACATAAAATAAGAAAATAGAATTAATCTAATGTTCTTAAATTCGTTGTTATTTAATTATAAAGCGATAAACTTTTTTAAGATAAATATTATCAATGGCAGCTATAAAATGGATTAAAATAAAAATCTATCAGTTATGTAATGTATAAAAAAAAGGCTCGGTCAAGTTCTCGTTGCTTTTCTATAAGCAGTGTTCCGTACTAGATAATAGTAGGATTTAAATGTTAGTTGTTTATTTATTTAAACCATTTAAGCCTTGTGGTCTGTTCTGAATACCAATATCGTAAATAAATATCATAATTTTAAGGCATGTCAATGTCATTAATTTATTAGGGCTTTATATATATATATATATATATATATATATATATATATATATATATATATATATATATCTATATATATATCGTGTCACGGTGTTTGTGCTCGCATTCCTCCGAAACGGCTCGACCGTTATCTATGATTTTTTTAGGTATATTTGGTAGGTATGAGTTTAGGTCGTAAATAAATTATATTTCACACCGCTAGGTGATTAGGGTGTCTCTATCGAATGAATTTATGTGGCAGAACAACTTTTGCCGGGTCAGCTAGTAAAATATAAAAATGTTTTAATTCTCTCTACAGACTATATTAAGTGTATCATAGATGAAATCATAATTATATTTGTAGTTAGAACTTTCGATTCAATGTTTATATAATCGCTTATCCTCTAAATTGATGAACTGATAGCGCAATGGCTTAAGAGGTCACCCCTCACTATAGTCCAAGTCTAGCGGGTTCTTTGTGTTCATTGTTTCAATGTTTATAAAATCTGCCGCTGCAAAGGCCGTATTAAATGAATTGAGAAATATCATCGTGTAGAAGTAAAAATAGTCACTCGAAAAATATATGCAACAGACAGATCATTTCCAATACGGAACTCTAAGAATTAGGACTCTAAGTTTTTGCTAACATTATTTATAAAGCAGGATGTTTCTGAAAACCGGTATAAATTCATACTAGTAAAATAGAAAATTACTTATTGATTAATTGTTGTATATCAATTCTAATTGCTATCATTTTGTCTATTATTTTTTCAATTAGTATTCGTTTTTCATTTTAACAATAGAAACATTAGGTCTTATCCGCATTGGAATACTTTTATATTGGAACAATAGACACAATTAACACCCAAATTGAGTTGAAATATCTCAAGATTGTTTACTTGTTGTTCCGTGCAATGATCTTATTTATCGTAGTAGCGTACCTTAATTTTAAAAGATATTAATGAACAAAGGATTTCGCTTTTTTATTGTATACTTTTTTGCTCTGGCAACACTTAAATTCACTCAACGCGCCGCGCAACCATAGGAGGTGTACAAATGGTAAATAAACTAATATTTAAAAAAATTTGGTGTGTAATATGAGACATTCGTCGAAAGAAAGAAAGAAAGTAACATTTATTGCACGAAATACCAATGGATACCAGATTTAACAGTGTTGTTTTTATTAGAGTACAATATCCTTTTCCCAAATGCTTTTTCATTTATTATAATTCAGATTCAGTTTAAAACAAAGAATAGGTAAATGGTATATATAATGGTATGTGCTTTTCAGCAGCCATGGTCACGGGGACCATGGCTGCTGAAAAGCAACCGAAACGTCGGGGAAAGTGTAAACCAAAAATAAATAGATTTAATAGTTTAAATAATTTTATTAGATTATAAATTAGTAAAATAAAATCAATAGTAGTAGCAGTGTAATATTTTCAAAAATTTTGTAATACGGTGCTAAATAAACAATGCGATAAAATCCGTATATAGTAGTTTAATTTCAATGAATAACAGATACTGTTATTTCTTGTCGATCTTCTGTAAGAGGGTAGTACTTCCCTGGTCGAGCCGTAACCAGCGTGGCCCTACCACTCAATTTCAGTTCAGACACTGGATTTTCGGATAATTATGGGGCAAAATAAATGTTTTGTATTTTTACCATTTAAATACAATACAGTGCTAAATAAACAACGCGATAAAATCCGTATATAGTAGTTTAATTTCAATGAATAACATTCGCGTAAACAGAAGACAATATTAAGTATCTGTTATGTTTCGTTCGGTGAGTGAGAGTACCGGAGGCCCAATCAACCTTCCCTTCCCAAACCCCATCCTGCTCCATTCCCCTTTTCCTTCCGGTAGGCAGCGACTTGGTTGTGTTTTCTGACATTGCTTCTGTAATGCTAAGAAAACACAGCCATGTGTATGAGCCATGGTTCTCGCTTACTATCAGGTGGGCCGCTGGCTCGTTTGTCGCCGATGAACGCAATAAAAAAAACCTGTTTAATGTCGGTCCGAGTTTGCATTGCCTACTTCGTTTCTACGATATTTAATATATTAGCAATGGTGAGAGAGAGAAAGCACCACTTAATAATCATTTTAAGCGTATAGTCTATAGTTTTGAAACACACTTCGTTTCTGAAACGCTAGTCAACGACGTGTCAAAATGTATAATTGATAATAATAACAGGTGCTTTATTTTCTTTTTCTTTTTAAAAGACAACTTCCGCACTAGGTATAATTACTGTGTCGCGAAAGATAAACACAAAATCATACTCATGTCAAGTGATTTTGTGTTTTTTTTTGCTTAGCTAGCTGTTGCTATATGATCGATCACAACAGTAGATATATGTTTGACCGCTTGCAAACAATTTTTTGCATTGTCGCCTTTCAAAAAGCAATTGTTAATCTTCTACTATTCCATTTATGCAATTTTATAAATGGCAGTTATACTTTTCGAGTACACGGGTGATGTAGTGTACTTAATTGATGTAGTTTACTTAAAATAGTGTAAGTGCCGCGGCCATCACTTAGTAGTACTGCACCAAGCGTTCGATGATCCACACGGGAAATCCACCAATAGTTTGTTTCGAGTTTGTTTCGCAGGGGATTTTACTAATATTTGAAAAACGGTCACAAAAAAGCACCTATTTCTTGTGTCCATTTTTCAAATGTTTGTAATATCCCCCGCGGCACAGAAAGAGTTGTCTCTTAAAGCCAAAATGTAGCAGGCAACGGCGTCTTGGGATCCTAGTGTCCGAAGGGAAAATCTTAACAGTATTAATTAGTAAATACATTAGTAATAGAACTAAAAATAATAGACCAAACATAAGATGGACTTTGCTCTGTGCAATTACATAAAATAGAAACACTGATTTGACTTCATGATAATTTTTATTGTTCAAGAATGCAAATGACTAATTAGTCAATTGTAGTTAAAACTAGCGAAGTATACCTAATACATGCTAAATGCATAATAATGATACCTATGCATATGCTTTAAATTTAATATGTTACACAGAAATCGACAAAATTTGTTTAAAATCTAAAACTAAAGTACAATACATATCTACTTCTAAATACACACAATTCGGGGTTCCTCAAGGCAGTGTACTCGGGCCACTACTTTTTTTTATTATACAGTGTGACTGGTTAAACATTGCACATACTTAACGACATGATAACTTATGGTCA
This sequence comes from Catocala nupta, assembly GCA_963675205.1. Lineage (NCBI taxonomy): Eukaryota > Metazoa > Arthropoda > Insecta > Lepidoptera > Erebidae > Catocala > Catocala nupta. The sequence goes on from OY776102.1 coordinate 8,088,739, forward strand.
GAAGTAACTTATAAAAAAAAACTGTGTAACCTGCAAAGAAAACCTTTATGTAAATTTGTATGAAATATCCGTAAAATGTGGACACTGCGCGCGTCGCACACAGCTGTTTAGCGTGCCGGTAAGGTAAAAAGGTAGCGACCTTTAATAAGAAAAGGACGGGTGGGGTGCGGTAGTGGGAGGCGGGAGCGGAGGTTTTGTTTAGCTTTGGTATATGCGCAAGAGTGTCCGCACATTAAGTTTTTATTGGATAACTATGTCAAATTTTAAGTACCTATTTTTTAGATATTCGGGTCCAAAACGAGTACTGAATACCCTCCTTCAATATGTCCAGTCTTTGCCCCGACAAACATCCCATCCTATTGTGCTATTTGTCGTTATTCACAAAATACATTTGTATGCCAGTAATGGCAAAACATGTTGAGACTGCTATCGTTTAAGACCTATTTATTGGAACACATGTTTTATGCAAATAAAGATTATTATTATTATTATGTGTACTTTTATTTTATCTCAGCTCAGGGCTGGTTTTGGCTACATTTACGGGCCGAAACCAAGTAAATGTAGCGTGTGGTGTGTTAATGTCATGTAGATGACGTGTTATGTGTAACCTCGTTTTCATCTAGAGACATGAACTTTCTAACAATTCTGCAGGTGTTAAGAATAGCAGCTTTTTGGAGCATAACGTATAGGGAATCTTTAAGGTCTATTAATTTCAGGCTATGGTGAAGATGTTTAGGAATGATACCGGTGGTAGAAAGAACTATGGGCACTATGTAAACTTTGTCTTGTTTCCATATTCTTGTTACTTCATCCTTCAGCTCTGCATATTTACCTATTTTCTCACTAATTGTCTTTTGTAAGTTATGCGTATTGGGGACTGCAATATCTATTAGGTATGTGGTTTTATTGATTTTATCTTGTAGTGTTATATCCGGTCTGTTATAATGGATGGTTCTGTCTGTAAGAATGGCGCGATCATAATAAAGCTTGTGTGTTGTATTTTCAAGTATAATTTGAGGCGTGTATTTGTAATAAGGAGTATTATCGTCTTGTGTGAGTTTGTGTTTATGTGCTAGTCTTTGATGGATTATATTAGCTATTTGGTTATGGCGGTGTGTGTAGTCCGTCTGTGTGAGAGTTGTGCATGCTCCTGTTATATGTTGGATGGTTTCGGGTTGAGTGTGACATTTTCGGCATTTATCATTTGTTATGGTAAGGTCTTTTATTATGTATTTTCTATAATTTTTTGTATTTATTACTTGGTCTTGAATTGCAATTATAAATCCTTCTGTTTCTGGAAATAATGTGCCGAGTTTTAACCATTTATTTGATGCTATTGAATCTATATGAGGCTGGTCCAAATCATTAGGGTGTCGTCCATGAAGAATTTTCTTTTTCCAATTGTTGATTTTAAGTGTTTCTGGGTTATAAGTGTCAGGGGCTTGTATATTTAAATGAACGCTAAGATTAAGGGCAGTATAGTTAATGTCATTTTGGATAATGGCTGCATGTATCTTACTTGTGTGAGATTTATTAATGAAGAATGTTTGTAAGTTGTGGATTTGTTTTTGCCAAAGGTGGTGAATATCTATGAAGCCTCTGCCACCGTCTTGCCTTTTGATGGTAAGTCTTTCTATTGCAGATTTAGGATGTAGATGATTATGTTTAGTTAATGTGGTTCGTGTGATTCGTTCTATTTGTTCCAGATCAGTTTTAGTCCATTTAATTACTCCAAACGAATAAGTTAATATTGGAACAGCGTAGGTATTTAATGCCTTTATAAGGTGTTTGCCAGATAGTTGGGAATTGCAAATAGCGTTCGTTCTTTTTTTAAATTCTGTTGTTAGTGTGTGTTTGATTGATGTGTGGTCTAGACCTTTTAGTTGTCTATATCCTAAATATTTGTAAAGATCATTTGGTTCCATCGCTGTGATAGTAATAGAATCATCAACTGCATAGTCACCGGGTCGAATTTTACCTTTTATAATGTGAAGTGTTTTATATTTATCTAAAGCAAATTCCATGTTTATATCTTTACTGAATGTTGATGTTTGTTTTAAAAGTGTTTTCATGTCTTTTTCTGATTTAGCATATAATTTGATATCATCCATGTATATAAGATGTGAGACTGCTATTTGTTCTGAATTATGTTTAAGATAATATCCGACTTGGCAGCGATGCAGCATATGTGACAGAGGGTTTAGGGCAAGGCAGAACCACAGGGGACTCAAGGAATCACCTTGATAAATGCCTTTGTTAATTGATATTTGTCGAGTTCTAATTATGGTGTCGTGGTTCTGTAATTGTAGTGTTGTTTTCCACCGTGTCATGATGTTGCGCATAAAGTTTGTTATTTGTGGATTTATTCTATATATTTCTAAAATTTGTAGCAGCCAAGAATGCGGAATACTGTCAAAAGCTTTTTTATAATCAATGTATGTGCAATGTAAATTCCTATTTTTTGTTGTGGCTTGTTTATGGATAGTAGAATCTATGATAAGTTGTTCCTTGCACCCCATGTGACCCCTCCTGCATCCTTTCTGTTCTTCTGCAATTATGTGGTTATGTTCTATGTGTGTGGTAATTTTCTGGGCTATTGCTGATGTAAGAATTTTATATATTGTTGGGAGACATGTGATAGGTCTGTACTGGGAGGGCTGCAGTGAATTCTTGGTTTTCGGTAGCATGTAAGTTATTCCAGTAGCAATAAATTCAGGTATTTTCTGTTTACCTAATACGATGTCTGTTAAGCTTTTAGCTATATATTTGTGTAGTAATGTTAGTTTTTTGTACCAGTAGTTATGGATTTTATCTATACCGGGTGATTTCCAATTATGTAGTTTAGCTGTAATTAAAGCAATATCAGTTTCTGTAATTTCTTTAAATTCCATTTCCTCTATTTTATTCCACTTGTTAGCTTCTTCTGTAATCCACTCTGCTTTATCATTATGGTATACCTGTTCTTCCCAAATGCCTGCCCAAAATGTTTCTAGTTGTGTTTTTGTTGGTATGGCTGTGTTCTCTGTAGGTAGTTTATCAGATTGCGAATTGAATAAGTTTCTGTAAAATATTTTCTCATTGGATGTAAATAAAGTATTATCAGACTTCCGCTGTTGCGCTTTCTTATATCTTCTGAGTCTATGAACTTTTAATGCTAATTTCTGCTTTATAGTATCCAAAAATTCTTCAGGCTTTCTATTATCGCTCTCATGTCTAGTGTGAATATTTCTGGTTTTAAATATTTGTTCTACTCTTTTAATAACTTTACTTGATCTGTTATTATTAATAAATTGAGTCAGTCTACCACAATCAGCTCTAAGTTTTTCTATGTCTTTTTCTAGTCTTTGTTGCCATGCAGGTTTATGTTGATGTTTTGGTTTTGTGTGTCTTGCATAATCTGTTATTTTATAATTGAGTTCTTCAGATATAACTAATGCTGTGCAATATATTAAGGTATGTAAGTCAACTAATTCAGTGTCATCAGGTAGAAATTGGTTCAATATATTATTATTAAACAAATTAGTTAATTCTGTAAGTTTACTACTATATCTTAATTTTGGCAACTTTGGACGAACGCCTGGGTCCATGCCTGAGTATTGTGTTAAAACTGTTCTAAATTTGTCGTGAATTTTTTGAATGTGCATTTCTAGAGCAGGATTGCAGTCAACTAGCGTTTCTATATCATTTTCTAGCAATAAACTAAACGTTTCGGTTTGGGTTGATGTGTGAGATATTTGTGTAAATGTACTGGGTGGCGATTGTGCTTGTGATCTTAATTGAGTAGAGTTTGTTAATTGAGTATGGGGTTGTGATTCGAATTGTTGAGTATTAGCTGTTAATACGGTAGTGTGCTTATGTATATTATTATCTATATCGTCCTGTAGTTCTAATCTAGCTTCTTCTTGTAACCGGTTCAGTGTTTCTTGTGGTAACAGTTTATTTCTTATTATCGTTCTTCTCTGGTCAGAGACTCGCTGTTCCGTAACTTTAATCTCAGGGTACTGTTGTGAAAAAAGGTCGTGGAGTTGTTTTCTGTATGTGGTCATATCTGTTTCCAATTTAGTGATGTAGTAATAGGTTCGCATGATGAATATATTTACATCTTTACTCCATCTCATGCGTTTCCTAGGTTTGCCAGCCTTAGTGGACGCAGGTAAAAAGGCATTTGCCTCCTGCGTAACAGTTAAGGTTGGCGTAGGTGCTCCGTAAGAGTTTTGTTCTACGGAAGACACTGGTGATGGTATGTATGAGTTAGTTGATGGGCTATAAGGTTCTACTATTGAATTGAATGAATTTAAACTAATGTTGTCGTCTGTGGGGTTGGCTGTAGTATCTTCGGGAGACCCGGAGGGAGCCCGCCTATTCAACTCCTCTCCGCTGACGGTTCGTATGCTGTGACACCCAGCGTCAGCTCCAGGTGTGCCCCGGCGATCGCCCCCGGGAAGCGGCCCTAAACGTTTACTTCGTAACATCATCTCCATAAGTATGGGTTCCCAGAGCCACATTAGCCGCGCCAGTAACAAAAAAATATCGCGTGTCCGCCCCCCCACGTGAGTCAGGTGTTCGACTCGGACGTATGGTTGGATTATAGGGGGCTTATTATTATTATTATTATTATTAATAATAAAATGTCATGATAAAGATTCTTACGAAAATGATATAAACAACAACTAAAACAACATAATAAACTGGCTTAATAACAATAATTTAATAATTAAAATTAAAAAAAACGTATGCACTTCCATTTGCTTACATATGCGGCAGATATGAACATTAATTACAATGGACAAATTATACAAAGCGATAATGTAACTAAATTTTTAGGAGTTTTAATTGACAACCATTTAAATTGGAAGACACAAGCGAATGATATATGTATCAAGATAAGCACATCTGCCTATGCGCTATACAATCATTCAAAAAAGTAAATACTCAAACAATTCTTGTTGCTTATTATGACTAGGCCAGTCATGTCAATTTTAAGATTTGCCATCATTTTTTGGGCAATTGTATTTTGCATTGCAATTGCATTTTTAAATCTTAAAAGCGTTGCATAAGAGCCATGTTTAATATGAAAACAACACATATCTCAGGTAGTAGTTAGGATAGATTTTTTCATATTTTTTTCTGAACGGCCATCAATTCCACTATATGACATTTCCAGGTTATTCATTAATTACCGGACAACCTGTATAAGATATATCATTATTTGTTAAAATAAATAAACACTTATTTCTATCTTTACATGATATCAGGAAAAGGACAACCAGCATGAGATCTCAATACCAAAACTTATTGTCAACTGGATCATTCAAAACTCGTTTGTTGAGAAAAAGTGTAATTGTTATGGCCCCTGTATGTAATAACATAAGGTACCCAGTAATATTAAAGAACAGCCATTCAATATATTTAAGAAACTTTTACTAATATTTTAATTGATAAATGTTATTATTCGATAGCGGACTTTTTAAATGATATTTGATTATTATTAATTAATATTTGATATTTGATTATTATTAATTAATATAATATGTTGATTATTTATTGTAACATTATGATTTGCATACCTAAGTGGCAAAATGTACAAGGATTCATATAAATGTTTTACCAATTTTTTTGCAAATAAACTATTCTATTCTAAAATAATTTATAATAATTAAGTTGTCATAGAAAATAGTATACTGCGGTGGCTGCTTCGCTCGCACGTTTAACTATTAATATCCTGATATGATAGCAGCTGGTAGCATGTGTGCTAAATATTTATATATGTAGTATTATATTTCAATATTATTTATACAGTACAGAGACGTTTAAATTAAACTACTTCACTCGGATTTTATCACGTTGTTTATTTTTATAACAGGTAGTTTAAAATTACAAAATTATTACATAATTTGGTAACTTTAAACTACTATTGTTAAACACTGCTTTAAACTATAAAAAATATGTAATAAAAGTGTTTAAAGTAAAATAAAAAACGCGATAAAATCCGTATAAAGTGTTTAATAATATTCGCGTAAACAGAAGACAATATTCTATAATAACTATTTCGATTTCATTTCATTTTATTATTTTCCTGAACTTTCCGTTGGCTTTTCAGCTGCCATGTTCACGGAGAGCCTAAAGCTGTGGCTAAGTAACTATGTAAAGTTAAAGTAGTTTAATTTCAATGTATAATATTTGCGTAAACGTAAGACAATCTATATATTAATACCTGAAGCTAAAACTTTGTACTCCTTTTTACAAAAATTGCGCGGACGGACGAGAATGATATTTGGCCCAGTTGAAGTTTATATGGAGAAAGAGGGGCAAATTCTAATATTTTTATAAAATATGCATTAGAAATAACATATAAAAACATTAAATTAATAAAAAAGCACTACACGCACACAACCATACATTTGATACACGCAGTCAAATCGCGTTCGTAGTATTTCGGCATTGTTCGTCTGACGTCGTACAATTCTTTGTAACTATGGTTACCTATACCTTATTTATATGTAATAAAGAAAACAGAAAACAAAGTAGCAAGCTTAGGAATTTTGGTCGAATTTTGACCGCTAAGCGACCGCTAGTATTATGTAAAGAGACGTTGTTTTAATCTATAACAAAACTATATAACAAGTTGTATGTATTATAAATAATGTATGCATGTTGTTTTGAATAAATTCTTAAGTAGACTTTGGAATTTATTAAAAACGATAATATGTTTTGCCTCTTTCACACTAAACGGGACGCGAAGCTCTATCCTTTCCATGACATCGACACCACTATGCACAGTCCCTTTCCGACAATACTCTATTTTTAATGTAGCGTAGTTATGCGTATATAGAGTGTCTAACTTGTTGTGTAGCCGTGTGTGGATACTAGACAATGGATAAACATACATATTATATACTTTTTTTTGTAAATATATACATATTATACATAGGAACGCCCAGGCCGAGTCTTAATAAGATAATATACCTCTACGCCTCCATGTTGTTTTCATTGTGACTGGAAAACACTATGCAAAAAAGCATCGTATTAATGTTCGTATCGTATTGCTCTAGGTCCAGCAGTCGACAAAGCTGTTAATAAAACCATTCAACACTTTACCTCATACATACTGTAAATTTTTAAACCTATCCTTTAGGTGATGTATTTCTTAAAGTCCTTGTTTTGTGGATGCCTACGGTTTAAAAGGACGGTGTGTGTGAAATATCTAATTTCTGGAACGTGCTGTGGAGCTGCGGGTTTTGAGTCAGTTAGTTTCTTCTTTTCTAGATATTAATACTGAAGGTATCGGGAAAGTATATGTGCGTGCGATAAAATTAACACATTAAATTATCTTTTTCAGTTTATTTATATGGTAATGTGGCGTTGTCCTAGTAGGGTATGAGTTCCTAAGAAAAGTTTAAGTAATGCTTAACAAATCGCTGTACAATCGATAGAGATGGTAGGGCGAGAGAGAGGGCGATGTACTGTCATTTCAAAAATAATATCTCACACTTTTTTATAAAATGCCCATAGTTAACCTGGCACATAATCGGAAATGCCGATCTAAGTTAACAGCAGGTAGAAATAGGCTCAGTACCTACATAGATAAACCACAGAAATACTTGATTCCATTTAATTTTAACAAAATGTACATTGTTTAATCTACAAACTAGTACGGATAAGTGGGCTTAGTAAACATAGCACCCATGAGGCAGGTGTAAGTTTCGGTGTCAAATAGGCCCATTAAGAAGGGTCTGTCGGCAATGAACTCTCGCCAGTATTGGGCTTCGGGGCTCACGTAAGCGTATGAAGGATACTGGAATGGTGGAGGGTTGACTCCCTCACTGTTGAGTGTCATGGTTGCTCGGTGGATGTAGCTGCTAGGCTTGGCCGATGGTGTTGAAATGAACCTGTCAGAGAGAGTCTTATTAGTAGTGCAAATGGATAAGATAGTTTCAATGGCAGTGACAGACAGCGATATTGAATTTTTCTGTTTGGAAACTCAAACACAAAGTCGATAAAAAAGGTACGAATGAGGAATTATGGATGTGATTTAGCATAATTATATAGCCTTTTTTAAATACAACTCTTAGGCACCGGGCACACTGCGGGCGGTCAGCGGTCACAGTTCCGAGTTCTGCGTTCCGCATTCTCTGTGATGTATGCGATGTCTTTGAATCGTACACACATAAAAGCAGTCAGACCGTGGCGGTCAAACAGAAACTGTATATAATCAAAGAGGAACTCGACCGCAGAACGCAGACCGCCGGAACGATGTGTTCGGCGCCTCACACTATGAATAATTCCTGTATTGCGGGGGACTTTACAAACATTCAAACAATGAATTCAAAGACATCCAGACTAGGAACAACTATTTGTGGACCACACAATTTTTTGCCCCGTGGGATTCAAACCCACAACAATCGGCGCAGTGACAATGGCGAGATGACCATTTAAACAACTACACCATTCGCGCAGTCATAGGTATGGATGTATCTTTGATACAAATAAGATCTAAGCCTTGATGCTTCGTGTAGAAAGAGCTAGAGAAAAAGAAACAGTCAACATTTGCTACATATTATTTAAGGATGATGGATAATAGTCATTTCGAATGACTAATGTTAATTATTAATAAATCATTATTCCGCTATGTTGACTGTTCCTGATTTAAATATGAATATGCATATTATTTATGTACAGATTTTAAATAGCAATCGTACCTACTAATGTGATATAATAACATTTAGCAACGAGATAGTAAATGGGTTTTGAACTTGCATTTATTTTTATTATATGACGCATATTGTATGTATTAATTGTCAGCATATAACTTAAAACATCCAAGCAAAAGTAATTTTAAGAATATATTTTTCTTGTGCTTACGCAAATGCTGCTGTTGAATATGTCATATGTTTATCGTCTAAATTACTTATCTACATCAATAAAAGAACCCTTAAATATGATAAAAAGTAACATACCTGGTCGCGCTCGCGTCTTTCCACAAATTCACCACACCCATATCTTCAAGTATATCCTTCATATTAATCTCCGAGTTGATCACAAATCGTGGTATCGCCACATCTATAGGCGAGAAGCTATCCTGCAACGACGTTATTATCTCGAAAATAGTATTGTTAGTCAGGCTTCGAATTGCTGGCTCAACATTAGGATCATTATCTACCGATAGAGCGAATATCATACTGTATTCTCCTTTAATACCAATTGGCAGTTCAATAACTTTAGAGTTCATGCTGGGAACGTATCCAATACGGGCTCTTCTCTTCACCCTCATTAAATCAACAGTACCGATGCGTAGTCCTGTTTTACTGTAAAACGGAGCACGATTGACTACTGCATCAGCGAATGCCGTTGTCCATAATCCATTGAAATCCATGGAATTTAGCAGTACAGAGTTTCCTTTAAGGTCCAATCCATTTGCGTTTGACGAGATGGTCTGCTTGATTATTTCCGTAGTGGTCGTCGGGTCGTATTTGAGGGGCGCAGAAATCACTTGCAGGAGCGAGTGTTGTTGAATCAGGTTGTACCATTGTGGGTTGAGTCGTGAATTCTCGTCAATGACCAAAGCCCTGGCGTGGTCCACGCTTACGAAGTCGTTTGAAGACACTCGTGACGTCGCTATTTGATAGAATTTCTGTCGAGAACAAGCGTCATTGGGAAGATTCAGAAGCTTGAAGAGATCCCTCTGCGTGAAATAGTCAGCTCCTTCTGCGACTGCAGCAAGGGTTATCCAAACGCCGTGTGGAGACAATGTGAAGAAGTAGTTGCCTCGAAGAGCAGCCTTTTTAGTCAGTTCTACGGTAAATGCAAAAAATGATGTGTGAAAAGCTTGGACCGCATCTTGGTCGCTGATGCAGCCATATTGGTTCAGCGAGCCCTGGTATGGTTGTAAGTACCTTACATCACGTTTTTCGGCAAAACATAATGTTACGAAAAGGAATACTACAAACGTCTTCATTTTTGCAAATGAATGGGTCGAACTGTGATTGATCGATTCTGGTAAAGCTTATATAGCAAGAATTTTAATCGATTTGCTCTTATAACCTCGCACGATATTAAAAAACCATAAATGCCAAAATGCCGGATATTATTAGTTAATTGAATGTATTGTACTTTAATACCTTAAGTGTGAGAGCAAGGATGATTCTAAATAGATTGATGATCAAATGCTACCAATGATTGACAAAGGTTATTGACGTATATTTTCTAATATAATATTAATATTTTTGGTTGAATGGTCCTTCATGCTACTTATTTTATTATAATACGATTATGGTTTTTCCATTATCATTATACTGATTAAAAGGTAATGATTATATTTTTTATTGCTTTTGATGACAGATTAGACAGCGGCCTACCTAAGAGCCGTATATCGACATGGTTCAATTCAAAGGCGCTACGCAGCGTTTGAAAAACAACTTATTATAAAAATCTCTGTGTCAAAGTATAGTATGTGATCCCGGGCCTCGTCCGTGGCAAATATGCGTGTTCGCAGCGATCCAGCATAAATGACCTGATATTGTCTTCTGTTTACGCGAATGTTAAATAGAAAATAAATAGATTTAATAGTTTAAATAATTTCATTAGCTTATAAATTAGTAAAATAAAATCAATAGTAGTAGTAGTGTAATATTTTCAAAATTTTGTAATACAGTGATAAATAAACAACGCGATAAAATCCGTATATAGTAGTTTAATTTCAATAAATGACCTGCCTATTTGTAAAGTTTTGGTGGTCTTTGTACTTTTAGGGCTTGGTGTCACGATTCGATAGATATCTTATTCGCCCAAAGACTGTACGGATGGCGTATTGATTTATGTGATCGCCTCGCCGCTGCCATTGCGCCGTGTGTAGTGAGTTGGGATTCGAACTCACTACACACGGCGCAATGGCACGAGAAAAAAAATTGTGTGGTCCACAAATGGTTGTTCAAAATCTGGATGTTCTTTGTGTTCGTTATTTAAATGTCTAGTGCGGCAGAAGTATAAAAAAAGAAAGTGATTATTTGTTGAAGGAATGTTTAGGCAATAGATGCAATAGCGCATGATATCACGACATATATTGAAGCTACTACGTCACAGCTCCTGATAACACTACGCACAGTTGAAGTCACGAGACACCCCAGTCGCTGGACCCGGCTTCAGTGATGGTGCTTTTATTGAAATGTCACACTGAAAAGAACACCAGCTGATAAGATAACAAACCTGTCATTACCCAAACATACTGTTACAAAAAGACATGCCAATTTGTGCTGTGTTATCTCTTTCGATCCTAATGGAATTGGAAATATAATTATAATGTAAGAAAATAGTGCCTTGTTGATTTCGACGCACAATAAATAAATATATTATATATCCAATTACGAGTTTCCGGGTCTTTATATTATGAAATCATCAATAGAAGTTTATATACTTTATACCCTGCTAATATGCCTTGGACATGGGTACCGATTAACTATCTATTGCATGACCTTAAAACATAGCTAGTAAAATAGAAAGTGTAATACACGTCTATTTACTTATTCGGGAATAAACGGCATGAGTCCATAAATGTGTGACTAATTTCGGCTTGAACGGGAAGTGCGAGAAATGTAATAACAAGATAAAAAATTTTTTCATTAAAAATATTATAGCTTTGAAATAATAATATTGTGAGATAACTATAAAATTCGGCTCAGTTATTAACATTTTAACGATATTTGATGTCGAATCGATTTTAATGACATGACTGCCTTGATTTATTTGCGTAAACGTGAACGCTTGCATAATCGTCGAATATGAGGTTCCGGATTACACAGTGCAATTAAATTTTATTGACAGAAACGTATCAAAAGCAATACGGAATCTGTACCTTTGCCTGATTGCGACATAAAAGTAAAAGAGAAACACGGTACAGTAGCAAATCTAATCGTTCCTAAAACCTGGAGTTTTCTGACAGAAGATAGCTGCCGAAAAAAGGGTGTGTTTGGGGTTTGCGATGCATTCTGAGGTAAATCATGACACGGGTGTCAACTGGTGGATTAGAAACCTTTATTTTTTACTCTCGTATAGCAGACTTGCAAGATCGGTGCCATGTAACTGCCTGGTAACTCGGTTTCATTTATATTTTTTATACAACTAAAGTGGCAAACAAGCTTACAGCCCACCTGATGGTAAGTGGTCACCTTGCGCGTTGCCGACCCAGTAAAAACCTTTTAACACCCTTTTTGAAGAAAAGCACCTTTTTGGCACTGGGTGAACGAATGAGGTCATCTATGAAGACGGAACTTATTTTGTGGAATAGGAAAGCGAGAAGAGGCGCGTCAATACAGAACACAACTCAGAAGCACATTGATTTAGCACCACTATGACGCCTGGCCCGCTCGACTTATGAACATCTAGTGACATTACTCTTGTGGTACAGTTATACACTGGGCAATCTATCTTCGTTAACGGTTAACGTACCCTATAGATAGGCTACGGTGTTTATCCACATGCTGTATTGTTTTTTATTGTTACCTGTCAGAATGTCTCACTCCGCCTGATGTTAAGCAGTCGTATAGGTATTCTTTTTTTCACCCTTTTGATAAAAAAGTCGTAGCAACGCATTCGCGTCCGTTGGCGTTGATTATGTTACACTAGATTAAGCCCACGACGAGCTTTGCGTAGACTACGTGAGTCATACCATTCACTGAAATTCCGGTTCATACATACTGAATAAGCTATTGGAGACTATAATAATTACGTACCTACTCACATGGCAATCTTAAAGTCTCTTTCAAATGATATGTAATATGTATAATAGACAACAAGGCTTATTTAAAGCGAAACTCCTATTTAATCCCTCTTTCGTGGGAATTTAGAATAACCTACCATATTCTTTGTTAACATCGTAAAGGGAACGCGTGAAAAATGTTAAGTTTCTGGCTTCAAGAATTTAGGCTGGGCGTTGATGAGGCAGTGAGTAAGTCAGGACTTCTCTTTTTATACAGGGTGTCCCAGGAGTCGTCGTCAAGGCGGAATCGGGTTAGAGGCTAAGTTATAATAATATCAAAAAATGATTTAAAAAAATCGAGAGCTTAAAGAAACATTATTCGAGATATCGAAACAAAAAATAACGAAAAGTAAATATCTGTAGTAACAGGAGTGAAAAGACCATCACAGGGGTTGACATTTTTGATATTTTTTAAAATGCCTATAACTTTTATAATACTTAACTTAGATATTTATTAATATTTTTCTGATAGCTAATATACCTTAAACTATTACCTGATTCCGGCTTGACGTCGACTTCTGGGACACTTGTATATGTATATTGATAGAAGATATCATATCAATAATAATTATTTTACACGATAGCTTGTAACAGCCAAAAGTACGCTATAACCAAACGACAATTCCTCACAATTAGGCGCTTGCAGCGCCATCTTAAGCACCAAACACAAAGTTAAATGTAACATATGCCAACTCCTAAGTACGCGGTGTACTTGCCAACAACTCATTTAACTCCTACCACCTATTCTCGAATGCACATTACTTTGAAACTCGAAGCCACACTACCCGGGCGTCGATTTTGTCAACAGGATACTTCGCTGTTTTCCTTTTTTCTATGGTTTTAAATTCGTTTGTCGCTACATAGGGATATCGTGTTTTACTAAAAAGTCCAACAAGTACTATCTCGTGCACTGGTGGATTTGAAAAGCGAAAGAGCGAGTAAAAAATGGCCAATTAAAGCGGGTAACTTATAAAATTTTGTCGTTAAAATGTAAACTGTTTCTGGTTTTGGCTAGTACTCTCTATACTAGTAAAGGTTTAGATCTGGGCATTTTGGATTAGTGATGTGAGCAATTATTGAATAACGGAGAGGTTCCACAATTAATGTACACGTATCTCAGGTACCTATCACGTATTTCTCCAGCACGTCTCTGATTTTTGGAATATGCATATACTGGCGATCGTCGGGTTATCAGATTGTTCAAAGTGCTTTTCAGTAGCGCGGTGACTTAACCGCGTGCCAAGTAAACGCCTTCTCCTACTTAGTCGTTCACTCTTGACAGAGTGGTCGTGATTGATGACGCTGCATTTTCATTGGCTAAAACAGCCCCTGCGATGCGCCTCCACTTGTTGCGGTCTGCAGTCTCTAGAACTTTGGATCATGGAGGTTTGTATCGCAGCTTTGATAGGGTCTGTCCAACGCGTAGGTGACCGATCGCGTGACCGATCGCGTGACCGTTAGCCCTCTAAACGCCAATATGTTTTAAATGTGACGGTGGCGACTCCACCACGCTTTAAAATACGTGGTCACACGCCTAACCAAATTAGTAGACATAAATGTACTATATTTCACCAGCTATTGTTTTAGTAAAGTGATACATAGTGGACAAACCTATTACCGGGTACAGTTCCAGACTTCATGTAGCTACTGAGAATTTCATAACAGAAAACCCAATAACATTTTATCCGATCTGGTAATTGAACCTTTGGGTTCTGCTAAGAAAATCTTTAATTTTTTAATTTTATTTGGTTACTGCTTAAGTTTCCTTAGCACAGCAATCTCATACTCTACTGCTGCATCACCACGATTTAAAAGATAGCTGGCTATGTGTCGATGTTATACATCTCTGCCTTACCCGTCAGGGTCATTGTCTACTAGGTATGTTATATATAGATCTAGTAGAGCCATTTCTTACCAAAGAAAACTTAATATTTAACACTCCACGACGAATTTAATATAAGCGCATACCTACACCACGGAACGAACGACGAAGTCAATCTAGTATTTAGTCAAGTTGAATGGAGCCCTCTTCAAAATTGCATATTGAATTGGATCTAGCATTCGTTGAGAATAACATCTATATTTCTGTTTTAGTATAGGAATATTGAGATATAATGTTGTTAGATGTAATTGTAGTTTTGTATTACATTTATGGGTTACTGGCTATCCCTAGGGAACAGTAGATTTTCTAGATGAAAGGTGTGTCCTTTGTCCTTGTACCCGTGACAAAGTGTATGCGAAATTTCATGATGACCGGTCGAACAAGTAAACAAACTCATATGCCCATTTATCATATCAGTTAGGATGTAAGCATTAAAAAGTTTAACATTACGTGTATTTTTCGCGTTTGCCCCACTAGTTTCAACACAAATCGGGGTTCATAATTATAAACAACGAGGTCCTGTTGTGAGAGAGTTAGGCGTACAGCAGGAAAATTAGTTACATGTTATATAGATTAACAAGAATAAGAAGATGTCGAGCCGTTTGGGATGCGTATAAAAGCATCATAAAGATTTAACTACACAAAAACGTTGTTAGAAAATGAATACAAAAATTGATACAACAATAAACACATCTCAAGTTTTTATAATTTCCTGTGCTTAATCCGATGCTTAACGGCTCGTGTAAATATGACATACGCAAGTTGAGGTACTTGCATGTATTGTATGCATAGCATGCGTGCATAGTAGCTTGCGTATGCAAGGTCACGTGTACTAGTATCATAATAGTGTGTACCTATTTAAGATCGAATTCGAGCTTAGTCAATTTAAATTTGTGATAATTTGGTCTTAGTGTTTTGTATAGATTCGCGGCCACTTACTTATAAGGACTACTACTATCTTGGGTATTTTGTGTATCAATAATAGTACCTATACATTAGAACTAAATAATGATATACCTAATTTTTAAATATCAATGATCATGTTTTTTGCCCTTGACATTCAAGAATCAAATGTTCTATTTGCATCTATTAAAAGTAATATTAAAAGTAATATTAAAACTTCCTTTTATTCTAATAAATGCAAGAGTAGCACTTTTTGCGCATATCTATCACTTAATTTATAGATTGGATATGCTGTTTAATAGTAGGTACAACAACAACAAGTAAATTAAGGACGTAAACCATCTAATGGATTTGATTGAGTAATTAAATTCAACGATTATAGAGAGATATATTTTTATTTCATTTTTTGCTTATGGCCGTTGAAGTGATGTCAGGTGTCACTTTTGTCAATGTCAAGTTTATTATACCCATTATATATCCTAGAGAACCGATATACTAGTAATACTCACGAAACCTATAAAGTCGTAGCGGCACACCGGCGGCCAGACCAGTTGGGACATCAATTTATCAAAATATCTATTTTTGAAATTTGAATGACATTGGTAAATAAAATATTATAAGCTCACTATGCTTAACCGTTTAGGCATACAAATTGAGAGCAAGTTACTGTTGTATATAATTATTACAATAGATTTAAATTTATTGACAAAGTATATACATACTAAATTACACAAAAAGTCAAATAATAATTAAATTATAATAATAATAATATAATAAAATAATATAATATAATAATATAATATTCTATCACATACTTATAATATTGTAACTTAAGCAGCGGTAGCCTAGTGGGAGACCGTTGGACTGCCTCGCAGAGGTCCCAAGTTCGATCCCAAGGCGCGCATCTCTGAGTTTTTAAAGTTATGTGCGTAATAAATAGTTAATTATTGCTTGCTGAACGGTAAAGGAAAACATCGTAAGCAACGCAGAACTCACATGCAGGTTGCATGTGAGTTCTGCGTAATGTTCTCGAAGATATGTGAAGTCTGCCGACCCGCAGTGGGCCAGCGTGGTGGACTATGGCCTAACCCTTCTCACACTGAGAAGAGGCCCGTGCCCAGCAGTGGTACCTACAGTTTAACACAGGGCTAATATTAATATTGTAACTTAATGGTACATACAATTAACATTGTTATTCAGTAAAATCATCATTTAAGAATTACTGATAGTAAAAAAAACTCTCTTCATTAGGCAATCAGTAAGGACAGTTTTAAATTAGTTTTAGGTTATCTATTATTCTTATGATTTTATTATTTAAATTATGTCTGGCATTCCATTAATTGACAAGTTAAACCTTGATTTTTGCTTAATTTGTTAGCCTGGCTAGGCAGCTAGCTCCTCACTCTATGAGAAAATCGCAGCCAAACAATCTAAGTTAATTAGTTGGGCGTGCATTATTCGCAATTACCCTCACATCTGGGCCGACCTGACCGACGAGAAGATGGTCGGTTACTCACACCACCTAAGTTCTATTCAGAAAGACAGTAGGGGACTGATGCATAGCAATGCTGTTGATTTATAAAAGACAACTCCCGCAGTAGGAATAATTGCTGTATCGCGGGGGACTTTTATGCCGTGGGAGAGCCACGCTTCGGCACGAATGGGCTAGCTAAACCGGAGTGATACTACGGCCTTACAGAAAACCGGCGTGAAATAGCGCTTGCGTTGTGTTTCGTCGAGTGAGTGAGGGAATATATAATACCGGAGGCCCAGCCTCCTCTCCCCTTTTCTGAGGGAGAGAGAGGGAGGCAAATTTAAAAGGCCGGCAACGCACTTGTGACTCCTTTGGTGTTGCTTCCTGTAATCGCTTACCCTCAGGCGATCTGTCTGCTCGTTTTCCGCCTATACCATAAAAAAAGTCTTTACAAACATTCAAACAACGAATACAAAGAACAGTCAGACTCGGAACAACCATTTCTTGATCACACAAATTTTTGTCCTGTGTGAGAATTGAACCGTCAACACTCGGCGCGGCGGCAGTGTTGAGGCGACCGATTAAACCACTACACCATCCGTGCAATCAAATCGGTTACTAACATCATCTCAGCTCTATTCAGAAAAACAGTAGGGATGCGATGATGCGTAATACTGTCTGTCTATAACTGGTCCCGGAACGTGCTCTCGGGCACATGAAGATACAGCAGCTTCACCTAATATAACCATGACGGTTGGTGTAGGGGAACGCTATATCATAAACTGGACTAGTCGTAGAGAGAGGGGATGTCTTCATTACGCAATAATCTTATGTAATTGCGGTGTATGCCTGCGGTGAGTACACAGAGCGTATCAGATATCTATGGGCGAGTAGAATTGTTAATCCTGCTCCACAAGAAAGCGCCGACCAGTCAGCAGAAGGCCAGCAATATTTTGCCAATACGCTGAAAGTATAGCGTCTCCTTTTTAACTTATTGAGTCGCAGCGGAACACCGGTGGCCAGATACAATACATTTTTAATAAAGTCTGGTATGCAAAGACTTGTCAGATTAAAGGATCGTCAATTAGTGATAAATCTGATGTTACAAGCGTACTTAGGTATAATAATTGTTTATCATCAGCGCTTCTACTACCATCTTTTAAACATTGCATGCGCGGGAATGCGACAGTACGTCCCAAAGTATATAGGTACGAGTATGTAGGCTATGTGCTTGATTCCACTATAGCTCTATAATTTTAATTTCTAATTAATTTTTTATTAAGTATTTATATATTTTTATTTTATTTCGCGGACAACGATGTTGGTTGGGCATATATTTAAGTACTTTAGTAACAAGTCGTTTGATTTAGCATAGTGTACAATTGTTTGTTGTACTGAGTAAATAAAATAAAATATAAAATATTTAAAGAACCACAACACAATATTGTTAGCAATGGGACCAATACTCTACATCAATCGACAGCATCTTTTTAAATCTTCAAATTCACTACCGTTATCCTGGTGTTATAAAAAACCATTAGGTTTGGTAACTGTAGACTGTTAGAAAAATATAAAAACTAAATGTTACGTGGTCTTACACCTATATCTAGGCCGGGGTAACTTTATTATATCTAAGGCCTATTGCCTACATGTCACCGTTTATGAATTTGGGCCCCTCGTATCGTTATTGCCTTCTATCGGGACTGTTCCACTATAATTTATTAGCAGAAAAACCTTCTGAACCTGAATATCTAAAAAAATAGATTATTAAATTTTACCTACTTATCCAATAAAAGCTTAATGTGCGGCCACTCTTGCGCATATACCAACGCTAAACAAAACCTCCGCCCCCGTACTTTACTACCGCACCCCGCACTCTTCCGAATTTGCACCCCCACCCGTCCTTTTCTTATCAAAAGTCATTAGGTAGCGGCGCTCGAGATCTGTGTGCGACGCGCGCAGTGTGCAGTGTCCACATTTTATGGATATTTCATACAAATTTTCATAAAGTTTTTCTTTACAGATTACACACAATTCATTTCTTTTTTTATACGTTACCTCTGACCTTAAGTATGTACAATGTTTAACCAGTCACACTGTATACCTACTAGCTTTTGCCCGCGGCTTCGCTTGCGTAAAAGTTGGTTAGTATATGTTAGTAACAGTACTAGAAAAAAATTAAAACAATATTGATTATGTTGCCTAAAGTTTACAGTTTTCTAATGGTTTAGAAATAGAATTGGTAAAAACGTTTGAACAGTTTTGAGCTAAAACTTTATAAAAAAACAAACAAACAGGACATCAAATCTTTCCCCTTAATAATAATATACTGTAGATTTAAAACCACTAAATAATGAATCATTAAGAATTACTAATAAACAGATAGATACAAAAATGAGTATTATGGGCGCTCGTATACATACAGTTTTAGACCACACGCATGCCGGACGGAATGCCGGGTCCCGAAATTATGCGCAGTTTTCGAGAGGCCAGAAACAAATTCTCACCAATGGGAACTTGAGGCGAATAACTAATACCAACTTTGAAGTAATTTATGTACAGAATTAAAGTAAACCATGTTAGTTCGTTTAGGTATTTCAATTTAGGTACAAGGGAGTAAATTGGGTGAATTTAGTCTGACCCTAAAGTAGTAAAGTGAATATTTTATGATGACAAACCTACAGTTTAAATGTCTACAGTCGTATAACGCTGGGGTTTAAAGCGGAGATTAGCGGTGAAAGTGTTTTATGACGACCTATTATAAACTATCAACAGTCATGTTTGTATATACAGAATGTCCCAGAAGTCGACGTCAAGCCGGAATCAGTTAACAGGCTAAGCTAAAATAGCTATCAGAAAAATATAAAAATGCTTCTTTAAGCTCAAAAAATCGAGTTTTCCAATTATCCGAGATTACATTACATAAAAAATTATTCAAAAAGAAAATATCTATCTATATATAGTAACAGGAGTGAAAAGACCGTCAAAGGAAAAGACATTTTGATTCTTTTTAAAATGCCTATAATTTTTTGAATATGTAACTTAGATTTTTTTCTGGTAGCTATTATAACTTAGCCTGTTACTTGATTCCGGCTTGACGTCGACTTCTGGGACAATCTGCATACCTATACAGGGTATCCGGTAATTAATGGATAACCTGGAAATGTCTTATAGTGGAAATGATGGCCGATCAGAAAAAAATATGAAAAAAAATCTATCCTAACTACTACCTGAGATATGTGTTTTTTTTTAATTACCATGTATAACTGTCTTGTATACTACGACCATAAATGAATGAAATCCATCGGTTTTTTGTTGTTTTATTATTAAACACCAATTATGCTAATAGATAGACAGTCAAAAGTATGCTATGCTAAAATAGCTTGCAATTTTTAATATATATACTTTTTTATTTTTTATTATTTTTTATTTTCGTTTTTCTGAACGACCTTCAGTTCTACTAGACATAATTGAAAACCTTATGTGTCTGGCCGCCGGTGTGCCGTTCCGACATGATTGCTAAAAGTTTATATAGACAAGTAGAGTAAAAAGATGACTGCACGAATGGCGTAGTGGTTCAAGTGGTCGCCTTGCTATTAACTCTGTGGTTAAGTGTTGTTGTTTTAGAGTTCGACTTTTATACAACTTTCAACTCAAGAACCCTAAGAGCTAGAGACTCGCGGTCAGCGCCATTTGACTCAGCATAGTCGATATACTCCCGAAATGTCTATGACCTTTGACCTCTGACCTCAAGGTCACGTGGTATCACGTGACCTTTGCATATCATTTTAACAATTTTCACGAACTCTAAGATTTACGGCAATTCATTGCCGATTCTCACTTGTTTATCTTCACACGATACAGTAATTTGTGTGTTCCATAAATGTTTGTTCTGAATTTGAATGTTCTTTGAGTCCGTCGTTTAATTTGTGTTTGTCCCTGCGATGCAGGCAACAAATCTCGAGCGGGAGTTGTCTTTAATAAAAGTAGTACCTAAATAAAATATATAGAGATTTAAAAAAATGTTCAATGCCTTCTACCTAGTTCAGGAATAACTAAGACAGTGGTCCAGTAGTATAAGTTTGCACATGTTTGAGTGCAATCGCCATGTCCCGGCATCGATTCCCAGATCAGGAAATGTTTTATGGGTTATGTGTTGGTAAACTCTCTGTAGCAGTAAGGTCTAGAAAAGTTCCAGTAGACGGAAACCTAACCTTGCTATACGGTGAAATATAGGTATATTATTCTCCTGCTACACTTTCTGTGATATACATAAGTACTACCATATCATGTTCAACTTTGTTTCTAAGACAGACTGTCTCAGTGATCTCGTAGCATAAAATTTCGCTTATTTTCGAGACGAACGATTAGTTTCCGTTGTATTAAGCGAAAGCCTTTAGAAAGCCTAACTACAAATCTAAGCACTAGTCAATACTAGTTCTGATGTCATATATACATAGATTAGTAAAAGAAGCTCCAAAACCTCATTGATCTCAACACCGCGACTATTGTAATTTATGGTATTTAAATGTAATTAAAAGTAATAGGTAAAGCTTATGCACGCAGTCTTAGGGTAGTATATTTCTTGAAGTTTTTTAAAAAGACAGCTTCTCCGCTTTTTGTTTCTGAATCGCGGTTGACTTTATAATAATATCAGACCTGTATTAAACTTTTCCACTGCTGGGCACGGGCCTCTTCTCACTGTGAGAAGGGTTAGGCCATAGTCCACCACGGTGGCCTAGTGCGGGTTGGCAAACTTCACATAGCTTCGAGAACATTATGGAGAACTCTCAGACATGCAGGTTTCTTCACGATGTTTTCCTTCACCGTTAAAGCAACCGATAATTAACTATTTAATACGCCTACTATCTAATACCTTGCGATCGAACTCGAGACCTCTGCGTGGCAGTCCAACGGTTTCCCACTAGACTATCGCTGCTTGGACTTTACAAGACCAGACTTGGCCCAACAATTTCTGAAACACAATTTTTTGTCTTGCATGGGAATCGAACTCACAACTCTCGACGCAATAAGAATAGCAAAGCGACCACATACACTACTACTAGCCATCCACGCAATTATTATGCTAACAGACCGATTCTTTTTCTTTGATTCAAGATAGGCAAGTGAAGCGACGCCAGCTAAAGATGCTTAGCTGCCTTTAAGACGTTCTCTACTTACGTAAACAGTGATACGGGAAACATAAGTACGCGAATGCTGCTGACAAGTTGCCAGCAACGCCGCTTTGCTTCACTCCAGTGTTTATTCAATGCCCTACTTACAGAGTTTTAAGAGTAGCACTGTTTATGTAAATGTTGTTTCGTTAATTTTGCACTCACGTTCGTAAATATTTATGTATTCGCAGCGTGACTATGCTAAAGAGTGAAGAATAAGGAAGTTGTCTTAGTTTGACTTTGTATGTTATTTTATACTCAACAACAAATCGCGTTTATAAGGAACCTTAAATTGTCAAACAGCATCTAGTATGGTGGTATGGAATTTAGGTATGCGAAAGAAGGAGCATGTAGAAACGTATCGCTATCTTTCCTTCGCACAGCTGCGCTTAAATGTCGGTTACATCACATAGTTTATCGTGGAACCCTTTTTTGTTATTTTGCAATTACCCCTACTACAAGATTTGATATTCAACTATCTTTGTGTATATATTTGAATAATAATTCTACTATCTTATTTATTTTTGAACAGGTTACTATTAGGCAACGGTGCCGCAGCGATAGCGGATGCGGCTGGGCACAAGGTCTCGAGTACGATGCCCAAGTCGAGTGAAAGTGTTGTTCGGGTTTGTTTTAAGAAATTCTGAGTAGCCTCTTTGGGAATGGTGGATGGTTATAGAATCGTAATTCTTTTGTTACCTGGGCCTAAAAACCATACTTGGCAAAATTTGGGTCAAATAACTTTAGAATTATTAGATCCAAATTTATATATACATGTACATATGTAAGCGGGAGACTAATATAAAAGTTTAAGAAAGAACTACCCGAACACTGCACGTTAACTAAAAACTAAATTTTATATTATTTTATTTTGATAGCATATTCAGCTGTACACACAGCGACACATCAACCTAGACTTTTTGGACTTTGAACTATTAGAAATTGAACGCTGCGAATAGTGCGAGAGAGTGCGATATATTTTTGTTACGCTCTATCCTTAACATTACATCGACA